>OZ016501.1:45535142-45727642 GCA_963966595.1 Physocephala rufipes
ATATATATATATATATATATATATATATATATCAGAGGTCGAAACTTTTATGACTTTTATAATAAAAGTCATGAAATAAGAGTTATTCAATGACTTTTATTTTAAAAGTTTTTCGATAAGAGTTATTCGATGACTTTTATTTTAAAAGTTTTTCGATAAAAGTTATTCGATGACTTTTATTTTAAAAGTTTTTCGATGAGAGTTATTCGATGACTTTTATTTTAAAAGTTTTTCGATGAGAGTTATTCGATGACTTTTATTTTAAGTTTTTCGATAAAAGTTATTCGATGACTTTTATTTTAAAAGTTTTTCGATGAGAGTTATTCGATGACTTTTATTTTAAAAGTTTTTTAATAAGAGTTATTCGATGACTTTTATTTTAAGTTTTTCGATAACAGTTATTCGATGACTTTTATTTTAAAAGTTTTTCGATGAGAGTTATTCGATGACTTTTATTTTAAAAGTTTTTTAATAAGAGTTATTCGATGACTTTTATTTTAAAAGTATTTTAATAAGAGTTATTTAAGACTTTTTCGTAATATAAGTTTTTTGTTGATGAGGTAGATGATGGTCAATACGAACGAACATTGAGCTACGATATGATGAAAAGAATTGATCTTAGCTGTTGGGTTGGAAGATTCACATATATAGAAAGTATTGTGAAATAGATTTTTTACATAGTGGGAAGTGGGCGGGGGCCACTCAATACCGGTAAAGGGGCGTTTCTTATGAAAAAATGACTGCGTCAATCGGTAGCAAATGTCGCAAAACGGATATAAAATCAGGTGGGAGGGGGAGTGGCTGCCCCAAAAGGGCGTAGTGGTCGGTTTTTGACAAAAAAACTACTTTGCGCTAATCGATAGGAAATATCATGAAACGGATTTGGGACATGGTGGAACGAGGCGTGGACTCCCAAAAGTGGAGAAAAAGGGGGTTTACCAAAAAACCACCTTGCGCTAATCGATAGCAAATATCATGAAACGGATTTGGGACATGATGGAACGGGGCGTGGACTCCCTAAAAGGGGAGAAAGGGGCGTTTTTTACCAAAAAAACCACTTTGCGCTAATCGATAGCAAATATCGCGAAATGGATTTGAAAGATGGTCTGAAGTAAGCGTGGCCTTCTGCCCTTTTTAGTGTCTACGCCTACTTCAGACCATCTTCCAAATCCGTTTCATGATATTTGCTATCGATTAGCGCAAAATAGGTTTTTGGTAAAAAACGCCCCTTTCGCCCATTTTGGGGAGTCCACGCCCCGTTTCACTATGTCACAAATCCGTTTCATGATATTTCCTATCGATTAGCGCAAAGTGTTTTTTTTTGGTAAAAAACGCCCACTACGCACTTTTGGGGAGGCCACTCGCCCTCCCACCTGATTTTATATCCGTTTCGCGACATTTGCTACCGATTGACGCAAAGTCATTTTTTCGTAAGAAACGCAAAGGGTTACCGGTATTGAGTGGCCCCCGCCCACTTCCCACTATGTAAAAAATCTATTTCACAATACTTTCTATATATGTGAATCTTCCAACCCACCAGCTAAGATCAATTCTTTTCATCATATCGTAGCTCAATTTTCGTTCGTATTGACCACCATCTACCTCATCAACAAAAAACTTATATTACGAAAAAGTCTTAAATAACTCTTATTAAAAAAACTTTTAAATTAAAGTAAAAGTCAACTTTTAACTTTTATTTATAAAAGTAAAAGTTAAAAGTAAACTTATACTTTTATAAATAAAATTAAAAGTTAAAAGTATACTTTTACTTTTAAAAATAAAAGTAAAAGTTAAAAGTAAACTTTTACTTTTAAAAATAAAAGTAAAAGTTAAAAGTATACTTTTACTTTTAAAAATAAAAGTAAAAGTTAAAAGTAAACTTTTACTTTTAAAAATAAGAGTTAAACTTTTACTTTTAAATAAAAGTTTCGGAAATAAGAGTTATTTTCGAGCACTGCTTTAAAGTCGTTGTCGAGATAATACGAATATACAGCATTCACAATTGTCCGCCCTTCGGTGCAGAAGAGAATAAATGATGGTTATGGGGTAGAAAAATTGCGCTTAACGGCAAACCCATTATAAAAAACTGGACAAACTCGAAACGTATTCGCAACATTTAGCACGAAAAAATATCGGAGCTCAACATTTCTGGCTGCTCTTCAGATTTTATTAAATTATCTGAAAGAATATGCAATTATTAAACAATGAAAAATTGTTTGTTTGCATTCTGTTTGTTTAGTTTGTTTTTTTTTTCTGTTTTTTGAAAAATGATATGAAAGAAAACAAGCGGCCAGTGACAGAATGAGTCATTGTTAAAATTAGAAGTAGTGTCGTCCGTAGATTCTAATTTTCTCTTATTTATTATAACTTTTTCTCTCTTCTCATACAAAACATGCCTATGAAACGAGTGGTACTTCTCCAGTGCCTTTTCAATAAGTGGAGGTTATTTGCTCTTAATATACAACAAATTTTCTAAAGGTTTCGATTTTGAATAAACAAGCTTGTTATCATTAGTTTTTTCTTGTTCACAATCTTTTGTATTTGAAGGCCATTGCTTTGGGTTCACACGATATTGAGGGTTAAAAGAGAAAAGAGTGATACAATTACTCTCGAAGAAACTGCGTTTGGAACCGGTCGAAAACTGGGCAAGCATTGAATTTAATTAAGAAATATAGAACAGCATCAAATATTATTTATTATGCTGTGATGAAAGCCACATTGAAATTAATCAAAGGTATAATGTTTTGAATAATAATCCTTTGAATAATATGTTATCTATAGCAAAAGGAAGTATTTAAGAACGCAAAATTTGGCCTGGCTTATGCTTTTATACCCCACACTCTTACTATAAATCTATAGTTTAATTCTAACCACCAGTGGGCACATTTTCATTTTCATCAATTAACATCTTAGCCTAGATTATAATATATAATCTTACTTCCCAAATTACTATTTTACGCACTGACAAACTGGGCTCAAACTCCGATTAACACACGTCGTCTTCAATAAGTGGGTGTTGCTCTGACTCCAATACGCCACCTGTAATACCAACCGGCCAATTGATTTAGAGAATATACGTAAAAGTTTTCCTGGGAGCATCGTTCTTAAGTAGCTGCGATGTCAGTGCCCTGTGGTCGAATCACGCCCATTCTTTGGAGTTTTAGCCTTAAGTGGTGAAGTCGAACTAAACTAATGCGTTGAACTGTTAATACAGATAAATCCCAACGGATCTACATCTATATGTTTCATTCGAAAATCTGCTCTTTGGTCAAAAATACTTCTGTCAATAAATTGTCCAGCGCATAACTCTCGGGTACGTCCTTTTTCTTTATGATTAATTCAAATGCATTACAATCCGCAATTATCTTAAATTTAATGTCACATAAGAGGTCTCGCCATATTTTTAAGGCACGAATTATAGCTAAAACCTCAAATTCTGTGAACGGTATTCCTCATTTGCAATAGTTTTCCTACTCATATTTTCAATTAGATGAAAAGCGTTCTTCTCGCATCCTTTTTGGAGCAATACTGCACTAGAACCGTATTTTGAATCGCCACAAAGAATTTGTGTTTCGGTGAATGGGTTGTAAATTGTTAAAGCCGGTGCAGAGATCAATTATTTTTTTAAACTCTGCTATTTCATATAATTGTTCGTGACTAATTTTAAAGTGTTCATACTTTCTTAAAAAGTCCGATGATAATAATTTCGTATGAAAAGTCTAAAAAGTTAATCATAAGAATCGTATAATTTCTTTTCTATTTCTGGATACAGGAAAATTTTCTATTGCTTTGGTTTTCACTGTAGACGATAAATTTTTATCAATTTCATTTATATATTTCAAGAAATCTATTTTGCGTTGAAAAAATTTGACATTTCTTACATTTTATACATAATCCATTGTTACTGGTAATACCTTTTTAGGTTCTTCATATTTTCTACTGCAGATTTTTATGGAATAGCAATGCCATCCATATGAATTGCAATTGTACCATTACTCAATAAATTCTGAAAAACTAATTGAATGTATCTGCAGAAAGCTGTAGAATTGTATAAGCCGAACGATACAATCGAAAATTCTAAATCTAAACAAATATATCTTTGTGATTCCGGCTCTATAGGAGCTTATATTCACTTATTTTCGCTTATTTTCGCAAAAAGTAAAATCGCAGCATAAACGTTTTGAACCACTTTTTTTCTATAAGGACGATTGACAATGCATATTCTGAACTACTTGATGCTATGATTTTCTCTCCTGCGAAGGTCGTCACTTAAAATTCGTTCCATTTGAATTGGACGATTCGCAGGTTTCTTTGGGTGAATAACTGTTAATTATAGCCTCCAATTATATTGCTTGTTTAGGTTCTAAAGGCGTTAAATTGCAATCTAAAATCGAGCTTTCTAAAATCACCTTCTACAACTCTTTTTAAACACCCAAAGGGGCAGTTGTAGTGCTTTGGAGGAGGCGTGACAGGCGTATAAGTGTATATATATTCCTGTTCAAAGTAACCTCCTGAGTCGGTTTGAACATGTCCGTCCATCTGTCTGTCTGTGTGTCCGTGAAAATCACGACTGCAGTCGAATGGCGGGAGATATCGAATTACCTTCTATAACGTACTTTATGAGACTAAGCTCATCGAAATTTACTGGTTTACCCAATTCAATCAGAACCTACCAATTTTCTCGCAAAATATCTTCCGGATGCTTTCGTTTATTTCTAATAATTTTATGTAAGCACATAATTTCTTACCAAACTATCGAATAAAAACGTTCGGATTATTTGGTAGTTGCAAATTATTCATTTATTCGAGTTTTTTCTATAGTTTTTAGTAATTCAGAAATCACTCAACAAGCTAATTTTCCCCCCAGGATGACTAATTATTAGAAACTTTAAAATAATTCAACCATTATATTTATTCGATCGATTTTCGGTTACGAAAAGGCTGCAAGATAATCTCATTTCGTTTCTCATTATACTACTATTAATCTTTTATGATTTTTTTTTATTTTGTCCTCTTATCTTTATCTTTGTCTATTACTTGTAACTTATCACGAGTCGCAAACTTTTTTAAAATAAATGATAATGTTAATTTTAAAAGATTACATATATTGAAATATCTACCTGCATTCCAGATAAGCTCGAAGTCCAGATGTAATGACTTAACGTAATGACTTAAAGAATTTATTAAAGAATGTGATATTGACAGAAGTATATAAAATTTCATTCAATATTCAGCAATGATTATTATTATTATTATTATTATTATTTTATTATTATTATTATTATTATTATTATATTCTATTAACTTTATTGCATTACATTTCGACATGAAATAATTTAAATACGTTCTAATAGAGCATGTGGTTCAAATTGCCGCCGTCAATTTTCAATTATCCAATTTTCAGTAACTCGGCTGCTGCTTTCAATAGATCGTATTGGTGTAGATCTGGGGTCACATTGCATGATCTTGGCAATCAACGCACAGTACCTCTCTATAAGAGATAATCATATCCTTAAATCATTCATGCAGAATAGCACGATGCTGCTGGAACGGCATGCTGTCTACGTCCATATTGTTCAAATTGGGCCAAAGGACGTCCGTTAGCACTATTCTGTTATCATCGGCCTCACCAACGTCGTTTCCAAAAAAGTACGGATCAATGACGTCGCCTACCCAAAATTAGTACCAAGCAGTAACTTTTTGCTGATGCAGCCATTCATCCAAAAATGCGCTTTATCGGCCAAATTTGGGGCCAAGTGCTCCGAAGTCCAGTCGGTGAACAAGCGGCGTTGCCTACGATCATCAACGGATTTGGCATCACTGACTGAATAATAAACAAAATGTTAGACGCCCTTTCAAAACGACATGGCTGCTACAGGATGGAGATAACGACCCACTCCGTTTGAAAAACCCTTTACAATAAAAAATATTCTCAGCTCGTAAGCAACAAACATCTTTTAAATCCCTTAAACAATCTAAGATTGTGTTTTAATAGCGATACACCGAAATTTCGTTTTATAGCAGAACAATAATTCGTAGTTTGATTTCTCGTTTATTTCAATGAACATGTTTAAAATCAATCCTCACACAAAAACGGAAGCGGGAATGGCGTTGGCGTGACTACAAATTTCTAATGCACTAAATTCTTTAGAGAAGTGTACCATTTTGTGAATGCAAACAAAAGATGTACATGTATAAGCGCGGGTATCCTCTCATTATCTCTGGTAAGTCGCATAAATTCGAGGAGTCGCGAGTCTCCCCAGCGATCTACATATTATTCAAAATCGTTTTAGTGAGTTGTTTAAAACGAGGCTTATCACTACGTTTGGTGAAAATTGAAGGGTTCTTCAATTCGAGCAGGTCGATGTTGAAATAGATTAAAACCAGCTATATGTGGCGAATTGTCTGCTTCGGATTCTCCTGCACACGTTGACGAACCGCAGCGATATTCACATTATGATCCTGCATTCCTCTGACACACGGATGGTGTTGGGTGATTGTTTATCGAACCGGTCGTCTCAAATTGGGGGAGCTCTCTTTGTAATAATTTTAAACATCACTAAAATCCATCTGCATGCAAAGGTACTTAATTTACGGGAGTATATACAATCAATTGTCGCTGCCTCCTGGTCGCCAGTTCCGTAGTGATAAGGGCTCAAAATAGCAGTGACATGGGTTCATCGTTGATGACTTGCCAAGGTCTTGAGGGACCCTGTTCCGAAGCCCGACCAAGGGCTATAAAACTGGTGGCATGGGAGATAAGCAGCTGGGGTCCAAAACCCCCACCAATATAAAGCTCGGAAATATATGCTTACCGTGGGTAGGCCCCCTAATGAGAGCTTTGTGGTGGCTGTTGGTTAAAACCAGAGTGCGAAATTGCTCGCTCATGAGCTGCTCAGCTCACGAGCGCGAGCCGACTGAAATTTTTCGTCGGCTCACAGCTCAGAGCGTGAGCTGAAAGAGCGGCTCGTGCGCGCTCGTGAGCAGACCGAAGAAATATGTATGTATTGGTAAGCGCCGATATGCAAAATAGCATTTCGTTAAATGTGGGCGCGGGGAAGTGGGTGGTGATAACCTAAAGGCTCAACCATAATGGCCGTAAGCGAAATTAAGTTAATGTCAAAAGTTAACGACAATGAAGCTTAATTTTTGTAAAATTATTGAATTGCCCATAATAAACTTAACAAAAACTTAACAAAATTGACAACTGTTGTGTAATAAATTCCGCCATTGTTGATGTTGCCAATTGCAAAATAACAAGTTGTTTAAAATGTTACATCGGATATCGTCAAAAAAAAATTTTATCTGGCAACGAAAAGCTGTTTATGTTAATTTTTGTTAAGTTATGTGCGACCAGTTTCGCCGTCACATTAAGGTTCCTTAATGTTGCCGAATTTAACGAAGCTTTTCTTAATTCATTATGGTCACTCAGTATGATTCGCGTGTACTCCCACATCACATAATTTTTTGTTAATTTCGCTTAAGGCCATTATGGTTGAGCCTTAAGTGGTCACAAGTGTTTTTTATTGTTTTTATTGCGCCAATAGACATAAAATGTAATGAAACAGATTTGGAACATGGTGGATGGTGGGCGTGGACACTAAAAAGAAGCGGAAGGCCAACATCTGTCGCTGTACAGATACAGTACAGTTTGATTAGTGTACTCCTCATTGTAGGTGCAACCTTTCTGACGTCTTTAAGACAATATTCCGTCTTTAAACAAATATTTAATTTATTTCTCGATTCTATCTGATCATCGATCAATTTTTTGATATTAAATTGTAATTATTGCTCTCCTTGATCAACGTGACCATAAATTAGAACCACTATGTGATTACCAAATCTACGGTTTTAGATTTTCTTTCAATCCATAATAAAAAATCACCTTAGTAAAACATTTTATTGAGAATTGAGTAAATGTTAATTCCAAAAATTTATTTTATTAAACTTCTTGTATTCATTTTAATACAATTCCAATACGTCCCAAACTTATTAAATTTTCCATTTAATTAAATTTTTAGATACTTTAGATGGTTAAGGTATTCATAAGGCTACAAAAACACCTTTAAGAATTTTAATAAAAGTTAACAAACTAATTTGTTTAACAAACACTTTATGATATTATTGTAAATAATTAACTATAATTATTAATTTTATATTATAGAACTCGAACAACTATGGAGCAGCTATCGTACATCTATGGAAGTCTTCAAGTCAGCTAAGAGGTATGGGATAGGTAACCTGTAAAATGCATTAAAGTATGAAAATAATTAGCTTTAATTAATAGTACTTAATTAATAATAGTACTTAATTAATAGTAATTAATAGTACAGAAATGGAATATTGTACTCACCATTTTCGTTATTAGTGATTCAATACTTGATTCCGACTGAAAAGTGGTTTTGGTCGTCTTTCGGTTTTGGTTCGTCTTTCGGTCACACCACATCACTTTCATATTGCCTTAAACTCGCCTTTAGACTGGCTTCAAATCGCAATTAAGCTGCTCGTCTCAGGTTGCAGCATTTAAATCGGCTCAAGGGATCGTCTCCAGAGATCCATTGGGATTGCCTTCAGAGTGTCTTAAGATCACCTTCTCACTAACTATTTAATGACGCTTTAATTTTTATATTTTCAGTGACTTAAAAATTCTGGTGTCTTGGCTCCAAATAATCTTCTTTCTGGTTGTTGATTTCCTAGTGATCGCTTCGTTCTCGCTTCCTTCCAAGCATTTTCAGCTTATTTATGTATTACCAAAATTATATCTCTATGTTCAGATATTTGGCGATGGGGTTTTCTCTTATTAAGAGGGAAGAGCATCCAAATCTAAAGTTCAGTTTTTAGTAAAACCCCATCAGTTAGGAAATGACATTAATTGTCAAACAATTGAAGGGAAACTTAGGTGCTGAAATAGTCAGCAATGCAAGGATAAAAAGTCTTTTAGCAAAGACTGTTGAAAAAGGAGTGTAATTAAGTACTTAGAAATGAAAATGGGAGTGTAATGCGCAATATATTGTTTTAAAAAGTTTCTTCTAGAAGGAATATTTCCTACTTTATGTGGATCCAATAGTTTTGGATGTGAAGCATATAACACTTCAAAACAAATGCATCTGTTCTACATAAACAGATGAGGAGACGAGAAAACACACGTTGTTGCAAATTAATAATTCGTTATAAAGTCAATTTTTAGGGTCTGCTGAATACGTACTCACTATATAGTCCTACTGCATGTTACGTGCATGCATATACCGTTTTCTAAATATATATTTCATATAAAACATAAATGTTCGCTATATTTTATATAGAATATATTAAATCAGTATTTTATATAGAATATATTATATCAGTGTCTGATTTCGTTCTAGGAGAACGACGCTGAAGAAGGCACAACGCCGGAACCGATTTGTCTCCATTGTCGGAAACATCAACGAAAATCTACACGTATATATTTTATATATATATATATATATATATATATATATATATATATATATATATATATATATATATATATATATATATATATATATATATATATATATATATATATATATATATATATATATATATATATATATATATATATATATATATATATATATATATATATATATATATATATATATATATATATATATATATATATATATATATATATATATATATATATATATATATATATATATATATATATATATATATATATATATATATATATATATATATATATATATATATATATATATATATATATATATATATATATATATATATATATATATATATATATATATATATATATATATATATATATATATATATATATATATATATATATATATATATATATATATATATATATATATATATATATATATATATATATATATATATATATATATATATATATATATATATATATATATATATATATATATATATATATATATATATATATATATATATATATATATATATATATATATATATATATATATATATATATATATATATATATATATATATATATATATATATATATATATATATATATATATATATATATATATATATATATATATATATATATATATATATATATATATATATATATATATATTTTACATTAAATAGAGTAATTTTAGAGAGAATAAAAGGTTTTCCAATAATAGTGGGTCGATGTTGAAATGGAATAAAACAAGCTGTATGTGAGGTATTTCGAAAATTTTGCATTATGTATGGAATGTGACATCGTTCAAATGTCCGCCGCGGCTTCGCACCATGGAACGGACCCAAGCGATGGCATGGGAACGGGTGTATTTGAGCGATGGACTGGGCTATGTTGGCTTTGAGGGCATCGGTCGATTGCGGCTTATTTCCATAGACCTGCGAATTCAAAAAACCCCACAAGGAAAAGTCTAGTGGGGCCAAATTTCACGATCTTGGTGGGCAATTCACGTCACCCCCGCGGGAGATAACAGAATGTCCATCGTAGCGTTCGCTGTGTGGTTCGTAGCGCCGTTCTGCTGGAACCACATGTCGCCCACGCCCACATCGCTAAATTTATGCCAAAAGAAATTGGCTATCATCGATCTGTAGCACTCGCCGTTGACGGTGATAGCCTCACCAACGTCGTTTTTGAAAAAGTACGGACCAATGACAAACAGTAACTTTTTGTGAATGCATTGTCACCTAGTGAACCTCTTATGGATTGGCGTCATCCCAAATATGGCAATTTTGCTAGATCATGTAGCCATTCATCAAAAAATGCGCCTCGTCACTTTCGACCAAAATTGGACCGAAGCGAACACTCATTTCGATAACAAAGTTTTATCATTTGAACGTGCTGCTCAATAGCGTAACTTGCTATGGTGATTTGAAAATGTTAAACAACATGACCGCTACAGACTGTCAACATCGACCCGCTCTTATTGGAAAACCCTTTATATGTCTGTTATTAATCAAACAAAATTTTAATTTGATGGATTTCTCCGAATATTTATCTTATATAAAGTATGATGTCTATACACTTTACACAAACTATATGTTATTATTATATCTACGAGGCCTATGCTTTTTATGGTTATTATATTGTATATTAAGTGCAAGATTTTATAAATATCGGTTATAAGTCTAGTAATACGTGATAACCTAGTGGTATACTTTTTCTAAATACGTGCATCTATCCAAATAATTTTTCCAGTGTGTCCTGTCTTTCACACTTTCTTCATTTGATAAAGGTTATTATTTTTCGTTTTTCTCTTTCCTTTTTGGTATTTCCTGTCTGCGCGTTTCATTTATGCTTTCGAGCACCATTTCAAATTTCTCTGCCATTTTTTCTTCAAATAGGAAATTATCAGTATTGCATTCTACACTTAATTCGAAGTTTAAATGCACCATATCGCACACACACACATGCATACATCATATCCTTATAGAGTAACTCCATACTAATGAGACTAATTAATGGTAGAAAATCCTCATGTTAAACACGGTTTCACTCTGCACATACATTTTATATAATATTTCAAAGATTGTGTTGTAGAATTTGATCATCCAACGATATTCGAATTCTTACAATGCTCAAACTGCTCACATTTTTGAATCTGATAAGCCTTTATTCTATTGCCGATAATGCATTATGCATTAATGAATTTCCGATTTACATTACATTGTTGTTTATATTTCTGTTGTTTATATTTCTATTACTGCACACACACAACACACACGACACATTTGTGTTATGTTAGAACTCAACAAACGACTTGTTCGAACACCATTTTACTTTTAAATACACTTGGGCGAACATAATTCGTTTGCATTCTTAAATAGCATCAGGCTCCGTATTATTCCATTTTAGTGCATTCTAATTCTTGTTTCACTCGTATTATAATTTATACTATTTCATATTTTTTAAATTATTTTATATTTTGTAGATTAATATACAAATAAATTTTATAGATTTATAAATTTTTTCATATCGGATTTGACATTCATACATTATTAACCTTGTTTAGTTTATGTTATACCTCTCAAGTCTATTTAAATCACAATTTTTATATACCTCACGTATTATTGGTTTAGACTTTAATATATATTAACTGATCTATAATTCGCGTTATTTAGATTAAGACTTATTTGGATGGGGGTTTACTTATTCAGGTTACACATATTAGGACCCTAACTGGTTTGACGTATATCGATATATTTAATATTTTTGGATTTGATATTGATAAATTATTACTCTGGTTTAATGTGCGTTGTATTTATTAATACTCATTTAAGTCATGGTTATTATATACCTCTCGTATTGTTCGAATAGATTCTAATATGTAATTACTTTGGTTTAATTCGCCTTGTATATATGTAATAATACTTATTTGCATGCAGGTTTACTTATTTAGCCTCCACCTATTTGGTTTAATTTATGCAGATGTATTTCATGTCATGGGATTTGATATTGATACATTATTACTCTGGTTTAATTTACGATATATTTAGTAATATATGTTTATATCACGGCTTCTATGTACCTCTCATATCTTTGGAATAGACTTCAATTTCGTGTTTGATGTGACAAAATAATAACTACAGAAAAAAATATTTATTAAGATCAAACATCTATCTACAACTACATTGTAAAACCTTGTGCCGTTACCAAATAAAGTAAAATAGAATCTCCTATTGCAATTCCAATTTATAGAAGTTCAGAGTGGAAAATCATTTGTTATCTGTAGGTTGCATTAAAACTATAGCGGATACAGCACCTACCGAGAGGATAGATATAGCAACATTTTTGAAAATGGATGCAATAGCACAAGACATCATAATATCATTTATTCATAATGATTACGTGGAATATGATGGAGGTAAGAAAAGCGCAAAAGAAATGTGGGAATCGTTGAATGAGAATATAATCTGAATGGAATTCTCCAATAAAGCAAACGCTATTCGGAAAGGCACGAGCAAATCTCAAATTCGGAAAGGACGAGGAAATGCAACAGCGTCTTTTAAAATTCAAATCTATGGTCCACCAACTGAAGTCACCCGGAGCAGAACTTTAAAAAGTTGACTTAGTATCGCAACTCTTCTTAATATTTCCCGAATTCTACGATGCTATGGCAACAGCTATGGAAATTTGAGAACTGACAAATTAACTTTAAGCGTAGCCAAGCAACGATTATTTTCAGAAGAATCTAGAAAGGAACGATGGCAGTCAGGCGAATTGATGGGCGAAAAGTTAAGCAAATGCCATAAGTGCAGCCGTTATGGTCACATGAAGGATAATTTCCGTGTCAAAGACATGAGAGTTGTCTCTTCTATATAATATCTAATTGAAGCAAAAGCGAGTTGGGCTGGTTATGACGTAGACAATTAGGTCACATTACTAAGGACAACTCACATTAAATATATAAGTGTAATATGGTTGACGGATTTCCAAATAGCATTTTAATTCCTGTGAAGCTTACATAGAAATTAAGCTATGTCGCGAGACCTTCAATGACACTCAAATAAGAGCTAAAAGACTTGTCCAACGCAAACATTCAGATATTTGTGGTCCTATAACACCAATAGCTTTTGACAACTCAAAATAGATTTAATCATTTATAGATGACTATACACACTTTGCCTATGCACAGTAATGAAAAATGTACTGGTTAATGGGTGTTTATCTAATAAGGCTTCTGTATTTTATTTGTTGAGACCGGCTATTTTACTAGGGTTTGTATATACTCCTCACGCTATTAGGTTTGATTTAATATATTGTTAGTCGAGTATTACATACTTATTAAGAACCTATTTTATTAAGAACCTATTTGGGTTCATTTATATAGATATATTTCGTATTATTGAATTTTATATTATCACTCTGATTTCATTTATGTAATACTTATTAATTATCATTTAAACAATTTTTTATAAACCTCACATATTATTGGAATATATTTTAATATATTATTAATCTTGTATAATTTGCGTTATATATTAGGACCTATTTAGATGGGTGTATATTATTAAGGCATGCCATATTAAGAACCTACTTGGGTTGATTTAGATATATTTAATAAAAATGGATTTGATATTGATACTTTATTATTCTGGCTTAACGTGATATTAATGTCTGTTTATATCATGGTTATTATATTATTCTCATATTATTAGAATACCTTTCAGTATATAATTAGCCTTGCTTGATTTGGGTTACATATATTAAGAACTATTTGGAAGAGAACTAACTTATTAAGGTTACACCTATTTAAAATCTGTTTGATTTGATTAATTAGATATAATTCATATAATTGGATTTGATATTGATACATTATTACTCTGATTTAGTTTCTGCCATATTTATTAATACCTATTTAAACTTTGGTTTTTATGAACTTCTAATATTATTAGGATAGATTTTAATATGTAATTACTCTTGTTTAATTTTCGTTGTTTATATTGAGACATAATTGAATGACGATTTACTTACTAAAATTACATATATTAGGAACCTATTTGGTTTGATTTATTTATATTTATTTATTTTATTGGATTTGATATTGATACATTATTCCTCCGGTTTAATTTAAATGTATTTATTAAAACCTACCTAAACCATTGTTCTTATATAATCCCATTGGGATAGATTTCAATATATAATTCCCCTTATTTAATTCGCGTCATATTTACTAGCGCCTTTTTAGATGCGGGTTTACTTACTAAGGCTACACATATTAAGAAATTAATTGGTTGAACTTATATAGATATATTCAATATTATTGGGTCTGATATCGATACACTATTAATCTGATTTCATTATCTGGTTTCATTACCAGGTTTCATTATATTTATTATTACCTTTTTATATCCTGATTTTTACATCAAGCACATATATTTTAGTATATAGTTACTCTTACGTCATCAGCGTGTATGTACATTCTTCAGATTTTTTGAAGAATTGACGTTTTATTTATGAAAGCTTATATATCATCAGGGTTTATATATACTCTCATGTTTTCTGGATTGATTTAATGCATTATTTCACCTGGTTCATTTGCGTATTACTTATTAAGACCTGTACATTGTTATGGGGTCCATTACCTGTGCATCATCATGATTTCTCCTGCTTCTGTTTCATTTGCTTTAAATTTATTATAACCTATTATACTATCAGTACTTATCAGTACTCTTCGGATTATTGAGATTGGAATTAATATTACTCCGGATTTATTAGGGTTATACTTATTAAGGCCAGTATACCATCAGGGTTTGAATACAACCTTCAATTTGATTTACTATACTACACTGCTTTGTAATTTTTAAGATCTGCGTTATCGGTGTTTCTGGATACTTTAAAGGTTATCGCATTTGATCTAATACATTATTACTCTTCATTTGTGCTATATTGTCCAGATTACTGAATTTGATTTAATGCATTATTGTTCTTGCTTCATTTGCGTTACAACTACTGAGGGTTCAACGCCATCGAAGCTTATAAGCTTTAAGTCTTTAGGTCATTATACTTAATTTAATGCATTATTCCTCCTGAACTGTTTACGCCTTATTTGTTGAGACCAGTTACGTTACCAAGATTTATATATGCTCATCAGATTATTGGGCTTGATATGAAGCATTATCACCCCTGTTTCATTTGCGTTTTGTATATTTTATTCCCTTTTAAAAAAGGGAAAAGGATATACTAATGTTGGTGCTAAGTCTGTAACGTAGTGAAGGAGCTACAACAGATATAGAAAAGTATGTACATTCTGGTTCAGAATGATGTCCTGAGTCGGTTTAGTCCTGTCCTGTCCGTCCGTCGGTCCGCCTGTCTGTGGAAATCACAAGAGAACGAACAAAGCTATCATTATGAGATTTGGTGCAAATATTTCCTGCTAGAATAGGCTGGTTGGTATTGAAAATGAGCGAAATCTGACGACTTCCACGCCTAGTATTTATATTTAATGTGAATTAAATCGTGTTTAGAGCTCAATTTCTCAGCTCAGATTACGATTATAAAGGTGAAATTGTATATCCGAGTCTAGTACCTTATTCAAGAATGCAATAAAAAATGGGCGTGGACGAATTTTGTCTCCCACTAGAGACAAAATTCGTAACTACAAACCTAAAAATAGTATTGCCATGAAATTTGGCATAAATATTTCCAGTCATCTTAGGCTGGTTGGTGTTGAAAATGGGCACAATAGGACAACTGTCACGCCTACCGTTAATAGCGGATATTAATTAATTCGCGTTTACGCATCAATTTCTCAGCTTTCGTTGTGAGTGTGAAAGTGAAATTACGTATCCAAATCTAGCATCTCAGTTACAAATATTTCTAAAAAATGGTGGTGGTCCGCCGACTAGACACGAAAATTGCTACTACAGGAGTAATAAGAGAGCTATTATCATGACATTTGACAGGAATATTCTTTGTCATCATAGCTTGACTTTTTCTTTATTGTTCTTTACATAAATTCCTTTTTTTCCAGAATGTTTACTTTGATTAATGTTTTGTAATGCAAAGAATGATTCGTAGTATTTTAATGGAGGATTACCTATTGTCAAATTAATAACAATCGGTGATTGTAATATCTGCCGTAAAGGAACCAAGCCCAGTATGAGAGACTCACTAGTAAAGGGAGGATCACATATTCAATATTGTGGTGTACCGACGCTTCTACAAAAGGAGGAACACAAATTAATTGGGCTTTTTAAAATTCTTCTCTGCCAGTTACCACGACGGGATTGATTTCAATATTGGCTGAGTAATGAATTGTACTATGAGTGTAAACATAATAATTTAAAAATAAATATATATATTATATTTATACAACCCTTTTTGTTTTAGTTGAACATTGTTATCAAAAGTTTTGGGAATAGGATATATAAGCTTCGGCCGGGGCAAAAATAACGCTAGTGTTACATGCTACTGTTCTGTCATGTAGGTTTTATTTACAGGGAGTCGCCTGAGTTTTATTTGTTGAGACCGGCTATTTCACTAGGATTTGTATATACTCCTCACGCTATTAGGTTCGACTTAATATATTGTTACTCGAGTATTATTTACGCTTCGTTTATTTAGACTCATTACATTACCAGAGTTTATATATACTCTTCAGATTATTTAGTTTCATCTGCTGTTTATATATAATCAGGGTTTACATATGCTTTTCAGGAATTCTGTCAATTGCTAATCTTCCGTCATTTACATTTCAATTGCTAGAGATCACAAGGGTTTTATTTATTGAGATCAGCAATAAAGGGTCTATATCAGTTATATTTCTAGGGTTTATATACACTCCTCATGCTATTAGGCTTGATTTAATATATTATTACTCCTGTATTATTTACGCTTCGTTTATTTACTCATTATATTACCAAGATTTCTACAACTCTTCAGATTATTGGTGTATAGACCCAATTTCCGAAATTGTAAAAATTAGTTAAATTCCTCGATTTGTAAACATCCCAAAACTTGGATTTTAAAACTTTTATTTTACTATTTTACAATTCAACACAGTGTGAACGTGAAATTCAACAGTCGGTGAAAGAAATACAGAAGAGTACTAACTGAAGGAGTACTACAAAGCGGAACATCCAGCGCATCAAAAATTACTTCGAAGAGTCTATACACTAGAAAAAGGGTTCTTCAACAAATGAGGTAAAATGTCGGTTGGATATTCTCGTGTCATATTTCGAGACTTCACTCAAAATCCAAACACATATTAAGCAAAGGGATCCAAGTGATAACTGTCGCTTCGATTTAGAAGATTTGTACGTAAGTACAAAAGTTCTCATTCACTCTGTCGCGAGAGGAGAAAAACAGTACCGTAATAAGGGTCTCAGCAAGTGTCCTTGTCCTTGTCTACTTCAAGGTTACCGAAGCCTTAGCTGTAAAATTGCCTTCATTGAATGGCATATATTCAGAGTACAATAATTTCATAACATCATTTAAGCAGTTAGCAGATCATGAAACCACTTATTCAAATATTGAGAAATTCAACAACTACCTCGTGAATTGTCTTAAAGGTTCAGCCTTGGAAACTGTGAGTTTTCCAGATAACTAACGAAAATTACTCGAAGGCACTTAGGCCCAAAGAGCGGTACGATAATAATACGCTGATTCTTTTTGAGAATTTATCTGGTATTTTTGAATTAACTGTGTTTACAAATACAAGTAAACGTAGTTTAGTAAACAACTCATCAGCTATCTACAAATCTTTATTATCATTGGGTTCAGACACAAATCACTGAAATTATGCTCACGTATGTAGTATGTAGTATGCTACAGAAGGCAGATGAAGACACTAGGAAAGAATGGAAGGAATCATTGAATTACGAAAGACTGCCGACATGGAGCGAGTGTAAAAATTCTAGAAAAACATTGTATGTACTTGGAGCCATTAAACGGCTTTCGTACAAGCTTTGCTGAGCCTCGACTGGCACTGACATGACAAGTGCATGGAAACAAGATAAACGTCATCTACTTCAGAAAAAAAGTTACACATTCGCCTCGGTAGGTTCAAGTTGTGCATATTGCTCCAGCACGAGTCACAAAATTGTTAGCTGCGATCATTTCAAGGGTTCGGATATTCGACGGCGGTTTGAAAATGTGAAGAAATTAGGTCTTTGTATTAATTGCGTTGCGAAAGGCCATTAGCTTTAAAATTGCCCTTCACTTTATCTATGCAAAACTTGAAAAAGAAACATCATAGTGTATTGCATCGAGGCGGAATTATCGCTTCAACCATCTTCTTCTAAGGAAGCCGTCGTTCACATCCATTCGGACGATATATAATTATTGCCACTGCTATTATACTAGTATGCGATTCGTCGGGCAGTTACAATCTAGGAAGAGCTTTGCTAGATTCGTGGTCCCAAACACTAAATTGGCACTTCAAAGTGGAGTTTGCCAGCAAATGTTCAACTTGCAGATGAACAGTTATTTAAATCGGGAGATATTGATTCATTGCTACAAGTAGAAATAATCTTTAATATTCTTTCAGTTGCGCAAATCAAGCTTGGTGAACATCTGCCATTTTTGCAAAAGACGTTGTTTGATTGGGTAATTTCAGGAAAATACCATAAATCATATAACACAACTGTATCAGCATGCATGGTGGCATGTGATAGCTCATTCGATACAAAATTAGAACGCTTATGGTGTCTTGAAGAAGTTCCAATAGTACTATAGGACTAGTTTTAGTAGCATCGTCTTGAAGCAATGTCTGATTATTAAAATGCCTTTTAAAGATGATCCCATTTGTCTTGGACAATCGTTTGCGGCAGCGATACATGGATTTGTTTCGCCAAAATGCATTCGCTTAGACACCAATATGTAATATTTATGCAAGAGTGTGGAAGGTTACCGCATATGAGCATCGTAAATCATCCAAACTTACGCAAATCGCATTATTTAATACCGCACCATTATATTCTAAACCCAAATAATTCTTCGGCTAAATTGCGAGTTGTTTTTGATTTGTCATGTCGTACCACTACTCAAAAATATTTAAACAATATTCAAGTGGTCGGTCCTACTATTCAAAATCAACTATTTATCATCCTATTAAGATTCCGTCTTCATCAATTCGTTCTTACGTCTGATATAGTCAAGATGTACCAGCGAGTCCTTATTGATTTAAGAGATTGGAAATTTCAATATATTTTGTGCAGGAGCTCGCCTGAGCAAGAAATTAGCACATATCAATAAAACACTGTTACTTGCAGGTTTACAGCAGCATCATATTTAGCTGTAAAAAGTCTATTTTATTTGGCTGAGAAATGTGCATCCGAGTTTAAGGTTGGTGCGGAAATCATTAAATCATCGTTTTACGTGGATCACTTATTATGCGGTACGGATTCCTTATAAGAGTTGTTTCGGATTCGCCACGAAGTGACAGAAATTTGGAATAGATGATGCTTCGAATTTGCGAAATGGCACTCCAATCATAATTAACTTCGAGGCAATGAAACCGTTAAGAATTTTAATCTTGATGATACAATAGTCGGCGCTTTGGGCCTGAAATGGACAAACAAAGGATCACTTCTTAATTTCGCTCGAACCAGAAACACCAGATTTGAAATCCATCACAAAACGCACCATTCCTTCGAGTGCGTCATCATTAAATGTCCCTTGGGAATCTTATCAACTGTTACTATGGTAAGCAAAATAATGTTGCATGAATTATGGTTATTTAAGTTGGACTGGGACGAATCAATTCCCCAGAATTTACACTCTACTTGGAAAATTTAATTGATACTTTGTCTTCATTGCATTTGATATCAGTACCTAGCTAGATACTGTGTCTCGCTGCTACTTCACGATTGATCCAAATTCATGGATTTTGCGATTCTTCGATAAGAGCATATGCCTGTGGAATGTATACCCGTATTGTCAACAGCTCCGGCATTTGCATCCGATTATTAACAGCAAAGGCACCAGTTGCGCCAACGGAAAAACAATCACTGCCAAAATTGGATTTGTATGGCGCAGTGCTGATAGGTCGCTTGTACAATAAAGCAAAAGCAATTCTTGAATTATACAAAATTGAGGTCTATTCCTAGATATATTCACAAATCTCCTTGCATTGGCTTAAGACATATTTAGCCACACTGTCTACGTTGGTTGGAAATTGGCTGTCACAAATACAATATTTGAATACCAAGCTGAGATATTTAAACCCTTTCATCGAAAATGTTGATGGATTTCACCCCATCAAGATCGGTGGTAGATAGAACATTCAAATCTGAGTGAGAATCGTAAACATCGAATTTATCTTCCGAGAAAATGTGAATTCGTTGGCCGATATGTTCGTCACCCTCACCTCAAGAACTATCACGCAGGAACTAAAGCTCTGACAGCTCTCATTTGGATACTCAACGCGCGAGACGTATATTGTCGCACAATCAGAAATTACATCCACTGCGGTAAATACAAATCACGATTATTACAACAGTTAATGGGAATCTTCCAGTGGAAAAACTCACTTCTTCACGACCATTTTCTCGATGCGGCGTCGACTTTTGCGGCCCAGTCAAAAGTTATATATTTGGATTAGGCGCAAAGCACCTTATAAGACATAAATTGCAATTTTCATTTGCTCCGACATGAAGGCGGTTTCGGTTTCCACAGCGTTTGTTCTTGGAAAGAATCATCAACTACATTCCTGGGAGACATTCGCGAGTCAGAGTTGTTGATATCCGAACGACCAGGGGACAGTTAAGCGGCCAATTAGTAAAAGAGCAATTTTGCCGGTTTGAAAGATAGCCCCCCAAGCTAGCGAGAATTCAAGCGAGGTGGAACGTTGGGTGTATTTCTAAAATTTTTTATATTCCTCTATTTGTAAACCTCTAGAAACTAGAAAACTAGTAAACTTATCAAAAACTTGAATAAAGAGAAGAAACCTCGTGGATTCGACATCGCCTAGCAGTACAAATTCTTGTCTGCACAACTGGGTATCAGCAATATTTTAACTACTCCTGTTTCGTTTGCGTTATTAGATTTAAAGCATGCACATCTTCAGGATTTATATATACTCTTCAGGCTGTCTTCTAATTGCTGCTCTTCTATCATATACTATTTCTTTATTAGGGGTCAAAAGGGTTTTATTTATAGAGACCGGTTATTTTACCAGGGTCTTTATACTCTTCAGATTATTAGGTTTCACCAATATTATTACTCATGTTCATATATAATCAGGGTTTACGTATGCTCTTCAGGCAGCTTGTTAACTGCTGATCCTCCGTAATTTACGTTTCATTTTTTAGCGATCACCAGGGTTTTATTTATTGAGACCAGTTATAAAAGCTCTATATATACTTGAGACCAGTTATATCATCTGGGTTTATATATGCTCCTCACGCTTCCGGGTAAAATTTAACATATTACTACTCTTCTATTATTTACGCTTGTTATTTAGACTATAAATTACCGGGGTTTTTATATACTCTTCCGATTATTAGATTTCGTCAATATTATTACTCATGTTTATATATAATCAGGGTTTACATGTGCTCTTCAGGCAGTCTGTTAATTGATAATCCTTCGCCATTTACGTTTCATTTGTTAGGAATCATCAGGGTTTTATTTATTGAGACCAGTTATATTACCAGGGATTATATATACTATTCACGTTATTAATCTTCGATCTAATATATCATTACTCTTGTATTATTTACGTTTCGTTTGTTTAGAGTCGCTACATTACCAGGGTTTTTATATACTCTTTAGATTATGGGACTCTATCAATATTATTACTCATGTTTATATATAATCAGGGTTTACATATTCTCATCAGGCAGTCTGTTAATTGCTTATCCTTCGTCATGTACGTTTCATTTTCATTTGAGAACAGTTATAGATGGTCTGTATATATACTTGAGACCTGTTACATCATCTGGGTTTATATATGCTCCTCACGCTTCTGGGTAAAATTTAATATATTATTACTCTTCTATGATTTACGCTTCAGTTATTTCGACTATAAATTACCGGGGTTTATATACACTCTTCAGATTATTGGATCTAATCAATATTATTACTCATGTTTACATATAATCAGGGTTTACATGTGGTCTTCAGGCAGTCTGTTAATTGATCCTCCTCCATTTAGGTTTCCATTTTAAATCCTCCATCATTTAGGTTTCATTTGTTAGGAATCATCAGGGTTTTATTTAATGAGTTCAGTTATATTACCAGGGTTCATATACATTATTCACGCTATTAGTTGCGATTTAATATATTATTACTCTTGTATTATTTACGTTTCAATTATTTAGACTCTAAATATTACCAGGGTTTATATATACTCTTCATATTATTGGGTTTCATCAAAAACATTATTACTCTTTTTTATATATAATCACGCTTTACATATGCTGTTCAGGCTGACTGTTAATTGCTACTCTTCTGTCATTTATGTTTTATTTGTTAGGAATCGTCAGGGTTTTATTTATTGAGACCAGTTATATTACCAGGGTTTACATATACTATTCACGTTATTAATTTTCGATCTAATATATCATTACCCTTGTATTATTTACGTTTCATTTGTTTACTCGTTATATTACCAGGGTTTTTATATACTCTTCCGATTATTGGATTTCATCAATATTATTACTCAAGTTTATATATAATCAGGGTTTACGTGAGCTCTTCAGGCAATCTGTTAATTGAAAATCCTCCGTCATTTACGTTTCATTTGTTAGGAATCATCAGGGTTTTATTTAATGAGTTCAGTTATATTACCAGGGTTCATATATACTCTTCACGCTATTAGTTTCGATTTAATATATTATTGCTCTTGTATTTACGTTTCATTTGTTTACTCGTTATATTACCAGGGTTTTTATATACTCTTCAGATTATAGGACTTCATCAATATTATTACTCATGTTTATATATAATCAGGGTTTACATATGCTCATCAGGCAGTCTGTTAATTGCTAATCCTTCGTCATTTGCGTTTTATTTGTTAGGGATCTCGAGGGTTTTATTTATTGAGAACAGTTACAAAAGCTCTATATATACCTGGGACCAGTTGAATCACCTGGGTTCTATATGTACTCCTCGCGCTTCTAGGTAGGACTCTATATATTATTACTCTTCTATTATTTACGCTTCAGTTATTTAGACTCTATATATTACCACGGTTTATAAATACCCTTCGTGTTATTGGTTTTCATCAAAAACATTATTACTCTTGTTTATATATAATCAGGCTTTACATATGATCTTCAGGCTGACTGTTAATTGCTACTCTTCTGTCATTTACGTTTTATTTGTTAGGAATCGTCAGGGTTTTATTTATTGAGATGTTATATTACCAGGGTTTATATATACTATTCACGTTATTAATTTTCGATCTAATATATCATTACTATTGTATTATTTACCTTTCATTTGTTTAGACGCGTTATATTACCAGGGTTTTTATATACTCTTCAGATTATGGGGCTTCATCAATATTATTACTCATGTTTATATATAATCAGGGTTTACATATGCTCATCAGGCAGTCTGTTAATTGCTAATCCTTCGTCATGTACGTTTCATTTTCATTTGAGAACAGTTACAAATGGTCTATATATACTTGAGATATGTTACATCATCTGGGTTTATATATGCTCCTCACGCTTCTGGGTAAAATTTAATATATTACTACTCTTCTATGATTTACGCTTCAGTTATTTATAACTATAAATTACCAGGGTCTATATATACTCTTCCGATTATTGGATTTCATCAATATTATTACTCATGTTTATATATAATCAAAGTTTAGGTGTGCTCTTCAGGCAATCTTTTAATTGAAAATCCTCCGTCATTTACGTTTCATTTGTTAGGAATCATCAGAGTTTTATTTAATGAGTTCAGTTATTTTACCAGGGTTCATATATACTATTCACGCTATGTTTCGATTTAATATATTATTACTCTTGTATTATTTTCGTTTCAATTATTTAGACTCTATATATTACCAGGGTTTATATATACTCTTCATATTATTGGGTTTCATCAAAAACATTATTACTCTTGTTTATATATAATCATGCTTTACATATGCTCTTCAGGCTGACTGTTAATTGCTACTCTTGTCTTTTATGCTTTACATATGCTCTTCAGGCTGACTGTTAATTGACTCTTCTATCATCTATGTTTTATTTGTTAGAAATCGTCAGGGTTTTATTTATTTTAGACCAGTTATAAAAGCTCTATATATACTTGAGGCTAGTTATATCATCTGGTTTTATATATGCTCCTCACGCTTCGGGGAAAATTTAGTACATTACTACTCTTCTATTATTTATGCTTGTTATTTAGACTATAAATTACCGGGGTCTATATATACTCTTTCGATTATTGGATTTCATCAATATTATTACTCATGTTTATATATAATCAGGGTTTACATATGCTCATCAGGCAGTCTGTTAATTGCTAATCCTTCGTCAGCTACGTTTCATTTGTTAGGGATCACAAGGGTTTTATTTATTGAGACCAGTTATAAAGGGTCTATATATACTTGAGACCAGTTATATAATCTGGGTTTATATATGCTCCTCACGCTTCTGGGTAAAATTTAATATATTGCTACTCTTCTATGATTTACGCTTCAGTTATTTAGACTATAAATTACCGGGGTTTATATACACTCTTCAGATTATTGGATTTCATCAATATTATTACTCATGTTTATATATAATCAGGGTTTACATAGCTCTTCAGGCAGTCTGTTAATTGCTAAACCTTCGTCAGTTATGTTTCGTTTGTTAGCGATCACCAGGGTTTTATTTATTGAGACCAGTTATAAAAGCTCTATATATACTTGAGACCAGTTATATCATCTGGGTTTATATATGCTCCTCACGCTTCTGGGTAAAATTTAATATATTACTACTCTTCTACGATTTACGCTTCAGTTATTTAGACTATAAAATACCAGGGTCTATATATACTCTTCCGATTATTGGATTTCATCAATATTATTACTAATGTTTATATATAATCAGGGTTTACGTGTGCTCTTCAGGCAATCTGTTAATTGAAAATCCTCCGTCATTTACGTTTCATTTGTTAGGAATCATCAGGGTTTTATTTAATGAGTTCAGTTATTTTACCAGGGTTCATATATACTATTCACGCTATAAGTTTCGATTTAATATATTATTACTCTTGTATTATTTACGTTTCAATTATTTAGTCTCTATATATTACCAGGGTTTATATATACTCTTCATATTATTGGGTTTCATCAAAAACATTATTACTCTTGTTTATATATAATCATGCTTTACATATGCTCTTCAGGCTGACTGTTAATTGCTACTCTTCTGTCATTTATGTTTTATTTGTTAGGAATCGTCAGGGTTTTATATATTGAGACCAGTTATATTACCAGGGTTTACATATACTATTCACGTTATTAATTTTCGATCTAATATATCATTACTCTTGTATTATTTACGTTTCATTTGTTTACTCGTTATATTACCAGGGTTTTTATATACTCTTCAGATTATGGGACTTCATCAATATTATTACTCATGTTTATATATAATCAGGGTTTACATGCTGTTTATATATAATCAGGGTTTATATGCTCATCAGGCAGTCTGTTAATTGCTAATCCTTCGTCATTTACTTTCATTTGTCAGGGATCACGAGTTTTATTTATTGAGAACAGTTATAAAGGCTCTATATATACGTGGGACCAGTTAAATCACCTGGGGTTATATATGCTTCGATTTAATATATTATTGCTCTTGTATTATTTACGCTTCATTTGTTTATACTCGTTATATTACCAGGGTTTTTATATACTCTTCAGATTATGGGACTTCATCAATATTATTACTCATGTTTATATATAATCAGGGTTTACATGCTGTTTATATATAATCAGGGTTTATATGCTCATCAGGCAGTCTGTTAATTGCTAATCCTTCGTCATTTACCTTTCATTTGTCAGAGATCACGAGAGTTTTATTTATTGAGAACAGTTATAAAGGCTCTATATATACCTGAGACCAGTTAAATCACCTGGGGTTATATATGCTTCGATTTAATATATTATTGCTCTTGTATTATTTACGTTTCATTTGTTTATACTCGTTATATTACCAGGGTTTTTATATACTTCTCAGATTAAGGGGCTTTATCAGTATTATTACTCATGTTTATATATAATCAGGGTTTACATATGCTCCTCAGGCAGTCTGTTAATTGCTAATCCTTCGTCATTTACTTTCATTTGTCAGGGATCACGAGAGTTTTATTTATTGAGAACAGTTATAAAGGCTCTATATATACCTGAGACCAGTTAAATCACCTGGGGTTATATATGCTTCGATTTAATATATTATTGCTCTTGTATTATTTACGCTTCATTTGTTTATACTCGTTATATTACCAGGGTTTTTATATACTTCTCAGATTATGGGGCTTTATCAGTATTACTACTCATGTTTATATATAATCAGGGTTTACATATGCTCATCAGGCAGCCTGTTAATTGCTAATCCCTCGTCATTTATGTTTCATTTGTTAGGGATCACGAGGGTTTTATTTATTGAGAACAATTACAAAAGCTCTATATATACCTGGGACCAGTTAAATCATCAGGGTTTTATTTAATGAGTTCAGTTATTTTACCAGGGTTCATATATAATATTCACGCTATAAGTTTCGATTTAATATATTATTACTCTTCTACTATTTACGCTTCAATTATTTAGACTCTATATATTACCACGGTTTATAAATACCCTTCGTGTTATTGGTTTTCATCAAAAACATTATTATTCTTGTTTATATATAATCAGGCTTTACATATGATCTTCAGCCTGATTGTTAATTGCTACTCCTCTGTCATTTACGTTTCATTTGCTAGGAATCATCAGGGTTTTATTTATTGAGACCAGTTATATTACCAGGGTTTACATATACTATTCACGTTATTAATTTTCGATCTAATATATCATTACTCTTGTATTATTTACGTTTCATTTGTTTACTCGTTATATTACCAGGGTTTTTATATACTCTACAGATTATGGGACTTCATCAATATTATTACTCATGTTTATATATAATCAGGGTTTACATGCTGTTTATATATAATCAGGGTTTATATGCTCATCAGGCAGTCTGTTAATTGCTAATCCTTCGTCATTTACCTTTCATTTGTCAGAGATCACGAGAGTTTTATTTATTGAGAACAGTTATAAAGGCTCTATATATACCTGAGACCAGTTAAATCACCTGGGGTTATATATGCTTCGATTTAATATATTATTGCTCTTATATTATTTACGTTTCATTTGTTTACTCGTTATATTACCAGGGTCTATATATACTCTTCCGATTATTGGATTTCATCAATATTATTACTAATGTTTATATATAATCAGGGTTTACGTGTGCTCTTCAGGCAATCTGTTAATTGAAAATCCTCCGTCATTTACGTTTCATTTGTTAGGAATCATCAGGGTTTTATTTAATGAGTTCAGTTATTTTACCAGGGTTCATATATACTATTCACGCTATAAGTTTCGATTTAATATATTATTACTCTTGTATTATTTACGTTTCAATTATTTAGTCTCTATATATTACCAGGGTTTATATATACTCTTCATATTATTGGGTTTCATCAAAAACATTATTACTCTTGTTTATATATAATCATGCTTTACATATGCTCTTCAGGCTGACTGTTAATTGCTACTCTTCTGTAATTTGTTTTATTTGTTAGGAATCGTCAGGGTTTTATATATTGAGACCAGTTATATTACCAGGGTTTACATATACTATTCACGTTATTAATTTTCGATCTAATATATCATTACTCTTGTATTATTTACGTTTCATTTGTTTACTCGTTATATTACCAGGGTTTTTATATACTCTTCAGATTATGGGACTTCATCAATATTATTACTCATGTTTATATATAATCAGGGTTTACATGCTGTTTATATATAATCAGGGTTTATATGCTCATCAGGCAGTCTGTTAATTGCTAATCCTTCGTCATTTACTTTCATTTGTCAGGGATCACGAGTTTTATTTATTGAGAACAGTTATAAAGGCTCTATATATACGTGGGACCAGTTAAATCACCTGGGGTTATATATGCTTCGATTTAATATATTATTGCTCTTGTATTATTTACGCTTCATTTGTTTATACTCGTTATATTACCAGGGTTTTTATATACTCTTCAGATTATGGGACTTCATCAATATTATTACTCATGTTTATATATAATCAGGGTTTACATGCTGTTTATATATAATCAGGGTTTATATGCTCATCAGGCAGTCTGTTAATTGCTAATCCTTCGTCATTTACCTTTCATTTGTCAGAGATCACGAGAGTTTTATTTATTGAGAACAGTTATAAAGGCTCTATATATACCTGAGACCAGTTAAATCACCTGGGGTTATATATGCTTCGATTTAATATATTATTGCTCTTGTATTATTTACGTTTCATTTGTTTATACTCGTTATATTACCAGGGTTTTTATATACTTCTCAGATTAAGGGGCTTTATCAGTATTATTACTCATGTTTATATATAATCAGGGTTTACATATGCTCCTCAGGCAGTCTGTTAATTGCTAATCCTTCGTCATTTACTTTCATTTGTCAGGGATCACGAGAGTTTTATTTATTGAGAACAGTTATAAAGGCTCTATATATACCTGAGACCAGTTAAATCACCTGGGGTTATATATGCTTCGATTTAATATATTATTGCTCTTGTATTATTTACGCTTCATTTGTTTATACTCGTTATATTACCAGGGTTTTTATATACTTCTCAGATTATGGGGCTTTATCAGTATTACTACTCATGTTTATATATAATCAGGGTTTACATATGCTCATCAGGCAGCCTGTTAATTGCTAATCCCTCGTCATTTATGTTTCATTTGTTAGGGATCACGAGGGTTTTATTTATTGAGAACAATTACAAAGGCTCTATATATACCTGGGACCAGTTAAATCATCAGGGTTTTATTTAATGAGTTCAGTTATTTTACCAGGGTTCATATATAATATTCACGCTATAAGTTTCGATTTAATATATTATTACTCTTCTACTATTTACGCTTCAATTATTTAGACTCTATATATTACCACGGTTTATAAATACCCTTCGTGTTATTGGTTTTCATCAAAAACATTATTATTCTTGTTTATATATAATCAGGCTTTACATATGATCTTCAGCCTGATTGTTAATTGCTACTCCTCTGTCATTTACGTTTCATTTGCTAGGAATCATCAGGGTTTTATTTATTGAGACCAGTTATATTACCAGGGTTTACATATACTATTCACGTTATTAATTTTCGATCTAATATATCATTACTCTTGTATTATTTACGTTTCATTTGTTTACTCGTTATATTACCAGGGTTTTTATATACTCTTCAGATTATGGGACTTCATCAATATTATTACTCATGTTTATATATAATCAGGGTTTACATGCTGTTTATATATAATCAGGGTTTATATGCTCATCAGGCAGTCTGTTAATTGCTAATCCTTCGTCATTTACCTTTCATTTGTCAGAGATCACGAGAGTTTTATTTATTGAGAACAGTTATAAAGGCTCTATATATACCTGAGACCAGTTAAATCACCTGGGGTTATATATGCTTCGATTTAATATATTATTGCTCTTATATTATTTACGTTTCATTTGTTTACTCGTTATATTACCAGGGTTTTTATATACTCTTCAGATTATGGGACTTCATCAATATTATTACTCATGTTTATATATAATCAGGGTTTACATGCTGTTTATATATAATCAGGGTTTATATGCTCATCAGGCAGTCTGTTAATTGCTAATCCTTCGTCATTTACCTTTCATTTGTTAGGGATCACGAGGGTTTATTTATTGAGAACAGTTACAAAAGCTCTATATATACCTGGGACCAGTTAAATCATCTGGGTTTTATGTGCTCCTCGCGCTTCTAGGTAGGACTCAATATATTATTACTCTTCTATTATTTACGCTTCGATTATTTAGACTCTATATATCACCACGGTTTATATATACCCTTCATATTATTTGTTTTCATCAAAAACATTATTACTCTTGTTTATATATAATCAGGCTTTACATATGCTCTTCAGGTTGACTGTTAATTGCTACTCTTCTGTCATTCACGTTTTATTTGTTAGGAATCGTCAGGGTTCTATTTATTGAGACGTTATATTACCAGGGTTTATATATACTATTCACGTTTAAATTACCGGGCTTTATATACACTCTTCAGATTATTGGATTTCATCAATATTATTACTCATGTTTATATATAATCAGGGTTTACATAGCTCTTCAGGCAGCCTGTTAATTGCTAAACCTTCGTCAGTTATGTTTCGTTTGTTAGCGATCACCAGGGTTTTATTTATTGAGACCAGTTATAAAAGCTCTATATATACTTGAGACCAGTTATATCATCTGGGTTTATATATGCTCCTCACGCTTCTGGGTAAAATTTAATATATTACTACTCTATGATTTACGCTTGTTATTTAGACTATAAATTACCAGGGTCTATATATACTCTTCCGATTATTGGATTTCATCAATATTATTACTCATGTTTATATATAATCAGGGTTTACATATGCTCCTCAGGCAGTCTGTTAATTGCTAATCCTTCGTCAGTTATGTTTCGTTTGTTAGCGATCACCAGGGTTTTATTTATTGAGACCAGTTATAAAAGCTCTATATATACTTGAGACCAGTTATATCATCTGGGTTTATATATGCTCCTCACGCTTCTGGTTAAAATTTAATATGTTACTACTCTTCTACGATTTACGCTTCAGTTATTTAGACTATAAATTACCAGGGTCTATATATACTCTTCCGATTATTGGATTTCATCAATATTATTACTCATGTTTATATATAATCAGGGTTTACGTGTGCTCTTCAGGCAATCTGTTAATTGAAAATCCTCCGTCATTTACGTTTCATTTGTTAGGAATCATCAGGGTTTTATTTAATGAGTTCAGTTATTTTACCAGGGTTCATATATACTATTCACGCTATAAGTTTCGATTTAATATATTATTACTCTTGTATTATTTACGTTTCAATTATTTAGTCTCTATATATTACCAGGGTTTATATATACTCTTCATATTATTGGGTTTCATCGAAAACATTATTACTCTTGTTTATATATAATCATGCTTTACATATGCTCTTCAGGCTGACTGTTAATTGCTACTCTTCTGTCATTTATGTTTTATTTGTTAGGAATCGTCAGGGTTTTATATATTGAGACCAGTTATATTACCAGGGTTTACATATACTATTCACGTTATTAATTTTCAATCTAATATATCATTACTCTTGTATTATTTACGTTTCATTTGTTTACTCGTTATATTACCAGGGTTTTTATATACTCTTGAGATTATGGGACCTCATCAATATTATTACTCATGTTTATATATAATCAGGGTTGACATATGCTCCTCAGGCAGTCTGTTAATTGCTAATCCTTCGTCATTTACTTTCATTTGTCAGGGATCACGAGTTTTATTTATTGAGAACAGTTATAAAGGCTCTATATATACCTGAGACCAGTTAAATCACCTGGGGTTATATATGCTTTGATTTAATATATTATTGCTCTTGTATTATTTACGCTTCATTTGTTTATACTCGTTATATTACCAGGGTTTTTATATACTTCTCAGATTATGGGGCTTTATCAGTATTACTACTCATGTTTATATATAATCAGGGTTTACATATGCTCATCAGGCAGCCTGTTAATTGCTAATCCCTCGTCATTTATGTTTCATTTGTTAGGGATCACGAGGGTTTTATTTATTGAGAACAATTACAAAAGGTCTATATATACCTGGGACCAGTTAAATCATCAGGGTTTTATTCAATGAGTTCAGTTATTTTACCAGGGTTCATATATAATATTCACGCTATAAGTTTCGATTTAATATATTATTACTCTTCTACTATTTACGCTTCAATTATTTAGACTCTATATATTACCACGGTTTATAAATACCCTTCGTGTTATTGGTTTTCATCAAAAACATTATTATTCTTGTTTATATATAATCAGGCTTTACATATGACCTTCAGACTGATTGTTAATTGCTACTCCTCTGTCATTTACGTTTCATTTGCTAGGAATCGTCAGGGTTTTATTTATTGAGACCAGTTATATTACCAGGGTTTACATATACTATTCACGTTATTAATTTTCGATCTAATATATCATTACTCTTGTATTATTTACGTTTCATTTGTTTACTCGTTATATTACCAGGGTTTTTATATACTCTTCAGATTATGGAACTTCATCAATATTATTACTCATGTTTATATATAATCAGGGTTTACATGCTGTTTATATATAATCAGGGTTTATATGCTCATCAGGCAGTCTGTCAATTGCTAATCCTTCGTCATTTACCTTTCATTTGTCAGAGATCACGAGTTTTATTTATTGAGAACAGTTATAAAGGCTCTATATATACCTGAGACCAGTTAAATCACCTGGGGTTATATATGCTTCGATTTAATATATTATTGCTCTTGTATTATTTACGTTTCATTTGTTTATACTCGTTATATTACCAGGGTTTTTATATACTTCTCATATTATGGGGCTTTATCAGTATTATTACTCATGTTATATATAATCAGAGTTTACATATGCTCATCAGGCAGCCTGTTAATTGCTAATCCCTCGTCATTTATGTTTCATTTGTTAGGGATCACGAGGGTTTTATTTATTGAGAACAATTACAAAAGCTTTATATATACCTGGGACCAGTTAAATCATCAGGGTTTTATTTAATGAGTTCAGTTATTTTACCAGGGTTCATATATACTATTCACGCTATAAGTTTCAATTTAATATATTATTACTCTTCTATTATTTACCCTTCAATTATTTAGACTCTATATATTACCACGGTTTATAAATACCCTTCGTGTTATTGGTTTTCATCAAAAACATTATTACTCTTGTTTATATATAATCAGGCTTTACATATGATCTTCAGGCTGATTGTTAATTGCTACTCTTCTGTCACTTATGTTTTATTTGTTAGGAATCGTCAGGGTTTTATATATTGAGACCAGTTATATTACCAGGGTTTACATATACTATTCACGTTATTAATTTTCGATCTAATATATCATTACTCTTGTATTATCTACGTTTCATTTGTTTACTCGTTATATTACCAGGGTTTTTATATACTCTTCAGATTATGGGACCTCATCAATATTATTACTCATGTTTATATATAATCAGGGTTTACATGCTGTTTATATATAATCAGGGTTTATATGCTCATCAGGCAGTCTGTTAATTGCTAATCCTTCGTCATTTACCTTTCATTTGTCAGAGATCACGAGAGTTTTATTTATTGAGAACAGTTATAAAGGCTCTATATATACCTGAGACCAGTTAAATCACCTGGGGTTATATATGCTTCGATTTAATATATTATTGCTCTTATATTATTTACGTTTCATTTGTTTACTCGTTATATTACCAGGGTTTTTATATACTCTTCAGATTATGGGACCTCATCAATATTATTACTCATGTTTATATATAATCAGGGTTGACATATGCTCCTCAGGCAGTCTGTTAATTGCTAATCCTTCGTCATTTACTTTCATTTGTCAGGGATCACGAGAGTTTTATTTATTGAGAACAGTTATAAAGGCTCTATATATACCTGAGACCAGTTAAATCACCTGGGGTTATATATGCTTCGATTTAATATATTATTGCTCTTGTATTATCTACGCTTCATTTGTTTATACTCGTTATATTACCAGGGTTTTTATATACTTCTCAGATTATGGGGCTTTATCAGTATTACTACTCATGTTTATATATAATCAGGGTTTACATATGCTCATCAGGCAGCCTGTTAATTTCTAATCCCTCGTCATTTATGTTTCATTTGTTAGGGATCACGAGGGTTTTATTTATTGAGAACAATTACAAAAGCTCTATATATACCTGGGACCAGTTAAATCATCAGGGTTTTATTTAATGAGTTCAGTTATTTTACCAGGGTTCATATATAATATTCACGCTATAAGTTTCGATTTAATATATTATTACTCTTCTACTATTTACGCTTCAATTATTTAGACTCTATATATTACCACGGTTTATAAATACCCTTCGTGTTATTGGTTTTCATCAAAAACATTATTATTCTTGTTTATATATAATCAGGCTTTACATATGATCTTCAGCCTGATTGTTAATTGCTACTCCTCTGTAAATGACAGACGTTTCATTTGCTAGGAATCATCAGGGTTTTATTTATTGAGACCAGTTATATTACCAGGGTTTACATATACTATTCACGTTATTAATTTTCGATCTAATATATCATTACTCTTGTATTATTTACGTTTCATTTGTTTACTCGTTATATTACCAGGGTTTTTATATACTCTTCAGATTATGGGACTTCATCAATATTATTACTCATGTTTATATATAATCAGGGTTTACATGCTGTTTATATATAATCAGGGTTTATATGCTCATCAGGCAGTCTGTTAATTGCTAATCCTTCGTCATTTACCTTTCATTTGTCAGAGATCACGAGAGTTTTATTTATTGAGTACAGTTATGAAGGCTCTATATATACCTGAGACCAGTTAAATCACCTGGGGTTATATATGCTTCGATTTAATATATTATTGCTCTTGTATTATTTACGTTTCATTTGTTTATACTCGTTATATTACCAGGGTTTTTATATACTTCTCAGATTAAGGGGCTTTATCAGTATTATTACTCATGTTTATATATAATCAGGGTTTACATATGCTCCTCAGGCAGTCTGTTAATTGCTAATCCTTCGTCAGTTATGTTTCGTTTGTTAGCGATCACCAGGGTTTTATTTATTGAGACCAGTTATAAAAGCTCTATATATACTTGAGACCAGTTATATCATCTGGGTTTATATATGCTCCTCACGCTTCTGGTTAAAATTTAATATGTTACTACTCTTCTACGATTTACGCTTCAGTTATTTAGACTATAAATTACCAAGGTCTATATATACTCTTCCGATTATTGGATTTCATCAATATTATTACTCATGTTTATATATAATCAAGGTTTACGTGTGCTCTTCAGGCAATCTGTTAATTGAAAATCCTCCGTCATTTACGTTTCATTTGTTAGGAATCATCAGGGTTTTATTTAATGAGTTCAGTTATTTTACCAGGGTTCATATATACTATTCACGCTATAAGTTTCGATTTAATATATTATTACTCTTGTATTATTTACGTTTCAATTATTTAGTCTCTATATATTACCAGGGTTTATACCAGGGTATATACTCTTCATATTATTGGGTTTCATCGAAAACATTATTACTCTTGTTTATATATAATCATGCTTTACATATGCTCTTCAGGCTGACTGTTAATTGCTACTCTTCTGTCATTTATGTTTTATTTGTTAGGAATCGTCAGGGTTTTATATATTGAGACCAGTTATATTACAAGGGTTTACATATACTATTCACGTTATTAATTTTCGATCTAATATATCATTACTCTTGTATTATTTACGTTTCATTTGTTTACTCGTTATATTACCAGGGTTTTTATATACTCTTCAGATTATGGGACCTCATTAATATTATTACTCATGTTTATATATAATCAGGGTTGACATATGCTCCTCAGGCAGTCTGTTAATTGCTAATCCTTCGTCATTTACTTTCATTTGTCAGGGATCACGAGTTTTATTTATTGAGAACAGTTATAAAGGCTCTATATATACCTGAGACCAGTTAAATCACCTGGGGTTATATATGCTTTGATTTAATATATTATTGCTCTTGTATTATCTACGCTTCATTTGTTTATACTCGTTATATTACCAGGGTTTTTATATACTTCTCAGATTATGGGGCTTTATCAGTATTACTACTCATGTTTATATATAATCAGGGTTTACATATGCTCATCAGGCAGCCTGTTAATTGCTAATCCCTCGTCATTTATGTTTCATTTGTTAGGGATCACGAGGGTTTTATTTATTGAGAACAATTACAAAAGCTCTATATATACCTGGGACCAGTTAAATCATCAGGGTTTTATTTAATGAGTTCAGTTATTTTACCAGGGTTCATATATAATATTCACGCTATAAGTTTCGATTTAATATATTATTGCTCTTCTACCATTTACGCTTCAATTATTTAGACTCCATATATTACCACGGTTTATAAATACCCTTCGTGTTATAGGTTTTCATCAAAAACATTATTATTCTTGTTTATATATAATCAGGCTTTACATATGACCTTCAGACTGATTGTTAATTGCTACTCCTCTGTCATTTACGTTTCATTTGCTAGGAATCGTCAGGGTTTTATTTATTGAGACCAGTTATATTACCAGGGTTTACATATACTATTCACGTTATTAATTTTCGATCTAATATATCATTACTCTTGTATTATTTACGTTTCATTTGTTTACTCGTTATATTACCAGGGTTTTTATATACTCTTCAGATTATGGAACTTCATCAATATTATTACTCATGTTTATATATAATCAGGGTTTACATGCTGTTTATATATAATCAGGGTTTATATGCTCATCAGGCAGTCTGTCAATTGCTAATCCTTCGTCATTTACCTTTCATTTGTCAGAGATCAAGAGAGTTTTATTTATTGAGAACAGTTATAAAGGCTCTATATATACCTGAGACCAGTTAAATCACCTGGGGTTATATATGCTTCGATTTAATATATTATTGCTCTTGTATTATTTACGTTTCATTTGTTTATACTCGTTATATTACCAGGGTTTTTATATACTTCTCATATTATGGGGCTTTATCAGTATTATTACTCATGTTATATATAATCAGGGTTTACATATGCTCATCAGGCAGCCTGTTAATTGCTAATCCCTCGTCATTTATGTTTCATTTGTTAGGGATCACGAGGGTTTTATTTATTGAGAACAATTACAAAAGCTTTATATATACCTGGGACCAGTTAAATCATCAGGGTTTTATTTAATGAGTTCAGTTATTTTACCAGGGTTCATATATACTATTCACGCTATAAGTTTCAATTTAATATATTATTACTCTTCTATTATTTACCCTTCAATTATTTAGACTCTATATATTACCACGGTTTATAAATACCCTTCGTGTTATTGGTTTTCATCAAAAACATTATTACTCTTGTTTATATATAATCAGGCTTTACATATGATCTTCAGGCTGATTGTTAATTGCTACTCTTCTGTCATTTATGTTTTATTTGTTAGGAATCGTCAGGGTTTTATATATTGAGACCAGTTATATTACCAGGGTTTACATATACTATTCACGTTATTAATTTTCGATCTAATATATCATTACTCTTGTATTATTTACGTTTCATTTGTTTACTCGTTATATTACCAGGGTTTTTATATACTCTTCAGATTATGGGACCTCATCAATATTATTACTCATGTTTATATATAATCAGGGTTTACATGCTGTTTATATATAATCAGGGTTTATATGCTCATCAGGCAGTCTGTTAATTGCTAATCCTTCGTCATTTACCTTTCATTTGTCAGAGATCACGAGAGTTTTATTTATTGAGAACAGTTATAAAGGCTCTATATATACCTAAGACCAGTTAAATCACCTGGGGTTATATATGCTTCGATTTAATATATTATTGCTCTTATATTATTTACGTTTCATTTGTTTACTCGTTATATTACCAGGGTTTTTATATACTCTTCAGATTATGGGACTTCATCAATATTATTACTCATGTTTATATATAATCAGGGTTTACATGCTGTTTATATATAATCAGGGTTTATATGCTCATCAGGCAGTCTGTTAATTGCTAATCCTTCGTCATTTACCTTTCATTTGTCAGGGATCACGAGTGTTTTATTTATTGAGAACAGTTATAAAGGCTCTATATATACCTGAGACCAGTTAAATCACCTGGGTTTATATATGCTCCTCGCGCTTCTAGGTAGGACTCAATATATTATTACTCTTCTATTATTTACGCTTCAATTATTTAGACTCTATATATCACCACGGTTTATATATACCCTTCATATTATTGGTTTTCATCAAAAACATTATTACTCTTGTTTATATATAATCAGGCTTTACATATGCTCTTCATGTTGACTGTTATTGCTACTCTTCTGTCATTCACGTTTTATTTGTTAGGAATCGTCAGGGTTCTATTTATTGAGACGTTATATTACCAGGGTTTATATATACTATTCACGTTTAAATTACCGGGCTTTATATACACTCTTCAGATTATTGGATTTCATCAATATTATTACTCATGTTTATATATAATCAGGGTTTACATAGCTCTTCAGGCAGTCTGTTAATTGCTAAACCTTCGTCAGTTATGTTTCGTTTGTTAGCGATCACCAGGGTTTTATTTATTGAGACCAGTTATAAAAGCTCTATATATACTTGAGACAAGTTATATCATCTGAGTTTATATATTCTCCTCACACTTCTGGGTAAAATTTAATATATTACTACTCTTCTATGATTTACGCTTCAGTTATTTAGACTATAAATTACCAGGGTCTATATATACTCTTCCGATTATTGGATTTCATCAATATTATTACTCATGTTTATATATAATCAGGGTTTACGTGTGCTCTTCAGGCAATCTGTTAATTGAAAATCCTCCGTCATTTACGTTTCATTTGTTAGGAATCATCAGGGTTTTATTTAATGAGACCAGTTATAAAGGGTCTATATATACTTGAGACCAGTTATATAATCTGGGTTTATATATGCTCCCCACGCTTCTGGGTAAAATTTAATATATTCCTACTCTTCTATGATTTACGCTTCAGTTATTTAGACTATAAATTACCGGGGTTTATATACACTCTTCAGATTATTGGATTTCATCAATATTATTACTCATGTTTATATATAATCAGGGTTTACATAGCTCTTCAGGCAGTCTGTTAATTGCTAAACCTTCGTCAGTTATGTTTCGTTTGTTAGCGAACACCAGGGTTTTATTTATTGAGACCAGTTATAAAAGCTCTATATATACTTGACACCAGTTATATCATCTGGGTTTATATATGCTCCTCACGCTTCTGGGTAAAATTTAATATATTACTACTCTTCTATGATTTACGCTTGTTATTTAGTTTATAAATTACCAGGGTCTATATATACTCTTCCGATTATTGGATTTCATCAATATTATTACTCATGTTTATATATAATCAGGGTTTACATATGCTCATCAGGCAGTCTGTTAATTGCTAATCCTTCGTCAGTTATGTTTCGTTTGTTAGCGATCACCAGGGTTTTATTTATTGAGACCAGTTATAAAAGCTCTATATATACTTGAGACCAGTTATATAATCTGGGTTTATATATGCTCCTTACGCTTCTGGGTAAAATTTAATATATTCCTACTCTTCTATGATTTACGCTTCAGTTATTTAGACTATAAATTACCGGGGTTTATATACACTCTTCAGATTATTGGATTTCATCAATATTATTACTCATGTTTATATATAATCAGGGTTTACATAGCTCTTCAGGCAGTCTGTTAATTGCTAAACCTTCGTCAGTTATGTTTCGTTTGTTAGCGATCACCAGGGTTTTATTTATTGAGACCAGTTATAAAAGCTCTATATATACTTGAGACCAGTTATATCATCTGGGTTTATATATGCTCCTCACGCTTCTGGGTAAAATTTAATATATTACTACTCTTCTATGATTTACGCTTCAGTTATTTAGACTATAAATTACCAGGGTCTATATATACTCTTCCGATTATTGGATTTCATCAATATTATTACTCATGTTTATATATAATCAGGGTTTACGTGTGCTCTTTAGGCGATCTGTTAATTGAAAATCCTCCGTCATTTACGTTTCATTTGTTAGGAATCATCAGGGTTTTATTTAATGAGTTCAGTTATATTACCAGGGTTCATATATACTATTCACGCTATTAGTTTCGATTTAATAAATTATTACTCTTGTATTATTTACGATTCATTTGTTTAGAGTCGTTATATTACCAGCGTTTTTATATACTCTTCAGATTATGGCACCTCATCAATATTACTCATGTTTATATATAATCAGGGTTTACATATGCTCATCAGGCAGTCTGTTAATTGCTAATCCTTCGGCAGTTACGTTTCATTTGTTAGGGTTCACAAGGGTTTTATTTATTGAGACCAGTTATAAAGGGTCTATATATACTTGAGACCAGTTATATAATCTGGGTTTATATATGCTCCTCACGCTTCTGGGTAAAATTTAATATATTCCTACTCTTCTATGATTTACGCTTCAGTTATTTAGACTATAAATTACCGGGGTTTATATACACTCTTCAGGTTATTGGTTTTCATCAATATTATTTCTCATGTTTATATATAATCAGGGTTTACATAGCTCTTCAGGCAGTCTGTTAATTGCTAAACCTTCGTCAGTTATGTTTCGTTTGTTAGCGATCACCAGGGGTTTATTTATTCAGACCAGTTATAAAAGCTCTATATATACTTGAGACCAGTTATATCATCTGGGTTTATATATGCTCCTCACGCTTCTGGGTAAAATTTAATATATTACTACTATTCTATGATTTACGCTTCAGTTATTTAGACTATAAATTACCAGGGTCTATATATACTGTTCCGATTATTAGATTTCATCAATATTATTACTCATGTTTATATATAATCAAGGTTTACGTGTGCTCTTCAGGCAATCTGTTAATTGAAAATCCTCCGTCATTTACGTTTCATTTGTTAGGAATCATCATTGTTTTATTTAATGAGTTCAGTTATATTACCAGGGTTCATATATACTATTCACGCTATTAGTTTCGATTTAATATATTATTACTCTTGTATTGTTTACGTTTCAATTATTTAAACTCTATATATTACCAGGGTTTATATATACTCTTCATATTATTGGGTTTCATCAAAAACATTATTACTCTTGTTTATATATAGTCATGCTTTACCTATGCTCTTCAGGCTGACTGTTAATTGCTACTCTTCTGTAATTTGTTTTATTTGTTAGGAATCGTCAGGGTTTTATATATTGAGACCAGTTATATTACCAGGGTTTACATATACTATTCACGTTATTAATTTTCGATCTAATATATCATTACTCTTGTATTATTTACGTTTCATTTGTTTACTCGTTATATTACCAGGGTTTTTATATACTCTTCAGATTATGGGACCTCATCAATATTATTACTCATGTTTATATATAATCAGGGTTGACATATGCTCCTCAGGCAGTCTGTTAATTGCTAATCCTTCGTCATTTACTTTCATTTGTCAGGGATCACGAGTTTTATTTATTGAGAACAGTTATAAAAGCTCTATATATACGTGGGACCAGTTAAATCACCTGGGGTTATATATGCTTCGATTTAATATATTATTGCTCTTGTATTATTTACGCTTCATTTGTTTATACTCGTTATATTACCAGGGTTTTTATATACTTCCCAGATTATGGGACTTTATCAGTATTATTACTCATGTTTATATATAATCAGGGTTTACATATGCTCATCAGGCAGTCTGTTAATTGCTATTCCTTCGTCATTTACTTTTCATTTGTTAGGGATCACGAGTGTTTTATTTATTGAGAACAGTTACAAAAGCTCTATATATGCCTGGGACCAGTTAAATCATATGGGTTTTATATGTTCTCCTCGCGCTTCTAGGTAGGACTCAATATATTATTACTCTTCTATTATTTACGCTTCAATTATTTAGACTCTATATATTACTACGGTTTATAAATACCCTTCGTGTTATTGGTTTTTATCAAAAACATTATTACTCTTGTGTATATATAATCAGGCTTTATATATGATCTTGAGGCTGACTGTTAATTGCTACTCCTCTGTCATTTACGTTTCATTTGTTAGGAATCGTCAGGGTTTTATTTATTGAGACCAGTTATATTACCAGGGTTTACATATACTATTCACGTTATTAATTTTCGATCTAATATATCATTACTCTTGTATTATTTACGTTTCATTTGTTTACTCGTTATATTACCAGGGTTTTTATATACTCTTCAGATTATGGAACTTCATCAATATTATTACTCATGTTTATATATAATCAGGGTTTACATGCTGTTTATATATAATCAGGGTTTATATGCTCATCAGGCAGTCTGTTAATTGCTAATCCTTCGTCATTTACCTTTCATATATACTTGAGACCTGTTACATCATCATATGTTCCTCACGCTTCTGGGTAAAATTTAATATACTACTACTCTTCTATGATTTACGCTTCAGTTATTTAGACTATAAATTACCGGGGTTTATATACACTCTTCAGATTATTGGATTTCATCAATATTATTACTCATGTTTATATATAATCAGGGTTTACATAGCTCTTCAGGCAGTCTGTTAATTGCTAAACCTTCGTCAGTTATGTTTCGTTTGTTAGCGATCACCAGGGTTTTATTTATTGAGACCAGTTATAAAAGCTCTATATATACTTGAGACCAGTTATATCATCTGGGTTTATATATGCTCCTCACGCTTCTGGGTAAAATTTAATATATTACTACTCTTCTACGATTTACGCTTCAGTTATTTAGACTATAAAATACCAGGGTCTATATATACTCTTCCGATTATTGGATTTCATCAATATTATTACTCATGTTTATATATAATCAGGGTTTACGTGTGCTCTTCAGGCAATCTGTTAATTGAAAATCCTCCGTCATTTACGTTTCATTTGTTAGGAATCATCAGAGTTTTATTTAATGAGTTCAGTTATTTTACCAGGGTTCATATATACTACTCACGCTATGTTTCGATTTAATTTATTATTACTCTCGTATTGTTTTCGTTTCAATTATTTAGACTCTATATATTACCAGGGTTTATATATACTCTTCATATTATTGGGTTTCATCAAAAACATTATTGCTCTTGTTTATATATAATCATGCTTTACATATGCTCTTCAGGCTGACTGTTAATTGCTACTCTTGTCTTTTATGCTTTACATATGCTCTTCAGGCTGACTGTTAATTGACTCTTCTATCATCTATGTTTTATTTGAAATCGTCAGGGTTTTATTTATTTTAGACCAGTTATAAAAGCTCTATATATACTTGAGGCTAGTTATATCATCTGGTTTTATATATGCTCCTCACGCTTCGGGGAAAATTTAGTACATTACTACTCTTCTATTATTTATGCTTGTTATTTAGACTATAAATTACCGGGGTCTATATATACTCTTTCGATTATTGGATTTCATCAATATTATTACTCATGTTTATATATGATTAGGGTTTACATGTGAGACCAGTTATATAATCTGGGTTTATATATGCTCCTCACGCTTCTGGGTAAAATTTAATATATTACTACTCTTCTATGATTTACGCTTCAGTTATTTAGACTATAAATTACCAGGGTCTATATATACTTTTCCGATTATTGGATTTCATCAATATTATTACTCATGTTTATATATAATCAGGGTTTACGTGTGCTCTTCAGGCAATCTGTTAATTGAAAATCCTCCGTCATTTACGTTTCATTTATTAGGAATCATCACGGTTTTATTTAATGAGTTCAGTTATATTACCAGGGTTCATATATACTATTCACGCTATAAGTTTCGATTTAATATATTATTACTCTTGTATTATTTTCGTTTCAATTATTTAGACTCTATATATTACAAGGGTTTATATATACTCTTCATATTATTGAGTTTCATCAAAAACATTATTACTCTTGTTTATATATACTCATGCTTTACATATGCTCTTCAGGCTGACTGTTAATTGCTACTCTTCTGTCATTTATGTTTTATTTGTTAGGAATCGTCAGGGTTTTATTTATTGAGACCAGTTATATTACCAGGGTTTATATATACTATTCACGTTATTAATTTTCGATCTAATATATCATTACTCTTGTATTATTTACGTTTCATTTGTTTACTCGTTATATTACCAGGGTTTTTATATACTCTTCAGATTATGGATTTCATCAATATTATTACCCATGTTTATATATATTCAGGATTTAAATGTGCTCTTCAAGCAGTAGGTTAATTGCTAATCCTCCGTCATTTCCGTCTCATTTGTTAGGGATCACGAGGGTTTTATTTATTGAGACGTTATAAAAGGCCTATATATATTCGAGGATAGTTATATCGCCAGGCATTTATTTTATTTGCATTGTTCTTACTACATTACATTTCTCTTATCTTATCGTATTATCTGCATATTATTCATATTTACTTATAAGACCTGTCTACCAGTTAACATTCATATATACACTTCAGGGTTATCTCGGGTTTTCTGTAATTGAATGTTTTACAGGTTAACTTATAAGATGTGTTTATCATCAGGCCTTATACATACCCAAGCCTCCAAATTTGATTTACTACATTATTATTCACTCTTCAATGGCGTTAAATGTATCGTCTTGTAATCAGAATTCATATAAATCTGTTGTTGGGTTTTAATTGACAATTTTTAATCCTTCTTCAGTTACACCATACTTATTAAGGTAAGTATATTCAATATATCAGGTTCCTCTTAACACTTTAAGGCTTATATATGTTCTTCAGTTTATTGGACTAGGTTATTAGCGTTCCATTTGTGTCATGTTGATTATCACTGTACATGTATATTTTTATGTGTTACGCTAGTCTATACTGATTATGATCTATTTAAAGAAAGTTTTATACACCCTATGGACGCTGCGTTTGACTTCCTTAGCAATTGTTGAATCCGCGTGTTTGAAACCTATTTGAATTAAGATTTGTTCTGCACTTCTAATATACTCGTACTGCTTACATGCATGTGCTGTGCTTACTTATATTCAAGCTATAAAGGCTTGTTCTATTTCCTTAGTGCTTCCCTAGTGCTTTTCGTATGTTAGGGATAGTTGGCGTAGATGTTACAAATCATGTTGGAATCGTATGAGTGTTTTAATTGGATTGAGTGTTGGTTACAGTGATGTAGCTTGTGGATTCAATACACATACATTTGCTCTATACAATAACAGAGTGGTACAAATATAGCTGGAAACTATATTTTAAGAAATATGTACTTGCGGCAATAGCGATCCAAAACATGCGTTTCACTCGGAAGGTGCTTTGAATTTCAAGCGTCGATTGGCTTGGTGAATACTGCCGAGTTTTCTGATGATTGTTATAAATTTTTCCATAAATTTTACTTTTCGTTTGTTAAAAATAGTTAGATAATGAATATGAAGTTAACTGTGTGAAATTGGGGGCATCACTGCTCTATGAAACTCTGTTACAATCATTGCAATATTCACACTTCCAAGCGGTTTTTTCTGCACACTAAATCAAATCCAACAACAATATGGTACAATCTCATGTATGGTGAGTGTGTGTGATGTAAATAATGCATAAAAAGTACACGATAAAATCTTTTTTTGGAGTGGTGAATTAAGCGTCCTATCTCTCTATCTCTGTGTTCGATGTTATCTCAGGCGTTTTACGTGGTATTTTATATGACTTTGCATGCGATTTTCCATTTAATGTAATCTATTATAGTATAATATTGTATCTTATGTGACCCATGTTTCGATTCTTGTTGTGGTTAAATGTTGCTTGTATTGTGGTCCAACCTGACAATTCACAACTCCTCTGTCTACTGCACCACTGCCGTTGTCTGATGTGTTACATTATCGATGTCATACGTTTGGTGCTCTGATTGACGACGTTATATGATTTGTGTTATATTATTGATGGTATCTGATATTAAATTAAATCATGTTACATTATCTGCTGTTATCTAACATTATGCTGTGCGGATAAAGGGCTTCAAATGTACTATGTCGCTTACGGTGTGAAAGTTATTGCGATTAATTACTACTGCAGTAACAAACCACATTTAAAGAAGAAAATATCTGCATCGCATTGAATACATATGAAATCATCATGAATGTATCGACATAGTATAAATAAAATTATTCAATTCTGAAGTTGAAACATATATAGACATATGATGGTACCTCATAATGTTATCGCTTGGAAAGCTGTCAAAGGGTGGGCTTCTCCATTACAGCACAACATGGGAAGAGGGGGAAACATATGGTGGATTGTGTAATGTCATAACGCATTATCGTTATATTACTTATTGTATATCGTATTGTTTTGTTGTGTCTTAGCATTCACCGTATAAGCGCAGAAAACTCAGTGCGTATTTCAATACTTTGAAAAAGTTTACATATTGCACGTACTAATGAAATTATGAAGAAAAGCGTTTTTAGATTAATATTTGGCATTCAATGTTTTGTATTCAGGAAACAAGAGTCAGTGCTTGCGATCTATTGAATATTCAATACCCTACCCTATACTCAAAACCTTGTGATCAATGTTTAGTACGTAACAAATATGAAGTATTCAGTAATCAGCATTCAATATTTGGTTACTGGTAATAATTGATTTCTACTAAATAGCCAGTATGTATTAGATAATATTCAGTATTCAATATTCCATATTCAACAAAGTCTTCAGTAATCATCAGCGAATATTCAGTGCTCGATATGGAGCGATCAATATTTATTTACTATATTTTGTACTCCAAATAGTGCCTTTAACCAAACATTTGCTATGTAATATTAAATAATCGATAGTTCCTTAAAAAGTGATATATTTGAGATTAATTTCTTTTGGACACAAACCGATATGTTGGTTCGAGACAAGTCGATTCCCGTGACGTGTGTTCGTCAGCTCTTTATTTCGTTCTAATTTGGCGTTTCCTTACTTTTTGGGATGTTTGATTACATTTGAATTAATTTCATCATTTGATTCAAAAAAAATATTACGAAAGTCGCCTGGAAATGTTATTTGCTGTAGCAGTTGTTGTTGCCATCATTACTATTGTAATTTTATTTTGGTTGCGCATTTGAGCGGTTTTTTTGGAGAGAGATTATTTCATTCGTTCCTTATATTCATGAGTATTGAAGGGATCTGTTTGAATCCTTCGATAGGAGGAACTGAGAGGGGAAAACTTTAATGAAAAGTAATAAATATGCCAGACAAAGGCAACAGAAATTATTTTTTTATTAGATTTCTAAAGCGTAAAGAGTACAATTTCAATATCACCCAGACCAAAAATCATATCTCGTTCGTGTCTTCTACATTCTAAACTACGCTCGGATACAATTACGCATTGCATATTACGTTCATTTTAAACATATTCCAAAAGCTCCAAGCTCCAATTCCAAATGTTGTTTTCATTTTATCCGCGGTGTAAACCGAAAATCGGTTCGATGAAACAAAAGAATGGAACTACCACGAAGAAGTTGACACCACATATAAAACAAATTTCACAACTCATACCCGTAAAAAGCTAACGCGCAAAAATATATTGTAGAATTTACCATAGAACGCTTTTACCATTTACATGCAGCTCGCACTGAAAATCTGTTTCCTTTCATCCAGGAATATGTTTCAAAATCATCAATCTCTCAGTAGTCTTAATAAAATCCATTATTGCTGTTATTTGAAAACGTAATATAAATTTTTTTAAAAACAGTTGCTCTTGATCTTATTTTATTTTGCGAGTGATTTTAGATAATGATCTTTCATTCATCTTTAACAGAAGCATAATTATTATAGTACAGTGTGAATATGTGGGTATGTGGGGAGATACGGACAAGCATTACTCGCATTCAAATCCTTCACACCATAGAACAATGAATTTTATTTTTCGTAAGTGGGGTGGAAGATCAATGATATAAATGCGTAAAACAGAATTTCAATAGTTTAATGTCTTGATATTTAAAGACCGCTAAATTCCTAGTTACTATTCGACGCCATTGTGTTGTAACCGCCGATATTATTCTATCATAATTCAAGTTAAGGTAGTTTTGAATGCTTTTAAGTTTTACATTGTTTTTGTAATAGATTGTAATAATCTTGATGTGAATTAATAAAAATTTTCCGTTCTTGTTATCCCACTGGATTCCCTTTAGCGTGGGTAGCGTAAGATCTTAGAAATTATGAAAAACAATTTGTTAAACCTCTTTAGACATTAGCAATTTGAAGATATTTTTATATATAAAAATGATTAATTGATGGAATACTTCAAATTTAAATATACAATTATTTACAAATTCTGAAGGTTATGAAAGTTTGAAATATGTTCACACAATTAAACTGGTGTTTATTTCAATGAAATAATAAAATGTGTTGGAAATGGTGAACTATTTATAAAAAAAATTTATTTTTGTCGGGTTAATTAATCGGTGACTTTCGCGAGCAGTTATCTTAATTATAGATTTAATTGAAGATTCACTTTCAATAATCATCTTCCACTCGATTCAATTTATCGTCTGTATCAAAATTTATAAGTTATGAGAAGAAATACATACAGACTCGGATCACTATTTTAGAAGCTGGAAATGAGGATGACGAATTAGTAGTTACCAAATGTCACATAAACTTTATAATTCACAGAGCGTAATATTTGAATGCTATTTTAGAATGAGGTGAATATTACTAAACTGATCAAGAACAGATTCGGGATTATGAACTTGTATTTTAATAGATGTAACAAATCAGCGGCATTTTTTGTAATCAAAATTAAGTTTTAAATAAAAACTCGAAAAGTTATGTTATTTTTTTATAGTTTAATTATTATACTGTGAGCAGTGTTAATAATTAATTTAAATATGACATGGATTTCATTGATCTCATAGATTAATCTAGCTATTATCTTTTTAATTCGTCGTACGTCGCATATAGTGCAGATTGTATTATCGGAAACTTATATTAATTAATATTATATTATTAATAGTTAATATAATATTATTATATTAATAGTCAAAGTATTCTCCGCCAAAAGTTTTGGAGCAGATTCAAGTAAAAAACATAATGCCGAAGATCGCATTGAAATTTATGAAGATTGCGGAAGTATAGCTACAGATAGCGGTTACCTCTTGAAATATTATTGATTCCGTTAAATTTTAAGATTTAATTTGGTTTTACAAATTGAAAAATTGCTTACATTTCAATTGTTTCTTCGATAATTATTTCTCTTTAAGATGGTACCTTCATCATTTATTTCTTGCTTGCTTTCGCCTTATATCTTTATTTGTACCCTTCCATTTCTTTTACTGTTTCTAATTTATGATTATTAGGATCTATACTTATGTTCCATCGTTTTTCGTAATCCTTCTATTTTTAATCATCTTTTTTGAATTTTTGTTCAAACGAATTTTTGATCTAGTTTACGAAGACTATTTCATCCATCTATTTCATATTCTCCTCTTTTGACCTGGTACCATTTGTTTTTGACTTTTTTAAAATTTGTTTAACTGGAGAACAATATAGGACAACTTCTATCAACCATTTTTAATCGACCATTTCAAATTTATAATTAGATTCGAAAGCTAAATAATTAAGATTTGTTGTCTTAATTTATAATTTTTTCTTCCGGTGATTTTTTATGAATATGTAAGTAACTCCAACTTATTATAACATTTACTTACTAAAGTTAATCGATTGATGTCTGCTGTTTAGCGCAGTCTACTATTCCTGTTCGCGTCATCACCCATTTTGTTTTTATTGCTTTTGCTTCATTTTTTTTAAATAAGACAAAAATTCAGAAGTGTTTTATTGAATTTATTATTTCATCCATCATTTTTATTTCCAGATTAAATATTCAGTTTATGAATTTTTTTTCGTATTCCCCATTTTGTTTTATGGATTTTTTTCAATTTCTAAATTTTAAAAAAATAACATCACTTTCGGGAAATTGTTCTTAGTTTAGAGAAAACTGTTTAGCCCTTTATTCTAGATTATATTAATTATTACGAATTTTTGGTTAATTATCTCAACTATCCCAGTTATCTTTTGTGATGCAAGTTTTAAGTGTGATTAGTCAATTAATTAATTATATTCCCTTTGTTTCAACATCGAAATTACTTCAGGGATAACAGAAATGAATTTTTTAATTATTAATTAGTGTCCTCAGCTATTAAAACGTTCGCTCTAAAAGGTAGAATGCAGTTTCGCTCCGTCTGAATTTTTCGACATATATCGGAGAAACTATAGATGCACACAAGAACATCATAACTCATATCTGCGAATAAAAACCTAAGTTCAAAAATAGGTCTACCTAAAAACAAGATAGTAAAGATGAAATACCGACTTCATCAACACAATGAACGTAGCCGTTTCGAGAGAAAAGTATTATTAAAATAACCATTTAATTATACGACAAATGGGCACCTTCCGAAATTCCTAAAATGAAAATATAATCAATTTCGGAAAATCATTGAGATAGCCACTGTTATTGTTGTTGGTATTGTGATACTCGTGTTGTTGGCGGTTGATACAAAATACGGATACATAAGGAACAACTACTTTCAACACGACTCGTTTCTTATTTGTCTTCATTGTATATCCACGAAAGCCATGTCGATCGGCCTAGCTTGTATTCAAGACTTTTTCAACGTTGAGTCTTCACTGCCTATATCATTCTCTTTTAATTCTTGTCTCCTCTATCTTTCTCTTTCTCGCTGTTTGCTGCTCTCAATATCACTGCAAGATACACACCGTGGTATCGAAATAAACTTTGCCTCCGAAAGATAAGACATACATTATCTAAATGTTAAATTACCATACGTGGCGAGCTGACGAGATAGACGTTAAGGTTGTCAGACACTGCAATTTTTTCAATAGATTTCATCTTGGCCTAACTCATACTCACGGTAATGGGGTAGCAACGAGAAAAGCGGCAAACTACAAATTTTAGAGAAAAGGAATCTCTCGTTAAGCTATTTAGAGATTAAATATATCACGTAAAATGCTATAAGCTAGTATATATAATGAGTACATATGTTAGTATATTTAACACCACTGCGTATACATAAAAACCTGCCTCAATCAGCTCCCATCTTAATACCTTTATTTTTTCGTGACTAAACTAGACAAAAACATTCGTCTAGTTTCCAAAAAATTTTACGATGATGCGATTATTACTTTATTCTTCTCTACCACAAAATTATACTATATGCATTTATAAAAAGTTTACAAATTGTCTACGGAGTGGACCACTTAGTGATAACACCTTAACTCATTGAAGCAAAAAATGTATTACGTTGGCAACCCAACCGTAGAAGCGTAACTCGCGAGGAGACAACTAGATTTATTAAAATCGCAATATCGTTCATATTATCTACGAAATTTGAAGGCGAAATTATCCCAGGAAATGTCTATACGATAATTACGTAATTGTTATCAAAATTTAAAAATACTCATTTCTATGACATATAATAGATTTAATTACCTTTAGGGATATCTTGAAAATACAGGCAGTTTCCGCTAGACTCTGATCAATTGTTCATATATTTCGCAATTTATGAATTTCTCTTGAAAAGAAACTTTTCACTGAGCCCATAAAATTTAAGAATTACCAAATTTTGCAATTTCAGCAATATTCTCGCCTGGCTGTATCACTTGATGTTGGTTCCACCTGAATACCATGCGGCCAAATCCCCAACAACTCCATACATTCTGGCTGGCTCTTTCGCACCTCTTCCAACTATAGATTCAATCCTTGCACACACACAACTCATCATAAACTTTGCACTATTTCAAACACAAACTTTCTATATATCCACGGCTCCACTCGACCGTTGCCGAACACAAATTGCTAGTCGCACGCCTAGGCACTGGTATTTATAGTCAGCTTAGTTCGAGAAAATTCTTTTATGTATTCGGTTTTTACATCGCATATTGATTTTTTATTTCTCAGGTTATTCTCTCTATCAAAATTCAATTTAAGGAGAAGAGAACGGTGCAGTGAGAGTAAATGAAATGAGTATACAATAAACTAACCCAGCAATAGGTCCACACTATATATATATATTATGTATTTAATATTTTAGTTTAATAGGAATAGACATTAAAATCAAATTTTCAGAACTAAAACCTAAGTGATAAAAATTTTAAAAATGCTTAAGTAGACTATATTTATGACAACGATTTCTCTAAGAAAATTTTCAAAAAATATGGAGTGCAGGCTAATATTTTAGAGAGAGGAATGATGGATTTATGCAACGACATGTGTGCCTGTGTGTGTGTTGTCGGCCTTGGAGAAATTAGTGAGAGAACTATATTAAGTTAGTTTTTGGTGGTATATTTCAGCTCTACACCATTTAATTACTTTTTGTTCGAAAATGTTCTCGAAAGTGAGCAAAATTGTGTACATACAACTTGCTTGTATGATAGATATATAATTTGAAATTATTAATTTCTAGAAAATTCTATATTTAAATTCTTAAGCAAATACACCGTAGTAAGCCCTCACTAAAATCATGTGTCATTATTTACTTCTCGTGACGTTAAATACAAATTCTCTCTGTATACAAATTTATAAGAATACGTATGTTTTTAATATATATTGACAATATTGTTAGAAGAGCACATTTATTTAGCAAATATTTCCCCTTCTAAATCTACAATGATTGTATATAATATATTTGTTATCATAAATAATCATGTTTGTGTGTGAGCATACGTACGAATTTATATATACAATAGTTATAAATTATCGAAAATTGAGGTAAGCACTATTTATAATTTTTTAATTATGACTAATGATTCATACTCGTACTTGGCAGTAATGACTGTAAAGCAGATTTTGTGCAAAATATAAACAAGATTGCTTATTAACGATTAAATTTTATTAAATTAATTGCGAAATACTACTAATCTTCAAAAACGCATGTATAAAAAGTTTTAACAAAATTTAAACGTTGTCTATGCATATATGAGTACATGTATTTATTCAAGCAAGTACATCATATAATATATATACTAAAGATGGCTCTCTAAGAGAGAATTAACTTTGGGAAGTACTTAATTATTTGTCGTGTCTTAATTAATATTATAGTTTTAAAAAAATTTTATACACGTATCTATATGTTTCTCTACGTTTAAAAATAAATAAATGCTATTGTAAACAAAGAGCATTTCATGCAAATCAAATCTTCATTATGATTTAAAGCTATAAAAACTCATAAATAGCAGAGGTTTGATCCCATAAATTTATCTCAGAGGAGGCTTATTCCCTACACACATATATAATCCATATATACTCATACGCTCTCCTCAAATGAGCCTCAGATTTATTTTTATATATCCGTATATACATATTTATAATTATAAACAATAGTTGATAAGAGATTCTAGAATTTTCTTATACCTAGCTGGTTTCTACTCTTTCCATGAAGAAGATTCAATTTTCCCCAGACCTATCTTCACCACATCGCAAATACTGGTGTGTTTTAGCATAGACAGTAGCTGAGCTAATGAGATAGAAAACATCGCACTAATCCAGATGCATTTACTCTAAAAGCACAGAATGTTACAAATTTTGCAGAAATTTGGTACTTATTTCTTAGGAAACGCGTACTAGCGTCAACAACTATCAAAAACATGGGCTGTGAGTAGATGGTGCTGTAGATTTTAAGCGGCAAAGGTTTGGTGAATATGGCTGAGCCTTCTGTAGTTTTTGATTATTTTTTTCACAAATTTTACCTCGTGATTGCTACAATATAGTTAAAAACTGGATGGGGAGATAATTGTGTGAAAATTGGATATTGGTTTTGGTCTCTGAAGCCTTTCAAATACAATAATTGGTACTGATTGGAGGGTCGTACTGCTCTATGAGGTCCCGTTACAATCGTTGCAGAAATCACACCATTTTTGTTTATGTGCGATAAGCCATGTTGCTGTTTTTTCTGGAAACTAGATGAAAACAAACAATAACAACAATATGGCACAAGCTCACGTATAGTGTACGTGATGTAAACACTGCATAAAAAATAGACGTCAAATCACTTTTTGATGTGGTGAATTGAGTGCCCTATCTTTTTATCTTTGGACAGAAGTCGAAGGGACAACTGTCAATACATCTCATACAACGAGGTATAACTGATAATACATTTATCAGATATAACGAGATGGGACGGTCGGTGCTGTAAATTAGAAATTCGTTATAAGGGCCATTTTTCATAGTATGTTGAACTCATGCACACCATGTGTGACAGCTCGTCCAATATTGTGATTGTTTATCGTGCGTTTGCTAATGAGTATAAGGCCATATTTACAGAGATAGAGATATAGGACACTCGTTCCTGTAAATTATAAATTCGTTATTATGGCCATTGTTTATAATCTGTTGAATGTACGGACACAATGTGTGAGAACTCATCCGATATTGTTCTTGTTTATTGTTCGTTTGCTAACGAGTATAAGGCCGTGCTTGTCGTCGAGCGTGTTGAGAATATATAATTTTCACCAAATGTAAAAAAATTGGTAGACTTTATTTTAAGAACGTTAATGGGGTGCACGGAAGTGGACGATCTCTTAAATCGATGTGAAATATATAATTGTTAAAATCTTAAAGCAAATTATAGGTTTATATAATTTACTTGTAATATCAAGACACCACCAAATTTGTTACAGTAAAATATAATTACCCTAGCATGGTTTTATACCGGAGAACTAATTTGTAGTTCGGTTTCTCGTTTATTATAATGAAATAAATACTAACTATATTAATTTTGGGTTTTTGTTTGCTGAATCTTAACATTTTATCTATAAAATAAAAAGTAATATTATTTATGTTCAGAGAATTCATACAAATTTTCTATCGCTTTTCACTTACAACCCAATCAGTGTTTCTTTCAGACACCTGCACTTCGGCGGGCTCTACGGAGGCTCGGGAGGCAGACTAAATAAAATGATAGTTTAAATAACATTTAAATAATATTCTATTTGATAATCAGCAATCTATCAAATTCTTCGGGTGCCAGTCCCGTTGCGGTGTGGGCAACAAAATGGCAGTGACCAGAGTGCAAGCTGGTTCACTAGCCATGAACTATGCACCCTGGTTCCGAGGCCTCACCGAAGGCTTAAAAGCGGTACCACGGGTGATGCGCGATGTAGAAGGGTCTTCTAATGACCCCGCTAATATAAAGCCCACGCAGATAGCGCATCGTGGGTAGGCCCCCTAGTGGGAGCTTCGTGGTGGCTGTGGTTACCACCCAAAGTAACGCGGGTAGAGACCTCGAGTCTCCGCGAGAGTTGCGCGAGGAGGCCGCCTCCGTCAACTCAAGTGCCGGTGAGTGTCCCCACCGGCACAAGGCCTTAGATAGTGCCGAAATAGTTACCTGCGAGGAATGTCCTGCCCACACACAGGCTTCCACAGGTACATGATAACGCTACGGTTGGCTACCGTAAGCGAAATGGGCGTCGGTTGTCGTTATATGCAAAAAAAGGTACGTTCACAGAGTTCGTACTCGCAACCCCGTGCGGGATGGCCCGCCTTGGACTTAAGCCTATCATGGCAGGTGTCCAAGTAAAGCACCAGACAGCAATCTATCAAATTCTATCAGTTCTATTTTTCCAAATTTGTATTCTTTCTTTTTCGTCTTTTTTGCTATCATGTTACTTACCAATTAATTTTAATATTATTTATTCCTTGTTAATTAACAACTCATTTGAATTTAATAAAATCGCTTCATTCATAAAACATATTTCACTTTATTTCAAAGAAAAAAAAACAAAAATTAAATTTTATAAATTAAATGAAATTAAAATTTTACGCATGCTTCTCAGCGACTACTACATAAACCAGGGACTGAAACAAAAAAAATGGGTTCGGGTTCAGCTTCGTGTTCATCACTCACAAATTCGCTCGCTTTCGAACGTTTTCCGTCACTTGTTGCTAACGTGTAAAAGTAACGGTAACGGAACATTTTCATGTGCCATTACTTCAACACGATCTATAGCACTTCTATTGCGAGTAGTAGTATGAGCAATGGATTTAATTGTAGTAGTATGAGCAATGGATTTAATTTGGCATTTTATGACTCGATTTCTTCGGGGAGCGGTAGTTCCTCTCCGGGGGAGCTGAGCCCCTCCGGAGAAGTACCTGAAAGAAACACTGAACCCAATAGGATCGATACCAGTGCAAAAATGCACATACGAGTCCCGTTAGCAAGGCTACAAATTTCCAGGGAAACGTACCAATTTCCTAAAAAACCTGTACCTTGTCAATGTATACAAAAAATGCGCATGGATTAGTGCGAGTGGCTTTTTATCTCTGGTTAAGATATTGCTAATTTTATTGCCGACAAAACAACAATTTTGAACCTTGCGGGTATTTCAGTATATCTATTTTAAATTCATAAATGCTTATTTTAAATTCTGAATTCACAAACGCTTTTTGAATTCTAAATTCACAAACACTTCATTTCTTCAAAGAATACTTTAACGATCCTCAAATCAGCATCTAAAAAGCTTGACGGATTTATTCCGGTAAAAGTATTTGACAAATCGGAATTCGGAATACCCCAAATCCTATAAAAAAGTTTATATCAGATTCGAAATCGAGGAATTTCTAAACACCTGCGGCATAAATTTCATCGGAAACAAATCTGATTCCGAGCAAAACTGGATTTCAGGCTGTACCCGGTTGTGTGAAAATTGGTTCCTCTCGCATGCTGTAGAGGAACAATTTTGATTCTTGCAATCTATAACTTCTTCGTACAACTACCCGATTTTAAACAAAATGAGAATGCTTCAAACACAGACTGAGCAACATGGTGTGGCTTCTTTTTTCAACTGCGAAACCATGAACTGCTCTAACTTGCCCTTTAAAGTTGCTAGATGTTGTCAAGCTAATCCTAATTTTGACAGCAGCAAGACTGTTCTTGTTTTTTTTTCTCGCGTTTGTTTACACATATGTTGACACCAAATGAATCGAAAATCATTCAGACGGTTACAAAATGTATTCCGGATATATATTTATTAGTTCATACAATTCTCCTAATAATCTTTTAAATAATTTAAAGAAATTAGAAGTGCTTTAAAGGCCTGATAATTCCAAGTCTTATTAGCCTTTTTAGACACACGTCTCAAAGTTTTATTAATTCAGGATTGTTATCAAAAATATTTTAAAATAAAAAGCAATGCAGTTTTGTTAAATAGATTCGGTCATTTAACATAAATAATAAGTTCTTTTTAGTTAAACAGTATAAGACCCAGTTTGTGAATTAATTTATTTGAAAAATTATATGATTTACAAAACATTTTTTCATTTACAAAAATTACTCCGAAATTTAGTTCGTTTTACAAAATTTACAAAAATTAATTCGATTTTCAAAAATTAACTCAATTTATCAAAATTAATATAATTTATAAAAATTAATCCGTTTCGCAAAAATTAATTTGATTTATAAAAATCATTCTGATTTATAAAAAACATTCTGATTTACAAAGATTATTCGGATTCACAAAAATTATTCCTATTTACCAAATTTATTCCTTTTACAAAAATAATTCCGATTTGGAAAATTTATTCCGATTTGTAAATATTGTTTCAATCTAACAGAGATATTTCGACTTACTAAATTTACAAAAATTAATTCGATTTGCAAAAATGAATTTGCAAAATTGTTTCGATTTACCAAAGTTATTTCAGTTTACAACAAAGTTATTTCGAGTAGAAAGTTGTTACTATTTACAAAAATTATGTTGATGTTCAAACGTTATTTCGGTTACCCAAAGTTAACCAAAGTTATTTCAAAAAGTTATTTCAATTCGTATAACCAAAAATTATTCTCAAATGTTAGTCTTTTTGACTAGCAATTTATTCAGATGTACCAAAATTATTCCGGTTTACAAAAATGTAAAATGTAATATAAATACATGTATATGTGCATAATATGTATATGTGATATAAACATTTAAAAATAAATAAAATCACGATTATAAAAGTATAGAAAAATATAGATAAATATGTAAAAAATGCTCAACTGAAGTGCTTACTGAAATTTCTGTATTTCTGAGATTCCTGAAAATTATTAGATTTGTTGGCATTTTAATAATTCGGAAAATTCATTGTTGTATTTTTTCTTAGATATTTTTTAGTTCATGGGAAATATAAATGTAATGATTTATACCAACATCTGCTTTCGGCAACCGCCAGGTGTGCCGTATATGGTTTTCGTTATCCTTAAAATAGAAAATCATATCCGTACGTATAACGTCTTTGCGATCCCAAGGGTTTCGCTTTATTTTTCTTACCCTTATTTATATGCACATATATTGAATATATTTCATGGGTTTATAATTGATCACACGCAGAGGTAAATCAAGTATATAAATAAGAATCTTCACCTTGCTTTTTGTAGTCACGAAAATAAAATAGCTTCAACGGAGAATGGCGCGGGAGATTTCTGCAGTGAAAGAATTAATTCATGAACAATTCCTTCCTAGATTGAAGAATAAAATAAATTATGATTCGCCAACTACAATTGATCTGAATCGCGAAATGCGATTTTAGAAATATCTTCGTATCCTCAAAGAAGTATAAATGAATGAATAAATAACTGAGATCTATAAATATGCATTCATGTAAAGCATATTCCAAAACAGTGAGCATATTTTAATGTAAAAAACAATTTGGTTCGACCTTGGGTCGAACCAAAATCCTTATACTGAAGTCTTGTGAGCAAATATAAACTCTTTTCTGTCCAGTAAGCGAACCACGCCTCAATCTGAAATTATATTTTTATTTGAAACAACGGATTTGGTAATAAAATGTAATCATAAAATTCACTCGAAAAACTCAGGAATTAAGCGCGAAATCGAAATAATTATACGCTATAAAATTATGCGTGAGACAGAGACGAGTCATGATAAATTCCATGATGGAACCCTTTTCCGTTTTCCTGTGATCGCGGTTGCCACGGACGGATAGAGAGAGCTCTAAACGTCCAATCGCGAAAATTAGATGTCTATCTGTCTCACGTCTTTTAATCGTTAAGAACCAAATTCCTAAGGTCTTGGCAGACGATTTTGTGTATGATTTCATTATGATGTAATTTATAAAAATTGAATTAATGGATACAACACCCATGTAAAATCGGTTCCACAATAGATGTATTTTGAAGCTTGATGTTATTCCTTTCACAAACACTATTTATTTTATATTTATTTCCCATTCTGGTCAAGAATTAATGTTGTATTTCTTTTCGGAGCTCATAAAAGGAGGAATGAAAAAACACTCCCTCTGAGGGGGGGATCAATAATCACCTCTGTCTAATCAGTAGAATATAAGCCGGAATCTTATCTGATGTTCCGCTAAATTTCGCCCGCAAGGGTTTTCGTGGATTTAGACATCCATTGGCTCGCTTCCTATGCTGTTTTGTATTGAAAATTGGAGGCGTCGGTTCAGTACTACGCCCACTTTTTAAAGTAACTTGGACATGATGCGTGTTTCATTAAACGGTTTAGATTCCTAACATTTGAACCTGGATTTATTACTATTAGTCACTGATTCGAATATTGGTCCCATCTATCACAATTGTTTTGAAGCTTACCAGAGGCCTGAATAATTTTTATCTAATATCCGTTTAATTATAAAACCTTTACAGCTGTGCTAATTCAATTCAATTATTTTTGCTGTAGCTTTATCCTTTCTCCCTGCAAATAGAAATGAACTAACAAAGTAAAATTCATCAACATCCACTTTTGGTAACATAAAACTGTACACTAAAATTTGTGTGGGCATTATTTCGGTGACTGAAGAGTTGTAATGACCCAATAGAAGCTTTCCTCTGGACATTCTCAAATTCATATCATATTAGGAATGTTGACGGATATCGATTGTCTTCCATATTTTACTTTTTGAATCATCAACTGATATGGTAAATAGTACTTAACATACATAAATGTCCAAAGTGTAAGTGAATACTTCTAATAAAAATATCCAAATTAAAATTACTTTCAATTTGAAGCCATTATAAAGCACCTGCTGGAAATCACAAAAGGAAATTCCTCACGTTTAATAAGAATTCGCCATTCAAATTTCCCTCAAACCAACCCAAAATCCTCCATCATACGCTCTCTAATTCAAATAAAAACCACGAATTTCGAGTTTAAATAAAACCAAATTCTGGCCGGCTTTATTAAAAATAAATGATTTACTTAAAAACTACTTGATGAGGTAATGAACAGTAACATAAATTATGAGATAATTAAAACTATTTAAACTATTTGAACCATTTTATCTACCTGAGTACATTCCTAAAATGATAGCGATTAAATTTCTTATACTCTAGTAACATTCGAATACTTATAAATCTAGCAGTCTTTGACTCCAACCAAAATCATTTAATCAACTTCTTCCACTGTTGGACCAGAATAACCTCCTCCTGTTGCTTGTGGTCCACAACCTCCTGCCCCTGCTCCACCCGCACCGGCCTGTTGATGCATCTTCGTCATGATTGGACTGCACACTTTCGTTAATTCTTGCAATTTGTATTCGTATTCATCTTTTTCTGCTGTTGTGTTGTTGTCCAACCATTTAACGGCCTCTTCACATTTGCTTAGCACCATATTCTTATCGGACTGACTGATTTTGTCACCCGTCGATTGTTCTAGAGCTTGCTTTACACTGAAGACATAGCTTTCGAGTTGATTACGTGCACCAATCCGTTGACGTTGTTTCTCATCCTCTTCAGCGTATTTTTCTGCCTCATTCACCATCCGATCAATTTCTGCTTGAGACAGACGACCCTTGTCGTTTTTGATGGTGATGTTCTTGGCATTACCGGTGCTCATTTCTTTAGCAGTTACGTTTAGAATACCATTGGCATCCATATCAAACGTGACATCGATTTTCGGAACACCTCGTGGTGCTGGAGGTATTCCAGTCAGATTAAATGTTCCCAGCAGATTATTATCCTTTGTCATGGCACGTTCTCCTTCGAAAACTTGAATGGTTACCGCTGGCTGGTTATCAGCGTATGTTGTAAATGTTTTACTCTGTTTCGCTGGAATTCGGCTGTTACGCTCAATTAGCTTGGTCATGACACCACCTGCTGTTTCTATTCCCAAAGAAAGAGGAGCAACATCCACTAAGAGTACATCCTGGATCTGACTGCTCTTGTCGCCACTAAGGATGGCTGCTTGTATGGCGGCACCGTAAGCAACGGCTTCGTCGGGATTAATTGAAAGATTCAAGCTCTTTCCACAGAAGAATGACTGCAATAAATTTTGCACTTTAGGTATTCTGGTAGAACCGCCCACTAGTACCACATCATGAATCTGATTCTTGTCCAATTTGGCGTCGTTCAATGCCTTCTCCACTGGCTCTAAAGTCTGCCGGAACAGATCTCCACAGAGTTCTTCGAAACGTGCTCTGCTCACTTTGGTATAGAAATCTATTCCTTCGAAAAGGGCATCAATCTCGATTGTGGCTTCCGTGCTTGACGATAAAGTACGTTTGGCTCGTTCAGCTGCTGTTCTGAGACGACGAAGTGCTCTTGGATTCGAACGCATATCTTTCTTGTATTTGCGTTTGAATTCATCTGCCAGATGATTTACCAAACGGTTATCGAAATCTTCACCTCCGAGGTGGGTGTCACCAGCTGTAGACTTCACTTCAAATAGAGATCCTTCATCTATTGTTAAGATAGACACGTCGAATGTACCGCCACCCAGATCGAAAATTAACACATTTCGTTCACCCTTAAGATTCTTATCCAGACCGTACGCCAAGGCAGCTGCAGTGGGTTCATTTATTATTCGAAGTACATTAAGACCGGCAATTGCTCCGGCATCTTTTGTGGCCTGGCGCTGTGAATCGTTGAAATAGGCAGGTACTGTAATCACTGCATCTTTCACTGAGGTGCCCAGATACGCCTCGGCTGTTTCTTTCATTTTAGTCAACACCATCGAGCTGATTTCCTCTGGAGCGAGTTTCTTTTCTTCCGCTTTGAATTGGACGCTGATTTTCGGTTTACCACAATCGTTGACCACTTTGAACGGCCAGTGCTTCATGTCAGCCTGGATCTTCGGATCATCAAACTTTCGACCAATCAGTCGCTTGGCATCAAAGACTGTGTTTCTTGGATTCATAGCAACTTGATTCTTTGCAGCATCTCCAATCAAACGTTCTGAATCGGTGAAAGCTACATAACTTGGTGTCGTCCGATTGCCTTGGTCGTTGGCGATGATCTCCACTTTTCCATGTTGGAAGACTCCAACACAAGAATAGGTTGTTCCCAAATCAATTCCGATAGCTGGCATTGTTATTTCTTTTTCTATTTGTTTTCCACAATATTATTTTATAAAACTTAACAACAAGCTTGGTAATACTTTCTGCTACAATTCCTCTCACTTTGAATTATATTTTTTCAATGACAGTCGAGATCAAAAGCGGTCGCTTATATACTAAATGTTGGAGGGAGAGAAATTTCTAGAATCATTCATAGAAATCTGTAGAATAATCGAGACATTCTCTCTTTCTCTTTATATCGTGAATAAGTTTATAACAAAATTCCATATTCGGAGATGTCAACTTAGTGAACTCAGATGTCAATTTTATAAAAAATTTTCATGAAATTAGTTATAATAATGAGGGTGCAAGAAGAAAAATCACTCTATAGTAAGGATATTAATTCCTTATGTTTTAATAAAATTCAAAATAAGATTGGTACAGCTTGAAAAAGAAATTATTCAACGGGAAATATATTGTTTAGAACATTGTTTCTACAATAAATTACGATTGAAGTTATTATATTTGTCTGGTCAAGACACACAATATTACATATTTGAATAGGACTGTATTACGAATTGTTGGCGATGTATATCAGCCTTCTTGTTATCGATTTAGGTTATAATATTTTATAAACAGCTGTCAACTTTTTTTTATATATTTAAGAAACACAAATGAAATCCTTAAGCTTAGGCAAATAATTAAAATAACATGATGCGAAAACTGTATACAAATCCCTTATAATTATATCTTGAATAAGTTTGACACCGTTTGACTCATTGTGAATACATCAATGAATACCTTTTCATAGATGGTTTGGAATTTGCTATTCTTGCGGAACTTGTGTTATACCAGTTTTCACAAGAGCTCTCTTGTTGATAAGAATACAAATTATAGTATTTCTCTGAGTATCGAAAGAATCTCATTCGCTAGCAATATGCTTATGACGCAAACAATGAATCACTTCAACGTTCTCTTAAAAAATAGAGAATTCTAGAAAACATAAATACAAATAGTGTTTTGCAAAAATTTCTCTTTAAAAATTCTCTACTACAACGACTCTCTTCAACTTGATACCAAACAACTAATAATTTCTAGTTCATTCCAGAATTTTCTATTTTCCGAAGATTTCATATAAATACAGGCCAGTCTTTCTCTTCGGTTCAGTTCTATAAAAAGAGTTGATAGCCAGGGAAGTATCAAATAGTGCGAAAGTTTGTCAAAACCTGAATAAGGTTTGCGAAAGTGACATTTGGTTCAAAAGAAAATATAAGTATTAGTGAATTAGAATTAATTCGAATAAGTCAATTTATTGCAACGTAAAAAATAAAAAAATGCCAGCAATTGGAATCGATTTGGGAACAACTTACTCTTGTGTTGGAGTATTCCAACATGGCAAGGTCGAAATAATCGCAAACGATCAGGGTAACAGGACAACACCGAGTTATGTTGCCTTCACTGACACGGAACGTCTGATTGGCGATGCTGCTAAAAACCAAGTCGCCATGAATCCCAAAAACACAGTCTTCGATGCTAAGCGATTAATTGGCCGCAAGTATGACGACCCGAAAATCATGGAAGATATAAAACACTGGCCCTTCAAAGTAGTTAGTGATTGTGGTAAACCAAAGATCGGTGTTGAGTTCAAAGGTGAATATAAAAAGTTTGCCCCAGAAGAAATCAGTTCTATGGTATTGACAAAGATGAAGGAAACAGCCGAAGCATATCTGGGTGAAGTCGTTACGGATGCAGTTATCACTGTCCCCGCCTATTTCAATGATTCACAACGTCAAGCAACGAAGGACGCTGGCCGTATAGCTGGTTTGAATGTTTTAAGAATAATCAACGAACCAACGGCGGCTGCCCTGGCGTACGGTTTGGACAAGAATCTGAAAGGAGAAAGAAATGTGCTAATATTTGATCTTGGAGGTGGCACATTCGATGTATCGATCCTGACAATTGATGAAGGTTCACTGTTTGAAGTGCGAGCAACGGCCGGCGATACCCATCTCGGAGGTGAAGACTTCGACAATCGTTTGGTTAACCATTTGGCGGATGAGTTTAAACGTAAATATAAGAAGGATCTTCGTTCAAATCCCAGAGCACTTCGTCGTTTAAGGACGGCAGCTGAACGAGCCAAACGTACATTATCTTCCAGCACTGAAGCCACAATCGAGATTGATGCGCTCTACGAGGGAATAGATTTCTACACGAAAGTGAGCAGAGCTCGCTTTGAAGAGCTTTGTGGTGATCTGTTCCGACAAACTCTACAACCAGTCGAGAAAGCTTTAAATGACGCCAAAATGGATAAAAATCAGATTCACGATATTGTACTCGTAGGCGGATCAACTAGAATACCAAAAGTGCAAAGCCTCCTACAATCCTTTTTCTGTGGAAAGGGTTTGAACCTGTCTATTAATCCGGACGAAGCTGTTGCTTATGGCGCTGCAATACAAGCAGCCATTTTGAGCGGTGACAAAAGCAGTCAAATCCAGGACGTGTTACTGGTTGATGTGGCACCGCTTTCATTGGGCATAGAAACCGCTGGTGGAGTCATGACAAAAATCATTGAACGGAATTGCCGAATACCTTGTAAACAAACACAAACCTTCTCCACCTATTCCGATAACCAAACAGGCGTGTCAATTGAAGTATTTGAAGGCGAGAGAGTGATGACAAAGGATAACAATCTCTTGGGTAACTTCGATCTTTCTGGCATTCCTCCAGCACCTCGGGGAGTGCCACAAATTGAAGTCACTTTCGATCTGGATGCCAATGGTATTCTCAAAGTTTCGGCTAAGGAAATGGGCTCAGGAAATGCTAAGAACATCACTATCAAGAACGACAAAGGTCGTTTGTCTCAAGCGGAAATAGATCGGATGGTGAATGAAGCTGAACGATATGCCGAGGAAGATGAGAGACAAAAGCAGAAAATCGCCGCTCGAAATAATCTGGAAAGTTACGTGTTTAGCGTGAAGCAAAGCTTGGAGCAAGCTGGTGATCGAATCAACGCCCAGGAAAAGAGTGAAGTGATAAAGGCTTGTGATGATACGATCAAGTGGCTAGATGCAAACACTTCCGCCGAGAAAGATGAATACGAGTCGAAGATGAATTCACTGACTAAGATCTGCTCACCAGTTATGACGAAGTTGCACAACGGCGGAACGAGTGCGTCGTGTGGCCAAGAAGCAAATGGTTTTGGTGGAGGTCGCAGTGGTCCAACCGTAGAAGAAGTAGATTAAAAAAGTTTTATAAAAATATAGACTGACTAATTTTAAGAAAACAGGAAGGTTGTGCTTAGATAATTTTATTAACCTATTTTAGATTTTATTTTAAAGAAATCCAATTTTGTTTGTAAGAATAATTTATTAAATAAAGTTAAAAGATTTTCCAAAAGAGTCTTCATTTCAAATGACAATCATTATCTCTTAATGGATTTTGTGGGGTAGAGGCCGTGGCCTACGTGGATCAGATTTTCTGAACGGTGTTGAAGTAAAGTCTGCGAGCTATATTTTAGTTCTCGTATGTGAAGTTTCATTGTTGATAAACTTATGGGGTTGGTAAAGAGGTAGGGTTTGTTTTGTGAGAAAGAAAATGCAAAAGTTCGCGATGAAAAATTGGAATCCACAAAAGGGCAGAAAGAAGTACGAATGAGTGATGGATGCCATAAGAGTAAGGCAGACCACGCGTTGAAAAAGATTTACTTTTCAGGAGAAACGTTACCGTAACACTTCATATTCAGAATGCAGTTTTTATTTTTCAATAAATCCGTTAAATTTCGATTAAACCTAAAAAATAGATGAAGGATCTTCAAAGATGATATCTTGGAAAAATTTATCCCTGAATTTCAAAAATAGATGTAGGCGTGCCACTAGGCCGATTTCGTCAGTTTCGTTTCGTTCGTTTTTCGTTTTCGTTCATTATAATACCCCCACTAGTTCTCCGGAACCGATCCGAACCACACCCGTAGATATATTCATTATGTCATCCGCCTATTATCAATAGCAAACAGCTTATAATGATGGAGACTATTTGTATAGAATTTCATGCGAATATCTCTTTCCATTCTCCTGTATCGTGATTTATCCAGAGGGACAAACAGACGGTCGGACGATAGACAGGGGTAAATCGACTGAGATGATTGTGAGGCGAAATATATTTTCTAAGATTGCTATTAATATTCTCCTTATTTTTTATATTGCTTTGTGGGTGAATTACGTATTTTTTGTGGCAAAAATTCTTGAAAATAAAAGCAATATTATATTTTAGTACCTTTCTTTCGCATTCAAAAGTTATTTCCACAAAAAATACGTAATTCACCCAGACAGCAATATAAAAAATAAGAAAGAGAATATTATTAGCAATCATAGAAATTTTATTTCATCCAAATGGGTGCTGAATTTTTGGAGAAAACTTTTAAAGCGGTATACAGACTAAACTTTTTCAAACCAGTTCTGTACCTGTAAACTTGTATGCTTTCCATAACAACACCTATTAATTTTGCAACCATGGGGCCTACTCTACCGTTTTTTTTAAATCGCGCAACGCAACTACTATCACCGCATATACATCGCAACATCCGTCACGGCATCCCACGATGCCGATACAGTCTGAATAGCTAGCATAATTTAGGATATATCGACAGTTCTATTTCAAAATTTGAAGAGCTCACGCCCCCAAATGGGATAGAAAAAATGTTGTTGCTTTTGGAATCAGCGTAAAAAACAACACCAACGAAAAAATTTTGAAAAAATCTGAGCGAACTGCTTGATGGTAAGATACGCCTTCGAAAGATTTCTTCTATATGAAACTGAATGAAAGCCCTTCATAGATTCAACTAGTTGATAAATAACGAAAGTCCGTCAAGCTTTTTAGTTGCGGATTTGAGGATTGAAAAATTATACTGTAGAGCAAGTGGTTGTGAATTTAAAATTAAAAAAATTAACTTTAAAATAAAATAAATTTTAAAAAATCAAATGAATAAATAAAAATTTTTAATTAATTAATTTAAATAATATTTTATTATTTATTATTTATGTTCACTATTCATAATCATGTAATTATTAATTATAATTAAATTCATTTCAGTTGATTTTTTAGGAGAAAACAAGAATGTAGAGCACAACAAATATCTACTAGAATTATGGAAAAAACAGAGTATGCATATAAACAGAGTATGATTTCAGAACATACCCGTATCGGGTATGCACCTTGACAGCAATAATCGTGAATCTACATTTGAGTCGGGATACCCTTGATCGCTAAGGTATTGGTGTGAACTTGACAGCAAAATAACTAGTCAATATGGCAAAAAAATCGAGCTATTTTGTTTGCAAAACATCAACAATATTGACCCATGCAGGTATTTTAATATATGCGAACCCTGTTTTCTCCATAATTCTAGTAGATATTTGTTGTGCTCTACATTCTTGTTTGATTTGATTTTTTAAAATTTATTTTATTTTAAAATTTATTTTTTAAATTTTAAATTCACAAACACTTGCTCTACAGTATAATTTTTCAATCCTCAAATCCGCAACTAAAAGGCTTGACGGACTTTCGGTAAAAATATTCTATAAATCAGAATTCGGACTACTTCAAATCCGGTAAAAAAGTTTATACCGGATTCGAAATCGAGGAACGAATTTCTGAACGCCTACGTCATAAATGTTACCGAAACAAATCCGATTCCGAACAAAACCGGATTTCAGAACATACCCGAGAACTAACCGTTTCAAAATGCGTTCTAGCGGATTACATGTATTTTAATTCTGAAATGAAACAAATGTTGAAAAAATACGCGTGGTCCTAAATGTGGCGATTCTAGCTAGATATAGTCCATTTATTATACATTCGGCGCACATGCTGACTCGTATGAACATTCTGAAGACATCACTAGACTGAAATAATGTATAAATGTGTAAGCCCTTAAACAGGATTTAACACCATTATCAGATCGTAATTTATCAACTAGTTGAATCAATGAAGGGCTTTCATTCATTTTCATATAGAAGAAATCTTTCGAAGGCGTATCTTACCATCAAGCAGTTCGCTCAGATTTTTTCAAAATTTTTTCGTTGGTGTTGTTTTTTACGCTGATTCCAAAAGCAACAACATTTTTTCTATCCCATTTGGGGGCGTGAGCTCTTCAAATTTTGAAATAGAACTGTCGATATATCCTAAATTATGCTAGCTATTCAGACTGTATCGGCATCGTGGGATGCCGTGACGGATGTTGCGATGTATATGCGGTGATAGTAGTTGCGTTGCGCGATTTAAAAAAAACGGTAGAGTAGGCCCCATGGTTGCAAAATTAATAGGTGTTGTTATGGAAAGCATACAAGTTTACAGGTACAGAACTGGTTTGAAAAAGTTTAGTCTGTATACCGCTTTAAAAGTTTTCTCCAAAAATTCAGCACCCATTTGGATGAAATAAAATTTCTATGATTGCTAATAATATTCTCTTTCTTATTTTTTATATTGCTGTCTGGGTGAATTACGTATTTTTTGTGGAAATAACTTTTGAATGCGAAAGAAAGGTACTAAAATATAATATTGCTTTTATTTTCAAGAATTTTTGCCACAAAAAATACGTAATTCACCCACAAAGCAATATAAAAAATAAGGAGAATATTAATAGCAATCTTAGAAAATATATTTCGCCTCACAATCATCTCAGTCGATTTACCCCTGTCTATCGTCCGACCGTCTGTTTGTCCCTCTGGATAAATCACGATACAGGAGAATGGAAAGAGATATTCGCATGAAATTCTATACAAATAGTCTCCATCATTATAAGCTGTTTGCTATTGATAATAGGCGGATGACATAATGAATATATCTACGGGTGTGGTTCGGATCGGTTCCGGAGAACTAGTGGGGGTATTATAATGAACGAAAACGAAAAACGAACGAAACGAAACTGACGAAATCGGCCTAGTGGCACGCCTACATCTATTTTTGAAATTCAGGGATAAATTTTTCCAAGATATCATCTTTGAAGATCCTTCATCTATTTTTTAGGTTTAATCGAAATTTAACGGATTTATTGAAAAATAAAAACTGCATTCTGAATATGAAGTGTTACGGTAACGTTTCTCCTGAAAAGTAAATCTTTTTCAACGCGTGGTCTGCCTTACTCTTATGGCATCCATCACTCATTCGTACTTCTTTCTGCCCTTTTGTGGATTCCAATTTTTCATCGCGAACTTTTGCATTTTCTTTCTCACAAAACAAACCCTACCTCTTTACCAACCCCATAAGTTTATCAACAATGAAACTTCACATACGAGAACTAAAATATAGCTCGCAGACTTTACTTCAACACCGTTCAGAAAATCTGATCCACGTAGGCCACGGCCTCTACCCCACAAAATCCATTAAGAGATAATGATTGTCATTTGAAATGAAGACTCTTTTGGAATATCTTTTAACTTTATTTAATAAATTATTCTTACAAACAAAATTGGATTTCTTTAAAATAAAATCTAAAATAGGTTAATAAAATTATCTAAGCACAACCTTCCTGTTTTCTTAAAATTAGTCAGTCTATATTTTTATAAAACTTTTTTAATCTACTTCTTCTACGGTTGGACCACTGCGACCTCCACCAAAACCATTTGCTTCTTGGCCACACGACGCACTCGTTCCGCCGTTGTGCAACTTCGTCATAACTGGTGAGCAGATCTTAGTCAGTGAATTCATCTTCGACTCGTATTCATCTTTCTCGGCGGAAGTGTTTGCATCTAGCCACTTGATCGTATCATCACAAGCCTTTATCACTTCACTCTTTTCCTGGGCGTTGATTCGATCACCAGCTTGCTCCAAGCTTTGCTTCACGCTAAACACGTAACTTTCCAGATTATTTCGAGCGGCGATTTTCTGCTTTTGTCTCTCATCTTCCTCGGCATATCGTTCAGCTTCATTCACCATCCGATCTATTTCCGCTTGAGACAAACGACCTTTGTCGTTCTTGATAGTGATGTTCTTAGCATTTCCTGAGCCCATTTCCTTAGCCGAAACTTTGAGAATACCATTGGCATCCAGATCGAAAGTGACTTCAATTTGTGGCACTCCCCGAGGTGCTGGAGGAATGCCAGAAAGATCGAAGTTACCCAAGAGATTGTTATCCTTTGTCATCACTCTCTCGCCTTCAAATACTTCAATTGACACGCCTGTTTGGTTATCGGAATAGGTGGAGAAGGTTTGTGTTTGTTTACAAGGTATTCGGCAATTCCGTTCAATGATTTTTGTCATGACTCCACCAGCGGTTTCTATGCCCAATGAAAGCGGTGCCACATCAACCAGTAACACGTCCTGGATTTGACTGCTTTTGTCACCGCTCAAAATGGCTGCTTGTATTGCAGCGCCATAAGCAACAGCTTCGTCCGGATTAATAGACAGGTTCAAACCCTTTCCACAGAAAAAGGATTGTAGGAGGCTTTGCACTTTTGGTATTCTAGTTGATCCGCCTACGAGTACAATATCGTGAATCTGATTTTTATCCATTTTGGCGTCATTTAAAGCTTTCTCGACTGGTTGTAGAGTTTGTCGGAACAGATCACCACAAAGCTCTTCAAAGCGAGCTCTGCTCACTTTCGTGTAGAAATCTATTCCCTCGTAGAGCGCATCAATCTCGATTGTGGCTTCAGTGCTGGAAGATAATGTACGTTTGGCTCGTTCAGCTGCCGTCCTTAAACGACGAAGTGCTCTGGGATTTGAACGCAGATCCTTCTTATATTTACGTTTAAACTCATCCGCCAAATGGTTAACCAAACGATTGTCGAAGTCTTCACCTCCGAGATGGGTATCGCCGGCCGTTGCTCGCACTTCAAACAGTGAACCTTCATCAATTGTCAGGATCGATACATCGAATGTGCCACCTCCAAGATCAAATATTAGCACATTTCTTTCTCCTTTCAGATTCTTGTCCAAACCGTACGCCAGGGCAGCCGCCGTTGGTTCGTTGATTATTCTTAAAACATTCAAACCAGCTATACGGCCAGCGTCCTTCGTTGCTTGACGTTGTGAATCATTGAAATAGGCGGGGACAGTGATAACTGCATCCGTAACGACTTCACCCAGATATGCTTCGGCTGTTTCCTTCATCTTTGTCAATACCATAGAACTGATTTCTTCTGGGGCAAACTTTTTATATTCACCTTTGAACTCAACACCGATCTTTGGTTTACCACAATCACTAACTACTTTGAAGGGCCAGTGTTTTATATCTTCCATGATTTTCGGGTCGTCATACTTGCGGCCAATTAATCGCTTAGCATCGAAGACTGTGTTTTTGGGATTCATGGCGACTTGGTTTTTAGCAGCATCGCCAATCAGACGTTCCGTGTCAGTGAAGGCAACATAACTCGGTGTTGTCCTGTTACCCTGATCGTTTGCGATTATTTCGACCTTGCCATGTTGGAATACTCCAACACAAGAGTAAGTTGTTCCCAAATCGATTCCAATTGCTGGCATTTTTTTATTTTTTACGTTGCAATAAATTGACTTATTCGAATTAATTCTAATTCACTAATACTTATATTTTCTTTTGAACCAAATGTCACTTTCGCAAACCTTATTCAGGTTTTGACAAACTTTCGCACTATTTGATACTTCCCTGGCTATCAACTCTTTTTATACAACTGAACCGAAGAGAAAGACTGGCCTGTATTTATATGAAATCTTCGGAAAATAGAAAATTCTGGAATGAACTAGAAATTATTAGTTGTTTGGTATCAAGTTGAAGAGAGTCGTTGTAGTAGAGAATTTTTAAAGAGAAATTTTTGCAAAACACTATTTGTATTTATGTTTTCTAGAATTCTCTATTTTTTAAGAGAACGTTGAAGTGATTCATTTTTTGCGTCATAAGCATATTGCTAGCGAATGAGATTCTTTCGATACTCAGAGAAATACTATAATTTGTATTCTTATCAACAAGAGAGCTCTTGTGAAAACTGGTATAACACAAGTTCCGCAAAATAGCAAATTCCAAACCATCGATTAAAAGGTATTCATTGATGTATTCACAATGAGTCAAACGGTATCAAACTTATTCAAGATATAATTATAAGGGATTTGTATACAGTTTTCGCATCATGTTATTTTAATTATTTGCCTAAACTTAAGGATTTAATTTGTGTTTCTTAAATATATAAAAAAAGTTGACAGCTGTTTATAAAATATTATAACCTAAATCGATAACAAGAAGGCTGATATACATCGCCAACAATTCGTAATACAGTCCTATTCAAATATGTAATATTGTGTGTCTTGACCAGACAAATATAATAACTTCAATCGTAATTTATTGTAGAAACAATGTTCTAAACAATATATTTCCCGTTGAATAATTTCTTTTTCAAGCTGTACCAATTTTATATTGAATTTTATTAAAATTCAGGAATTAATATCCTTACTATAGAGTGATTTTTCTTCTTGCACCCTCATTATTATAACTAATTTCATGAAAATTTTTTATACAATTGACATCTGAGTTCACTAAGTTGACATCTCCGAATATGGAATTTTGTTATAAACTTATTCACGATATAAAGAGAAAGAGAGAATGTCTCGATTATTCTACAGATTTCTATGAATGATTCTAGAAATTTCTCTCACTCCAACATTTAGTATATAAGCGTCCGCTTTTGATTTCGACTGTCATTGAAAAAGTATAATTCAAAGTAAGAATAATTATAGCAGAAAGTGTTACCGAGTTTGTTGTTAAGTTTTATAAAATAATATTGTGGAAAACAAATAGAAGAAGAAATAACAATGCCAGCTATCGGAATTGATTTGGGAACAACCTACTCTTGTGTTGGAGTCTTCCAACATGGAAAAGTGGAGATCATCGCCAACGACCAAGGCAATCGAACGACACCAAGTTACGTGGCTTTCACCGATTCAGAACGTTTGATTGGAGATGCTGCAAAGAATCAAGTTGCTATGAATCCACGAAACACAGTCTTTGATGCCAAGCGACTGATTGGTCGAAAATTTGATGATCCGAAGATCCAGGCTGACATGAAGCACTGGCCGTTCAAAGTGGTCAATGATTGTGGTAAACCGAAAATCAGCGTCGAATTCAAAGCGGAAGAAAAGAAACTCGCTCCAGAGGAAATCAGCTCGATGGTGTTGACTAAAATGAAAGAAACAGCCGAGGCGTATCTGGGCACCTCAGTGAAAGATGCAGTGATTACAGTACCTGCCTATTTCAACGATTCACAGCGCCAGGCCACAAAAGATGCCGGAGCAATTGCCGGTCTTAATGTACTTCGAATAATAAATGAACCCACTGCAGCTGCCTTGGCGTACGGTCTGGATAAGAATCTTAAGGGTGAACGAAATGTGTTAATTTTCGATCTGGGTGGCGGTACATTCGACGTGTCTATCTTAACAATAGATGAAGGATCTCTATTTGAAGTGAAGTCTACAGCTGGTGACACCCACCTCGGAGGTGAAGATTTCGATAACCGTTTGGTAAATCATCTGGCAGATGAATTCAAACGCAAATACAAGAAAGATATGCGTTCGAATCCAAGAGCACTTCGTCGTCTCAGAACAGCAGCTGAACGAGCCAAACGTACTTTATCGTCAAGCACGGAAGCCACAATCGAGATTGATGCCCTTTTCGAAGGAATAGATTTCTATACCAAAGTGAGCAGAGCACGTTTCGAAGAACTCTGTGGAGATCTGTTCCGGCAGACTTTAGAGCCAGTGGAGAAGGCATTGAACGACGCCAAATTGGACAAGAATCAGATTCATGATGTGGTACTAGTGGGCGGTTCTACCAGAATACCTAAAGTGCAAAATTTATTGCAGTCATTCTTCTGTGGAAAGAGCTTGAATCTTTCAATTAATCCCGACGAAGCCGTTGCTTACGGTGCCGCCATACAAGCAGCCATCCTTAGTGGCGACAAGAGCAGTCAGATCCAGGATGTACTCTTAGTGGATGTTGCTCCTCTTTCTTTGGGAATAGAAACAGCAGGTGGTGTCATGACCAAGCTAATTGAGCGTAACAGCCGAATTCCAGCGAAACAGAGTAAAACATTTACAACATACGCTGATAACCAGCCAGCGGTAACCATTCAAGTTTTCGAAGGAGAACGTGCCATGACAAAGGATAATAATCTGCTGGGAACATTTAATCTGACTGGAATACCTCCAGCACCACGAGGTGTTCCGAAAATCGATGTCACGTTTGATATGGATGCCAATGGTATTCTAAACGTAACTGCTAAAGAAATGAGCACCGGTAATGCCAAGAACATCACCATCAAAAACGACAAGGGTCGTCTGTCTCAAGCGGAAATTGATCGGATGGTGAATGAGGCAGAAAAGTACGCTGAAGAGGATGAGAAACAACGTCAACGGATTGGTGCACGTAATCAACTCGAAAGCTATGTCTTCAGTGTAAAGCAAGCTCTAGAACAATCGACGGGTGACAAAATCAGTCAGTCCGATAAGAATATGGTGCTAAGCAAATGTGAAGAGGCCGTTAAATGGTTGGACAACAACACAACAGCAGAAAAAGATGAATACGAATACAAATTGCAAGAATTAACGAAAGTGTGCAGTCCAATCATGACGAAGATGCATCAACAGGCCGGTGCGGGAGGAGCAGGAGGTTGTGGACCGCAAGCAACAGGAGGAGGTTATTCTGGTCCAACAGTAGAAGAAGTCGACTAAATGTTTCGATTAAAATCGAAAGAAGATGGATATATGCTTTAGTATACCAAAGTTCAAAAATCACGAAAGTGCATAATTTTTGTATTGTAAGAATTGAATAAGTCCAAATTACCTCATTGTTAATTAATTAAATAATCATTTTTAAGTAAATAAGTTGATTTCAATAAAAGCTAGCAAGCTTTTCCATTAAATCCTTAAGTGTTTTGACTTGCGGTTTGGGATTGGGCTGACGACCAGCACGCAGGGAGTGTTTGCAACAGCATTTTGTTTTTCCGTAATTTCAGTCCGAATTTCATTTAATTCGAATTTTAACAATTGTTCTTGTGGGATTATATTTAATTATAATTGATCTCAAAGTTCTCAAAGGTGACGCAATTTAGTCCATTCTGAAAGTACTAGTGGACACTTTATTTTTATAAAAACTAACTAGTTTTCTATAAAAAACGAATGCTTTTTGAAAATAATATTAATATTTTATCGTTTACGAAAAGCCGCAAATACTTAAACTTTGGAGATCAAATGTTGCTTTCTCTCAACTAACGTCAGGGATTCCAGAGCGAGTTCTTACAAAATTTGCTGGCGCGGAAGTTGCTGCATTTTCGGATTTGTCGTCGGTTGAACTGCAATCTGTACGAATTTCAGCAATTATTTCATGATAAGGCTGATTATTCCTAAGAGTGATGAAAATATTTTTTTTACAAATTCAAACAAAAAAGTAAGCAAACAAAGAACTGCTTGTGCTTCTCCCGGAAATAAAAATTCATTAAAATTTATTTATATTTATTCATTTAAATTGTATAATTTTTACATCTTTGCTAAATAAATTTTTAAAAAGTTATAAAATTTTTTCATATTGATAATGTAATTGCGCTGTTGATTCTTCTGAAGTAATTCGATTTTGCGTGAAAATTCCTGGTGTTGTCTCGTTATTATAATAATTATTATTTCTATTTATACCAAAACAATATTTATAAAAATAATAATTCTCGTCATGCTGCTTCCCCTTTTGCTTTTTATGGTTTGTAGAATACGTAAAGGTCGTTCTGGAATTGCTGCATTTTTTCATAAGTTGCCAATGAAATAGCGGTAAATATTAGTAAAAAATTAAAATAAAAACCAATAAATAAGTAAATAATTAGGCATTTTTATAAGTATAATTTGTTATTATTTTTAATATAATTTAATTTAATTTTGTAATTTTTTAAAAATTTATACATTCATCTTGATAATTCTATAAATAGTCTTGCTTCATATACAACACACCACAGTTTTGTCTTAAAATTAAAAATATCGAAATATGAGCTATAAATAAATATTTTTTATATTTCAAAAAAAATATGAATACAAAACACAACGTTTTTAAGTACAAAATGAAACAAATTCCTGAAGCTTAATTCTAAAAGCATTTCTTCTATTTTTTATTATTTTATTTTATAAAAATAATGTAAAGTTACAGAAGAAATAAATAAACGTAATGATATTAAACTTTCAGACTTTTGTCACGTTTTATGGTTTCTGTCTCGGAAGCTGTTAAATCCTCGACGGTTGTTGTATTGGAAATGGAAAGCTCTGGAGAATACCTAAAAATGTTGCATGAAAGAAAGAAAAACACAAGAACATAGTGCAAGTGACAGTAGTGGCACAAAATATGATGATATTATTTAAAAATTCAAAAAAATCGATCACAAGGAAAATCAAAAAACCTATTACATGCTACGACAATGAAATATGATAAAATAATAAAAATTCTTTATGAACAAAATTTGAAATTATTGATTATTTGATCATTTAATGATAATGATAATTATGAGAATGGTAATGTTGATATCCGTTGTGATTTCTGACAGCAATGGATGTTAAAGGATATTGAAAGGAATTTCTGTCATCCCTTGTCAAGCTTGATTTTGGGACAAACCGGTTTTGGACAATGTGGCATCTTCGTAATTTGGTGTCTACTATTGTTATCGTTTGAAATGATTGTTTAGATTACGGTAAGAGTCGCAAAGTCAATATAATAGAAATTCTTTTAAATGTATTCATAATTTTATGAAGTACTTTTCAAAAAATTGACAAGAGTGACAGTTGATATTTGACACTTGACATTTGACATATGGTATGACTTACAATTTATTTGACAATTATAATGCATTTTATATTTAAGGGGAATTTTAATGTTAGTGATGACGTCATTAAACCCTGTGGATTAATGTATTTCGAGTTTAGCTGGTAATGAATGCTCGTATATATTACATATGAAATAAAGATCGTCGCTGTATGGAATGAAATAAAGAATTGGAACATAAAAATTGTTAAAAAATTATAAATGAAAATAAAAAAATTAATAATAACTAATACTAAATTATAAATAATAATAAATAAACAGAAAATGAAATTGAAATATTAACAAAATATGAAATTGGGAAACGTTTTTATCATAAATTTACTTTAATTTAAATTAGTTAGGCTAAGAAGGAAGCAGTTCTTTTTTTGCGTACTAAGCAATGAAATTTTTCTTGAAAGAATATTCTCATAAAGATGAATATAGAAACATACCTATAAAATACATAATGCTGCAACATAAAGAATATATCGAAAAGCACCGAAAATAGGCCAAGACCAAATTTTGTGGGATCACCAAAAATTGATATCCAATCATCTGTAAAGCATAACGAATCAATAATTAAGCACCATGACATCGAAAGGTCAACAATTTCACTTTATCATACCATAATTATAAGCGTTCAGTATCATTTGTAACATGCTTAGGACGCCGCCAGTGAAATCTAATAAAATATTTCCTATGCTCCAGCCCATGGTGCTTTTACGTCGGTAATTCATGAGCGCCTAAAAAATGACAATTTTAATAGAATACTTTTTTTGAAATAAAGAAATTCTTATTAAGTTAAAGATTTAATTAATATTTAGTATGTTTGAAAGTTTTTAAATTAATACGTTAAGTCGTAATTTTATACAAATTGTTATTCTTATTTACTTTGCATAACTGTTTTTTTTTTTGTTAATTTTTTTGAAAATGATAATTCTCCGATAAAAAAAAATCTTCAATTACATAAGAAATTTACTGCTTTGAAGAATTGACGCATTTTGCGTTAACGCTATCATTGAGGCTCGCTCTTTAAATGTTTCGTTTTGTTTACTTTCTGAACAAAGGACAAAGAAGAAAAAGCCCTTTCCCTTTCTAGCACAGTCTAAAAGAATCCTCCTTCCAACATTAGCAAATAAATGTATAAAAAAACTAATTATGCTCCACACGCAGCACATTGTGCGGATTTAGTGCCATTCACTTGATTTATTGTCACTTGTGTATAATTTGTCATACGAGAATAATTGATTTTGATTAAAAAATCACGAATGGAAAAATCCATGAAAATACTGAATTGAATCCAATTGAAATGCTGTTGAAGAATTTCAATGAAATGGCTGTAACAATTAATGACACCGAATGCAATGAATGCGTGGATGAATCAAATGAATGGCGATAAATGCGTGCATGCACACCAAAAGTAAGTTATGCGATATGAGAGAAAACATGTTAGATCGCACTATTTAATGGTTTTAGGATAGTCGTTCCTAAAACCATTCCAATAATGCCGTCAAGCATTTGTCTTCTCATATACTAAGAAGAGAAGGGAGGGAAGAGAGAATGAGAAAGACAAGAAAACTCGTGCAGATTTTAAATGCAGTTTATAAAATTTGAATGCAATGTTTAATGTAAAATTATAAATCTGTAAGAAACCGTAATCAATAAATAAATCATAGGAATGACAATGAATCAAATGAATGACATTAAACATGCGCACGTATGAAATTTGTATTTCGTTTCGAAAAATGAAAGGAACATTTAGTTTTGGCGAATTATTAGTGAATTTATTTAGAAAGTTTTCATGAAAGGAAGGAGGAATAAAGAGAAAAACATTATAAAATCTAAATAGAACAGTTCTAATACCGAATGACGTAGAAAGCAATGAATCTGCGAATAAGTCAGTATGTACGAATAAATGTGAGAGTGTGTTCGCATACTTTTGATCTGTGCGTTCAGTGTCATTCATTTTATTCATTGTCATTTATGCAAACGTTATGCTTTATTGGATTCAATGACTTCATTGTAAGTAATTCGTTGACTTTAGAAACAAAAGAATAATTAATAATTCCCTTTTTAACGTCTTTTTGTTACTTTTGTTTAATACTAGTTGACGCTAGTTTAACACTAAATTCTATGAATTAAAACTTTGTAGAAAAAAAAGGATTTTTGGGTTGTAAGAAAATTTTTTAAGGAATTTTTATAATTATTAAAATGAAATTTATTTATATATTTATTTTCATCTTTACCTGTGGAACATATTTAATTATCGTAATTGTTAACTTTATGTAACTGCATAAATAAAGGAAATCTAACCAATGAATAACGTTAGTAACTGCCAAACCGACAGTTATTAAAATAAATACTGTAAATAATCCCAGTAGAAGAGAAGCTACCAAAGAAATACGTTGATCAGCTCTCTGAAAAGGAAGGAGAACAAACAAACAAAAAAATCAAAAACAATTAAACGTTGTAATCAATCGATTAACAATCGATTAAATGTGATCTTATATAAACCATACATACCTCATACATAAAACATTGCGTTGCTGTAACGAGCATCGCAAACACAGCATGTAATGAAAAGAAGACATCGTTCAGCATAACGGGATTTAGGCCACGCGGATGGCGTGCTGCATACTCTTGCTGTATATCGGTTATCCAATACAGACCACTGTTGAAGGCACTATATAATGCGAAGCCGACCATATTCAATACGACGAAATCGAAATTTAAACCGACAACTGATTTACGTTTGAAATTCGTGTAGATTTGTGGATAGAAAGAAATGGACCAAGCAATAAAATATATCCAACCGAATATTAACGATGTAAAAAATATAGCCTCGGAATTGGCGACCGTAATGCGAACGTATATATTTTCATTTCTGTTGAAGAAATTTTAGAATAAATGTTGAAATTAAAAATAATACGCAAGTTTCATTTTAAATCAAATCGTTTTAGAAGTTCTTCATATTCATATTTCAGCGAGAGGAGTAGAGTAAAAATATTTAACTAATTGAAAGCTTCTAGGGCTGCATAAGATACCAATTATGTTAAGATCAACGTTTCAAAAAATATTGAATTATAAACCTTAATATTTTGAAATGAAATCCTAAATATCAAAGCCATAAAAAATTAGTGCTCTTTTGAGTTGAAAGCCATTTGATTGGCAATGAATGACAGCAAATGTATGAAATGCACCAACTAAATCAAATGATGACAAAAGAAATAAAAGGCATTAAATTCATATAGACATAAACACAGATGTAAAATATGTGTGATATATGAGACGAATATATTCATTGATTCCAACAAAAGAAAGAGAGCATGCTTGTGGATTGTGCATGCGGAAAGAGAAGAAAAGTCGAAGTGTTAATAGAAAAATTCATACAAATAATAAGTGACATTTAAATTACGAATAATTTATATGAATTTTCATAAACAGTTGCACAACAAAAGCTTTGGGACGACAATAATTGAATGAATGACAATGAATGCAATGAATGATTACAAATCAAATGAATGACACTAAATACATAGATCAGTGGCGTATCTAGGGATTAATCCGCCCGGGGAGATTTATCAAATTGGCGCCCCAACAGAGTGCTGAAACGCTGCTTCTAAACCTCTTATTTGCTGTTTATTAATTTAATTGTAGTATTATTACTACTTCCAGTGTAGCATAGATAGAATATTAATGTATTATTAAATATGTTTAAGCTTATATTAAGTAATAAGATTAATAATTAAAATTAATTTACATATTAACATTTATTACATTTATTACATTTATTTACATATTTATACACGTACTTTCCGTGCCTTCTTTTGTGCAAAGTCGTTAATAACATCATTTATATCTATTTTCTCTGCAATTTCACGCTCTATTGATAGCAAAGCGAAATTTCTACATCTAATAGAACCCATGGTTGATCTCAAATAATTTTTTATTATTTTTAGCTTCGAAAAACTTCGTTCGCAGCTAGCGACGCTCACTGCAACAGTTAAAAGTATTCTAAGTTGAATAAAAATATGAGGAACAGAGCTCTCTAAACCGAACTTTTTAATAAACTTCAGAAGCTCTAACGGCCCATCACTTATATTTATTGCATCTTCAGACGTGGCAATTTGAACAAATTTTTGTAGCCTTTTTCTCTCAGTATGAAAATCTTCATTATTTATGGTATCATCTATTATTTCAATATTGTGACTTTCATTCAAAAGATTTGATGGCAAAACAAAGGAGTATTTTTCGGAGAGGTTGTGAAGCTGTTCAAAACGACTTTGTATTTGTTCGACCACTTTGTCAAATGAAAGGAACATTTCCCTTCTTATTTCAGTCTCGTAAGGAAGTTCTTCTTCATTATACAGCTCATCAAACATTATTTTTCTCTTTTTTCTTCGACGCGGTCTTTTTGTGACAATTTGTAGTTCATTGCATATTTCTGTAGCAAAGGAAATAGAACGATTTATTAACTCTTCTCTAGTGTCCATTAGAAACATTTGAAGGGCCTTAAGTCTTTTGCTACAGAGAGTAATATCTAAACCCCTGGTTTGAATATAGTTCTGAGCATCATTGATTTCCACAAGAATAGATTCCCATAGACCCAGGAAGCAGAGAAATGGAAAAGATTGCAGGGCATTCAGAAGAACACCAGCATCTGATCGCGTAGTAATATTTTCATCCTCTTCTGTTAATCCTTCCAAAGCGTCCAAAATTTGTTTATAATTCTTTTTTACCACGGTCACTGCTTCAGCTCGTGCGCTCCACCGTGTCTCTATGTCACGCTTAACTCCATGGTTAGCTGCAGTTATGAGAACAGCCCATCGGTGAGTAGAAGAAGAAAAGAATGTAGATAAACGCTCTACAGTTCCGAAAAATGTGAGAGAATTAATGGATACTGAAGCTGCATGTGTGCCTACTAAATTAAGAGAGTGATTCGTGCACGGTATAAAGTCTGCTTTTGCGTTAATGTCTTTTATCCGCTTTTGCACCCCGGTGTGTCGACCGGACATTACAGAGGCATTGTCATATGATTGTCCTCTACAATCTTTAATATCAATTCCATCATTTTTTAATTTTGTTAAAATCATTTCTGTTATTTCTTCCGCTGATTTGCCTTTGGTTTCGATGAAGTCAATAAAAGATTCCTTTATTTCTATATTATCACCCTCGATAGTAACATAACGTAGTACTTGACTTGTTTGATCCTTATGGGATATGTCAGGGGTACTGTCAAATATTATGGAAAAATATTTTGCTTTTTTTACTTCATCAAGGATTTTACTTCTCACTTTCTGGCCTAAAATTTCTATAAACTCGTTCTGAATGCAAGGAGAGAAATAAGATTTTGAATTTTTTCGGAGTTGTATTTTTGTTACGTGTTCACGTAACACTGGATCATATTTTGCCAGCAAATCTATCAACTCCAGAAAATTTCCTCTATTTTCAGCAGGTCCAATATATTCATTAGAGTCAGGACAAAATCCTTCCCGGTGCCCTCTTAATAGCAAATTTTGTTTTGCTAGAAAAATAATTACATGAAATACCCTGGCAAGGATTTCTCTCCACTTATTAATGCATATATCTAAATTTTTTTGTTGCGTTTTGTCAATTGTCATATTCTTTTGAAATCTTAGCTCTATTTCTTTCCAAGCAGTAAAATTCCGAATATGAACTGAACTACATTCATGCTCCCAAATCTTTGGATTTAATTTCCACCAAACCCCAAAACCTTCTACTGAAGCAAAATTAGAACATGATTCATTTGCTGAAAATATTCTGCAGCAGAAACAATAAATCTTTTTCTTTGACGGAGAGTACACCATCCAAGACCTCAGCATTTTTTCTCCATTTGCTAGAGTCTTAAAAAACCATTCGCGTGTTAATTTTCGCGTTTGACCTTTAATTAATCCACCTGCTCTAAGCGTTCCGGTTTCACTAAAATCACTGTTTAAATATTGGACAACAGCAGCACCTTGTCGTACCAAAATCATACGGGTATACTCGTCTATATGAAAAGGCCATAAACCAACATCTTTTAAATTATACATATCACTTGATGAAAGTTTTTCTTCACTTCTGCTGTTTTCAGAACTTGTAGAATTATCTAACATAAGATTTTCATCACATGCGTTTAAAATTTCTGGACAGTTTGAAACTGAGGGCGCCTCTATCGTGCCATCCGTTGTTCCTCGCTGAATATATTTTAGTAATTGCCCTTGATTCACTTTTAGTTCATTTTCTTTCATTTTCTTGATTCTTCGGAAGGAAGCACCGCTTGGCCTTATTCGTTTCATTTTTAACAAATTTCAATTCTAAAATATTAATGGTTTCAAATAAATAAACGCCATCAATTTTAAACAATTACTTGATATTAGTTTTCTCACCTCTTTTATATTATTTATGTAGTATATATTATTATTTATTATATTTTATATTATTTATGTAGTGCAATTGTAGATTTCAAACCTTTACCAGCGCTTCACTCACAAATTTAATTGCAATACTTGTAAATGTCAGCAAAATTAAGCTTCCTACTAACAGTTTCTTCAAAATGCTTCAGAAATTTTTTCAAATTAATTCAGTTGACCAAGTATGCCATGACAATTGAAAAAAGCTTTTAATGAGCTTTGAGTAAAAAACACTGCCCTTAAAAGTATGCCTCAATAAAAAACGAATATGCTTCCCCTAGTTAATCGCTGAGTTAACTGAAACTACATAACAACTTTTTAATAATATGGCGCCCTAAAGTATAGTATACTTTATAAGCCTACGTGTTTTTATGATACGAAATTAATAATATTTAAATAGTTGAGATATTATTAAGATATTAATTGCTAGTTTTTTAATAGAGGGTGTCAATGCGAGCATATTCTTAGAGGTGCCTAATTTCTGGAAACTGGCGCCCCCGAAATCGTGCCGCCCGGGGCGGACCGCCCCTGCCGCCCCACCCTAGCTACGCCACTGACATAGATGCGGTGCTTACCTACGAAGGGTGCGATGAATGAGATGAACATTTTGTTTTCTGAAATCGTGAGAGGCGTATTTTTGGGCTTTGCATAGAAGGGAAGGAAGACGATCTATAATCGATATCAGCTCATAATAAAAGATCTCGTGGCAGATGTATTTTAAACATGGTTTATAAACCTATAGTTCTTACGTTTTATATGAATACTAGGCAGGGATAGACAGGAATGTAACAGTAATATGTCTCCTGAATATGATATTACTATACTTACATCTCTGTAATATTTGGCGTGGTGACAGCGGTGACCTCTAGACGTCCAGGATGTAAGCCGTATATAATAACGCTTTGATTTGAAGGATTAGTGGCAAGTAATTGAAAATTGTTTGGTTCTAAACGGACTAGATTCTTATGCTGTTCTACTAAACTGACATTAACATCTTCATTAAGTTGTCCACCGCTATTGAAATTTAAGGTCGGAAATAATTACTATTTTCGCAGTGATGGCAATCATATTTTCTCCAAAGAATTACCTCAACAATATATCGAATGTTTCAGTTTTATTAACTAAAACCACGACATTGTGATTTGAAACGCTCAATTTTAAAGAACTTTCTGCAGCGTGAACGTTTAGTTGTGTATGTGATACTATAAGAATGGATTAAAAATTAAACAATTTCATTATAATTTCATTGCGAAAGGAAAACTATCTATACAAACCTGTATTGCTTGCTATTAAAATCCATACGCAATATAAAATTTTGTACAGTGTAGAAAAATATTTTTGTTGACATTTTGATGCGTATACAAATTTAATTGGCATGACTATGTGTATTTTAAAATGATTATTATTTGTTTTTTTATTTGTTTTGTTTCGGCAGCAATTTTATGAAAAGTGTAAATTTCTTGACAAACTATCCGACAATTTTTCTTTTTATTCGACTATGATAGGCCTACGATGTATTTTGCAGTTTTCGATATTGCATTAATGAATGATTGATTGATAAGTAAGAATGATTGATAAGTACCCGTGCTAGCCAAGACAACAATCTTATTTGTGCAAAAGAGTTTATTTTGTGATCTTTATGATAGATAATTTTAACGAAGCAGTATATTATCGCTTATGAACCATACCGCAGAAGCAAGAATTTCTACAATTTAGAGAGGCGAGTTTCATTTTCCTTTCTCTCGCGGGTCTCTAGCCTGTTGAACGGCGAGAGAAATTGAGAACGTAACTAAATTAAGTAATCAGATTTTATTGAATTCGTTAATTTTATCTAACATCCGTTACTCGTCATTGTTAGTTGAAGTTACGAGTTGAAAAATGGGTACTTATCAATCAGCCCTCAAAACGGTATTATAAACTATCGTTAATAACTTATGAAATTTTATTTGGATTTGGAAACAACGACAAAATCATAAAATTGCATTTATCGATTTTTTATTAAGTTTTTTTTTGCAAAAGAGAGCTTTTCACTTGATTTCGTGTCGTTCTTAAAGTTTCTGGGTCAACAACTTTAAGCCTTCTTCAGTTGCATCATTTTCGTTTTGTTTTTGACGTTAGTATTATTATATTTTATTGTTGTTGTTGTTGTTGTTGAAATGAATGACCTAATGCCCTAGATATTGAATTGCTGAGGCAATTTTATTCTTAAGTTTACTTTTATTTTTTTGTCACGATTGACAATTATTTTACGCCGGAAATGGACTAATGAACTAAATAGATTTACTAACCCGAAATCAAATGTGAATTGATTAAGATTAGAATATATAAAAAAAGTATAAAAAAAACAAGAAATCTAATCTCAATTCGTGAATTTAAGAACTAAAATAAAAATAAGTTTTGAGTGTTTTTAAAAGCAATTCTACAAAATTTGGTTGGAGAATATTTGTCAGAATTGATTTCGATAATAATTGATCTGGATTAACTGTCAAGACTGTGACACCCGTGCCCGGCTTTTGATCTCTGACTCGACAACTCGACGAAAGAACACTTTTCCTTAATTTGAAGTCATAGCATTTGAATACATTTTTTTCGATAAATTCGGAAAAAAATTAACACAAGAAAAATCAATCAATTCACTTCGTTCAACTGAGATAAAAAACACTTGTGAAAATATCATTTTTTTCGACATTATTTTTCAATTAATTTCAGTTGTCTCAATGAAATGCTGCAAAAAAATAAAGACACAAATTTGAGACCTAAAGATAAAACAACTAAAGTGTAAATAATAATGAGTAATGATATGCGAATCACATAAATAAAAAATTTAAAAGAAAATTATAATTATGAAAGGAAAAGAAAAGATTTCATTTGTTCTTATTACTAAATTAATCGATCGATTAAATCGATAAAGATATCTATAAAGATATAATTGTAAATAATGTCCCAAATTGTAAATAACTTCACAGCCAATTAACAAAAGCGTTAACGAATAATAACGAGTTTTGTACAATACACCTGTTGTTAAAATTAACAACAACGGATCGAGGGAGATTATTCAAGCAATTGATAAAGTTAAAGTGCCTAAAGTTAACTGAAAATTTCAATTATTTTATAGTCTTATCAAACTACGTCACAATCTCGGAAAGATAAGCCTCTAGAAATATAATTCACTTATTCGTTTTGATTTGACTCGTTTCAATTTTTTTATATTAAAAAAAATCCTGACCAAATAGTTTAATGCCATGACGTGATACATTTGCGAAAATTTTCAAGGTATTCAAAATCAGTTTTAATAATGATAATAAAAAAATAAATATAAACAAAAATTAATAATTAAGAAATTAGTTTGATTTTTTATTCATTATTAATTAGAATAATACTTTTCTATTTCATTAGAGAAGTTAAAAGAGCGACGTGTAATAAATGTAAACAAAATAAACATGAGCTGTAGAATATTAGTTAGAGAATAAACGAAACAATAGTTGAATAAATATTAGTTGAATAACGAAAACAATGAAGTTGTGAGGGGAAAGACCTCGCAGGGGTGAGGGTGATACACCTCAGATTATCTAAGAGATAATTTCTTGATTTTACCAACTTGTAAATTGTTTTCCAGTAAGGACAGAACATATATAATTTTATCAAAGCAATTCGACTGCATAACTATAAAGACTTCAGGAACTTTTTAACAGAGACTCATGATTGCGATTTAATAGAAAATAGTTTAATTACTGTGTTTCGATTATCATAATATAATTAATAACGGTAATAATGATAATCATAGAGAACTAATAAAACATTATATAGTTTTATGCATTGCTAATTATTTTAAGAATCGTTCGCTATTGTTCTTCAAACTATATAAAGGATATGATCTAAAAATGTCATTTCTCTCGCAATTTATTAAATAATTGAATTTCTCATCGCAACTAGTTAAATAATTAAAACATTTCCAATTATCACGAAATTTGGAAATGACAAGAATTAAATTTAAATGAAAAATGTAAAATAATAAAACAAAAAAGCAACAGAAAATGTAATTTTTGTGACAATAATCTAAACTGAAAAAGGATACTGTAGAAAAATCTCGTCTATAATTCAATTTATAAGAACTCTTATTATGCTTTTATACACTACACTCGAAGATTTAGGGTATATCAGGTTTCCTCCTCCATTTGTAACGCAATAGAGGCTTGGCAGGTGAGGAAACGGATATATATATATATATATATATATATATATATATATATATATATATATATATATATATATATATATATATATATATATATATATATATATATATATATATATATATATATATATATATATATATATATATATATATATATATATATATATATATATATATATATATATATATATATATATATATATATATATATATATATATATATATATATATATATATATATATATATATATATATATATATATATATATATATATATATATATATATATATATATATATATATATATATATATATATATATATATATATATATATATATATATATATATATATATATATATATATATATATATATATATATATATATATATATATATATATATATATATATATATATATATATATATATATATATATATATATATATATATATATATATATATATATATATATATATATATATATATATATATATATATATATATATATATATATATATATATATATATATATATATATATATATATATATATATATATATATATATATATATATATATATATATATATATATATATATATATATATATATATATATATATATATATATATATATATATATATATATATATATATATATATATATATATATATATATATATATATATATATATATATATATATATATATATATATATATATATATATATATATATATATATATATATATATATATATATATATATATATATATATATATATATATATATATATATATATATATATATATATATATATATATATATATATATATATATATATATATATATATATGTCACACTCTACGATTGTAGGGTATATAAGCCTAGACCAGGCCGAGGTTGTCGTTCATACTTGCATTTATTTTATACATTTATTTTTTGTTTAATGAATTTAAGCGATTTTGTCATTACATCCCGTACAAATAAATTTGTCCATTCTTTTAAATAAACACCTGTTAAAACAAAAACCTTATGTTATTAGCTGTTTTATAGAAAATAAATCTAATTTTCGATTCAGTTTTTTTCCTTCTGGAACGTTAAAATAAATTAATAATTCCATCATTTAAAAAATATAAGAAATCAACAGCGTACTTGAAGACAATTATTAAATATTGTTGTTCATTGTTGTTGTTAGTTTGTTGTGAAATAAGTATGCGTTTGATAAATAACTAACCAGTTTTTTGAAACGAAAAAAAATCGATGAAGAACAATTAATAAACGTAAGCCTGCTAGTGTTTTATGAAAACATATAGAATTTTTCAATAACTACAAAAAATTTTTATAATGCAATAAGAATGCAGTCTTAAACATTTTCCAGAAGCCGTCAATACCAAAGTCTTACAATAAAGTGACAAATTAATAGCAATTGGAATTTTGTAATCACTTGTGAAAATACTCACATTTAGGCTAATAATTATAATCGTCTATTAAGGGTGTCTATGCGTGGTCTGTAAATATTCACAAACGAGGTTTGTAAAATATTCAAAGAGACCAAGATTAAAAACATTATGAATCATAATCGTAAGGTGTTTATTCTTAAACTTCTTTAACTTCTTTAACTGTTTATATACTTATTGAAAAGTTATTTAACATTGAAATATTATATTATGAAATTATTTCATAAATATTTTCCCTAACATTTATTTATATTTTATGAGTGATTATCATAATTAAAATAATCGAATCGTTTTTAACATCTGCAATCTATCACTAGAAGTTGTTGTGACATTAAAATTTTTTTCAGTAACTTTTTTATATCGCAAATCGAAACGAATCAAAAATTTTGTAATCAAAAAATGAATAAATCAATTCGTTTTCTTTTAGAACGGTTTATCATTTCCAGATTATGATGTAGGGTGCTAAGGTTGTGCAAACACTAAAAATTCCACTCAAGTGTCGGCCTTCCGATTTAATTAATAATTTAGCATTTCCCTCTACCTCCCCGCGCAAAAATTCGTATTAGTTTATCAAAGATTTTAGCAAGTCATTGTGTGATTAATGCTTTTGTGGGCTTAGCTGATTGCAGAGCTATATTATAAGCTTGTTAATAATTAATTAATAAGACATATTTTTCCACAAGTTATTTGAAAAAAATTTTTAAAAGAGAGTAATTCAGAAGCTTGTAAAAGTAGTGTAGTATAAAAGACAGTAATAGAACGAACACAGTTAGAGTAGTAGTAGATAGTGAAGGTAGTAGTAACAACAGTTGCAATAGTTGTAGCAGTGGTAGTAGTAGTAGTAGTCGTAGAGTATTAGTTGGGGGAATTACTAGTAATTGTGGTAATAACAACTGTTAAAAAACAGTTAAGTGTAGTACTAAAAAAATTACTAGCAAATTCATTTTAATTAAACAATAAAAATTTTATTTTATAAAGACGAATAGCTTCAATGATACTAAAAGTTAATACCAATACAGTAGTAAACAAGCTACGATTGTTTTAAAGAAGTTTTTGTGAAGTCAAAATAATGGAAAAAGTACTAAAATGTATGAAACTAGTAATGTATTGAAATAAGAAATGTAATATAATTATGGTTCACTATAAACAAAACAATTATAGTCGAGGAAGTACTAAATATTGTCGATATTAGAAGCAATATGAGCAAGAAAGTTGTATTTGAGGTAGTAAGAATGGTACGGTACTAAATGGTATGGTAAGATGAAGGTACTAAAAGCACTAATAGATTAATTAGTAAATAGGGACGACTAATCCCGAATTGAGATCGATGCAGTCGTGGCTTAGTACCCTGTTTAATATCTTGAATATATCAGTACTAAATTATTGATCTATTAGGTCGTGCATAAGGAAGTGTTAAAAAAGTACTAAAAGTACTAAGTCGTGAATACGAAAATCGTAAACATTTTTTATTTCAAGAATAATCACGGAATGAATATGGTGGTATGAATTAATGGTAAGGTACTAAATGGTAAGGTAAGGTGAAGGTACTAAAAGCACTAATAGATCAATTAGTAAACAAAAAAAGACTAATCCCGAATTAAGATCGATGAAGTCGTGGTTTAGTACTCTATTTAAAATCTTAAATAAATCAGTACTAAATTATTGATCATGCGTAAGAAAGTATTAAAACAGTACTAAAAGTACCAGCACGTAAATACGAAAGTCGTAAAAATTTTTGGGTTAATCACAGAATAAATGGATGGATTGCGAAAATGGCATTTATATAATTAATTTTTCGAAATTTAGATCGAGTTAAAATTACTTTTAAATTAGAATTATTGTTAAAAGCCTGCGTTGCTTAGTGGGTTTATGTTTGAAAACATTCGAAACTAACTAAAAAATCGTTTCCTTATTGGAAATTTTTCGATTTATAAATTAATTACGATTTAAAGCGATTTAATTCAAGATTCATGGAGAAATCTTAGCAACTAAAATATGCTAAACAAAACGCTAAAAGATGGTCAATAAAGAATTAATAAAAATCAAAATTGAAATGATTCTTTTGGGTGAATGACTTTTTTAAAGTTTTGCTCGAAATTCATGAGTTCAAAAAAATTATAATCAATGAAAAAAAAAAACAAAAAAAAAAAAAAGAAAAGAAACAAACGAGACACTCAAGAAAAACACAATAACACAATTATGAAGAACTCAACAATTCAAAAAAAAAAACAGCCAACCAATTCGAACAAAATTTAATTAACATGAACAAACTCCATTAACATCACATTTTGCTCATAATTACGATAAGAAAAAGTAACAAACATTTCAGGGGCAATCGAGTTTTTTCTTTTGGTTTTTGTTTTGAGTGTCAAGCTCACTGAATTCTGAAAATAGATCGAATGGTCTACTAAATGAATAACCAACTGACTTCAGAGAAACAAATCCAACGAAATTGCAGGACTCGGTTTACTTGTTCGTTTTTCTTTCAACCTTCAATAAAATGATATATTTTTGGGTTCTCCGGTATTTTCCTGAAATTAAATAACGATCACGATAAATCGTTTAACCGACTAAATTGTATAAAAATAAATCCAGTTATCTAAAGAAAATGCAAGGTATAATTTAAGAAAAATTTTTGCGAAGGTATTTAGAAGACGCACAGTGGTCTAAAACTGCGAAAGCCAAGGATAAAAAATTTTTAACTTTTGAAAGAAAGCGACTCTTCTTAAAGCGATTTTTTTGCAATGACAGAGAAAGACAGAGTAATTTCTTTTTCCGGAGAGCGGCCAAAAGTTCAAATAAAATTATCAAAATGAGCGTAATGGAGAGACGCTTCTAGAGCAAACTTATTAAAAATTTTCTAATTTTATTAAAAAAAATTATAAATGATATTTTTTTACATTTTTCTATTAGTTGTGGGTTATTGTGAGTTTTATATATATTTTGCTATAGATTGCAAAATTTTAAATTAATCCGTGGCGACGGAATCGATGTTTTTTACTTTTTATTTTTATTTTTTTTTTTTTTTGTAATAATAATTGAAATATATGATAATGCAATAAAAAATATCGATTAGTTTCAAGCAGAAAACTTTTTTATCTTAAGAAAAAACAAAACACATTGCTTTTGATTTAGAAAAAAAAATACTGCACATTAAAAAAATTGTCTGCATGCTTTTCTAAAGTAAATCGTATATTTTTCTTGTCTATTTTTCAAGTATGTGTTTATGATAGCAATTATCATCTAAACAATTCTTTCGTTAACCAAAGAAAAAAGGAAAGAAATAAATTCCATAAAATTTTTAAGAAATGCACTTTAAAATATTTATTTTTTTTACACGCACAATTTATACGATATTCTATTTATGCTGTTTCGTTGCTTTCTATTTCTTTTATAGTAATCCCGCGTATTGTGCGAAAATATATCCTTCTTTAAACGCAAGAGAACCACGCGAGCCGAACAGTTTGAGATACGAGTAACGACTGAGCGAAAAATGAAACCGAAAGCTGAATTTTAGCCGGCAAATATCTCGCTGTGGCCAGTCGTTGCCACCGGCAATACTTCTATAGAACAACAATGATATCTGTGATAATAATGACGACGATTATAATGATAATAATGATAAGAGCGCATGAATTAAAAGTAATTGAAATTATTCATATTAATGACAATATCACAGATTATGGGTAGCAACAACAAAACTCTGTAAATAATGACAACAGAATTCACAGAAATGATATCACAAAACCAACAACAACAACAACAACAACAACAAAACCAATAACAACGGCGACGACGGCAGTAATGACAGCAGAAGCTGCAAAAATTGTCACGACTACTCGTTACCGATTAATTTTAACGAAACCAAGTCATGCAAGTGTGTTTTTTTAAACTCTTCGATTAGACCATAAGGTATAATTTGATGATCATCAGTTAGCAAAAATCACAAATTCATGGAATGATAGTGTGTGTGCGCGAGAGAGAGATAGCAATAAAACTAGGGAGCGGTAGAAATACGATCATGCAGTAGTTGGAAAGTTGTTGTTAAGCGTGGGAAATGAGTCCAATATATGTAAGAGGAAGAAGAAGAGAGGAATGATGTGTGGCGATATAGAAAGATTTGCTGACAATTAAAAATTGCAATTTTTTCTAGAAATGTTTAGCAACAACAAAAAAAAGCGAAACACGAAAAATTACTCTAAAAGAATGCGAAATAGAAATTTTATAAATTTCAGAAATCCGAATTGGAGAAATTCGAAACAAAGAAACTTGGATATTTTTTAATCAATTTATGTTTACCGACTTTATTTGTTTTAAAAATGTTTAAATTAATCATTAATAACTACAAAAACTATTTTTTAATTCGTCGTAATTCTACTTTCAGAAAACTTCGGCAAAGGCAAACTACTTTCGTAATCACTTCCAGACGGTCACAAGATCGCTAAATCGAATGACTTAAATTATGTTTCAATAATCTTAGAATGTAATGTCATTTTTATACACATTTCAAAGGTTTTAAAACGAAAATACCAAACAATTTATTTACTTGAAGCAAGTGAAAAAATACAAATAAAAATGAGATTGACGGATTGTAAACGACAAAGAGGCAGTTCAAAATTAGATTTACTAAATTCAAATAAAAAAAAATTATAACTGAAAGTAAGATTTTCCAAATAGAAATTAGAGTTACAGAATATTAAATAAGATTTTTCAATTGTAAATGAAAAGTATCAAGGGAAAATTAGATTTACTAAGAGTGATCAAAAACAGTCAATAAAATTCGAATTTGTTATGTCCAAATGAGCAAAGGCCAAAAGATAATGACATTTTACAATTCCAAATGAAAATTAAAAAAGTGCAAGATGTTATTTTACAACTGGAATAAGAATAAATTAAGATAGAATTCACTAATAATAAATCAGAAGGAAACAATTAAGAATTAGATTTTCCAATTGTAAATTAAAGAAGAATAGTTTCAAATAAGACCTTTTATTGACAAATGAATAATTAAATAAATCAAATAGGGACCGTTTGTTGTAAATGGAAAAGTGAATAATAAAATTTAAAAGTTTTACAATTGTAAATGAGTAGACAACTATTGAAAATTAGTCTTAGTAATTGTAAATGTTAAAAGAACAATTAAAAATGAAATTTACTAATTGTAGATAATAAAATGAATAGAAAACAAGATTTACTAATCGTAAATAAGAAAAGAATAAATTAAAGCGAAACCTACTAATTGAAAATACAAAAACAAATGAAAATAATAATTTACAATTTTAAATAGGAAAATAACAAAAGATAATGCGCATTGGTTTTAAACATTCACAAAATTTCTTCTCTCGTGTTATAACGATTTGTCTTCTTTTTTACTTGACAAATTTTCATTTTTAATTAATGGAACAGATAATGCGAATTAGTGGTAAGTACTAAAATGGTTCCAATTTATGGTTCGTTGTTTTATTTTACTCTAATTTTCACACTTAAGTAATTTTTGTTAAGTGAAATTTTGTTAAAATAAATTTACGTTTATTTTTTATAAATACTACTCTTATTGAATTTCAATTTGAACGAATTTTTTACGTTTTAGACCTTCAAAATACTGAAGAATTTTTTATTAGAAAACGTAGCAGTTAGTGTATTATAAATTACCGTCGTTTATCTCTTTATCGGTTTGAATGCTTTATGGGGTGCTACTTTATTATCAATCATTATACGGGGCTTTATTATCACTATAATTTATAACACAAATAAGATTCTAGAACCATATTTTAACTATTTCTTTTTTGAATTATTGAACTATTACGCAATTTAAAATTATTTGAACTTTTATTCGTTTGTGTTAATTCAGTCATATCACCACACCAAGTGTGATAAACTCTGCAATACCATAAAAGCGTATTGGAACAAGAAAAATATTTTATATAATAATTCCATGCAGATAAACAATAAATAGCTTTGACATTCCTCAGAGGCTCCTAAATGGTTCCTCGGAGTTATAGGACAGCCGCTATTAATAAAGCCCGCTGAAAAGAATATAATTGACCACATGATCGAGGTAAATTATTCTCTTTCAAAATACACCAATGCATTTAACTTTTCTCCTCATTTTTATTCTCCTTTTTCGATATGGCGTACACGATTTATTATCAAATCAATAAGCGCTTAATTTGAGCAATCAATGCACTTTCGTTGATCATTGGCTCGTTTTGATTGCTTGCCAAAAAAACCAAAATAAAGACGAATGAAAAGCAATTAAACTTTCGTTACGCGATGCAAGACAATTGCCTGAAATACGAAACTGACCCTTTCGATTACGTAAAATATAACATATATAAAAGAAAATGTTAAATTTTTTTTATTGAGTATTTCACTTTCAACGAATCCTTGGAATTCGCTTTGGAGAAAACATAACTTTTTTTAAAAAAATATCGAGAACGACGAATAAATTAAAAGAAATTTTAACTTAAGTTTTCTTAATAAAACGATGAAATGGTTTCCAAAATTGTCTAAAATTATTTTATAGCTTTTAAGATTTCATTTATACTTTGAAAAAATTAAATATTTCTTGATTAGAATTTATTAATTTTTCTTTTTAACTTTGTTTTAGTTTATTTTTAGGTATTTAATTCATCGGGGTCTAATTGTTTATAGGGCTGATTAATATTATTTGCAATTTTATTAATTAGTCTTATAAAGTAATTCATATTTGGAAAATTTTTTTTTTGTATTTTGAAAAAAATGTATTTTGAAAAAACAAATCTACATTTTTTAAATAAATTCTCCAGCTGATCGGGAAATTATTTCAAAAATTTCTCAAAAATTATAAAAATTGCTTAAAAGCAATTTTTGATCCTTGTGCCAAGATTTTGAGTTTCCAACTCATAGAAAATGAAGGCAATAAAAGTATTTTTAGAAATCGGTAGTTTATAACAGAGACAAAAAATTCTTTTTCTTTGCAACTATTTATTGTCATTGTTATCATCATCATCATCATTATTAACATTATTACTATTACTATTATTATCATTTTTCAAAAATAAACCATTTAAATCCTAAGCCTAGAAGCAAACTTAAAGATAAAAGAAAAATATCATTTGTATGTTTTTAAGAAACTTCAACCAGTATTTATCATAAGAAATTCAAATTTTAACCCCCTGCCATGAAAATATCGTCCCGTTTTAAGAAATCAATAGATTTATGCGCTTATAAAAAGGGCCCATTATTGATGACTGCTGGCATGGAGCTCTTTTAAATATCGCTCCTGCTCGGCTCGACGACTTTTTTCCAAAATTAAGGCACGCCTGTAAAAATATTAAAATTATTTACAATTTGCATTTCTCGCAATCTAATTCCTTAATCATGTTTACTCACCGGTAACGTTCATAGAATCCAACGATGGTACCCAATTCTTGTTTAAAAAGGCGCACCAGCATACCATCGAAACATTCCAATTCTTGCAAGCTAAACATATTGAATTGCAGCATATGATCTTTAGAGGAATCGGCCTCCGAATAGACAATTAACCATTTGGGTATCTCTTCTAGCAGGTATGGATTGGCAGGCACAAGTGCATTATGTGTCGGCGGACTGAATTGTGTCGACTGCGGTGGTTCTGGCATTATGACTTTGGGTGGTTCGGCTGAAGTGGTGTAAACATAGTATGAGGTGAGGCAAGGATGCTGTCGTTGGCATTGACCTGTGTATTGATTCTCATAATAAGTGCCATGCACTTTTGAGACTACACGACGCCAACCCACTGGCAAACCTTCACGTTCTAATGGATGTGACCAGTGGGTTGTGTGAGCATTGTGATCGATATAATATTTGCGACCGTGTAAAGTATACTGGGTGGCCCAACCAGGAGGTAGAGGCAATTCTTCTTCGATCGATTGTTGTGAAGGAACTTTATGCAATACTTGACGCGATTGTGATTGCTGTTGTTGCTGTTGCTGCTGTTGTTGTTGCTGCTGCTGTTGTTGTTGCTGTTGCTGCTGCATAGGATGATGATGAGTAGATGAGTTGCTGCCGTAACCCGACGAATTATTGGCGTTAGTGCTGGCGTTGCGATAAGAACTATCATCGCCTTGAAAATGTTGACCACCATGCATCGATGCTGATGAATGCATACCAGCTAATTTGGAAGCGCGTTCATTTTGATAGATGGATTGCAACGAATTCTGCGAGGTTAGAGTGACAGGATGACGTGATGTACTGACGGGGACATCATAAGAAGCCAAAAAGTTAGAATTCGTATTACTATAAATTGGCGATTCAGAGCGTATTAACAAACTGCTTCCAGCGCCGGTCACCCCGGCAGAGAGTGAAGAACGGCTTTGGGCCGCGGATTCATAGCCGCTTGTTGCGGCCCCAGTTGTTGTAGATCCACGAAAGTGGTTCTCGTAGATGGGATATGATTCTGAAGAGTAACTATTGTTATGCGGTGGAGGCAGCGGCGGATGACACAATAGTTGTTTGTGATGGCTACGCAATTGATAATGTGGTGATTGTGGTGATCGTGGACGTGTGGATATGTTATGTTTCGATAAGTGCAGCATATTCGAATATGAATCGAAAGCTTGAACAGCAACACCATGGTCGGTGGTTCCGCGAGCATCATAAGTATGAGCGTGTTTTTGGTTTAAAGAATAATTGCGTTGGAATTGATCAAATGCGGTCGGTTGAGGTGATGGCTCTTGACGCATTCGTTCCAATTGCTCTATATTAACGTAATTATTCGCGCTGTCCAAATGATTGCTAGAGTAAAAGTGAGGATGGTTTGCATAAAGGGTGGATGAGTTTTGCGGTTGTCGTTGTAGTTGTTGCTGCTGTTGTTGTTGTTGGTGGTGGCGATGGTTATACTGCTGATGATGTTGATGCGTTGCTTGAGCGGAACGCAACGTTGAAGGCGGAAGTTGGGATTGAGCACGCCGCGAATGATAATAATCGGGTTGCGGATTGAAATGGTTATCGTTCGAAGAATAAGTATTTCGACTTGATGTAGAGAATTCGCAACTAGGCGAAGAACTGGAACAGCGTTGAGTGAGCTTATGTGAGGATGAGGATATGCTGCCCGATTTACTACGGCCAGTAGTTCTATTACGCTCACGATTTTCGTCGAAAGACCAAACATTGATAACCGGTATTTCAGGCGGCGTATCTTTCTTCACGTATTTCCCTACCACGCCCTCCTTGTAGGTCTTGTCTTTGCCTTTGCGCGAAAGCATCGCGGATTTGTTGCAAAGCAATATCGTTAAGTAGTTCATGCAACATTCGTAGGCTTCGATGGATGAAGAGTTGAGAGCGCGAATGGCTTGATTATGATTGTATTATATTGAGTTGTCTATAAATTGTCCAAATTAGTTTTTCTATATTCCTCACTAAAATGGAATATCCCTTTGAAAATCACGCGTTATTCCTGCTTGGTGGCAAGATTTCCTCAATGATCTCTTCTCCTTCTCATTTTCGGATAAGTTTTAACGTAAAAAAGTAATGACCTTTAACAATCCATTATAAAAAATAAATCCCCGATTTGAATTTAAAGTAAAAGTATGAAAGTCACAAATTAAAGAAATATAAAATGACAACAAACAAACGCTACTCGAGGTTATTACGTTTTTCCCCAGCATTTTAGGAACAGCTGTTCTCAACTATCAAAGCCGCTAACATTTCTGATTGGAAGCACTGAACTTAAGTAGGAATGAATTCCTTGTGATTCAAGTATTGGCTATAGCAATAAGCGATGACAGTTTTTAATCGCTGGTAGCCGCCGTTTAAATTAATATTAATAATGCAATGAGCGATTGGAATTGCATTTAAAAGTGCATTTCACCCAAAACTTTTTGATATTTTTTATGATAGAATTATTTAGTAAAAATACCTTTACTTCTATTTGCAAATTGCATTTCGAAAAATATTCCCCTCCCTAGGCCGCAACAAGGATCGTAGTGACTTGTGGTATATACCATGTCAGTTCAAGTATAAAAATGGGCGTTTACTTTTTCTCGATTTTCATAATAATTTTTTTCGACATGTCACAACGTATCACGAGCGACTTTCTGGTTATAACTAAACACTTTTAACCGCCAAGCTACCATTTATTGTAATTTTGAAAGCTATTACAAAACCCCAACTTGATCTCGCGACTATATTAATACTAGTTTCCGCGATCGGCTTTACATTGGACTGTGTCTTACATTGTAGGGCAATAAAATTTGATTTTTATTTACTTAATAATTTCAATTATTTATTACATTTGTTACACTTTTTTACTTCGATTGCAGCGATTATTCGGTGTATGTAAATATTCCCAAGGTGCCCATATATAATTCCGGGAAACTCAACAGCTTTAAACCTCCTAATGTCCTGCTTGTTGATCTTTCGGTTTGTAATCCAGTTGTTCTTCAGGAGTATGAGGCCAGAATGTTGGACGATTAATCGGATCAAGGGCACGTTCGGGGAATGCATCACGAAAATCTTCCAATGTCATTTGGTCATAGGGCAACAGTGATTTCAAGTGATCAATTTCCTTACAGTATTCACTAATAAGTTCATCAGAAGAGCATTTGAATTGTTCAATTTCTTTCTTAGTTTCTGCTATTTCTTTATCAACTTGAGCAGTAAGATTTTCAGTTGGATAGGGAACTTTAAGACTTTCATAGTTCTTCTGAAACGTATCAACTAAGCCTTTCACCGGAATCAAGCGTTTGTAATATTCCCAGTCGATTTTTGGTGGGGACTCCGGATTGGCTAATACAGCTCGCATGTAATTATCGGATTTGGCTTTGAATGAAGCAAAATTTGATGCTTGATTGGGTGGTACGCGCTCGGCTAAAGCGGACCAATTTACAGAGCTCTTAGCTATACGACGAGTTGCCATCACGTGAACTTTTGTCCTATTCAATCTCTGAAATAGTTGTAAGGTTATACAAATCATTCAGATCAAAGCTATTTTGCTTATATATAGAAGTGTCTATGATATAAAACCACATAAAATCGAGGAAAATATATTTAAGTCAACAATACTAGTTGGTACACTTTCATCAATTATGTAATTTTTTTCATTTCACCCGAGTTTAATTTAGCTAGCTGACACAATTTAATAAACAATTTATTTTAAATACTAATCATCTTTAGAAAAAGATTTAATTTTTCCTTATAGAAATCTCAGTTCAAAATCGCAAAATATAAACCTTTTACCTTTAGGAAAGAATTGCAAGAATCTAAAGTTACTGATATCGGGTAATTAAAATAAGCGATACGTCAAATAATGTGCGGTTGCAATTAAAACGTGAAATTAAGAGCTGCCAAGTTCTAAATTATTAGAAGGTTCCTTTAAAAGCATGCAGTTATTAGTTTAAAGAATAATCGTTAAAATCATTCTATATGCGGTTCCCGTATGTATATCATCGAATTTTATATCTACAAATATGGTGGGTTTTGTAACGAAATTAAACTTTTTTAGTTTCTTCTAAACCTCGAGCCTGTCTATGAGGTCGCCTTTCTTATTCGCCCTTAAAATATCCCTCGCCAAATAATAAATGAAACTTATTGTAATGAGGCTGTCTAGAGGATATAAAGAGTGATAAAAAAATCATTGCTTACTATGACTGACATTCAAACATTTTGTTTTTAGCTCCTTTTATACATGATAACAAGATAAACATGCAAACGTTTATCTGAATATTAGAAAAATGCGTCAAAAACACATAATTGTTTTCTGAATTTTGACATAGTTATATTTTTAATAATACAATTAATGTTTAATAGTCAGTTATAACACGTTAAAGTCTTCAGAACCGAATGAAATGTAAATAACCACACAGGGTCAAAAGGCAAAATCAAATATTATTTGAAACGATTAATAATATGAAACAAAACCCAAACGAAAATACATTCAGCATTATGGACAATAAAACATACAGCCTTATAATGTATCACGATACGAAAACGTAATCTTCGATTTTCTTTTGCTATTTCCCCGCTTTTCTTCGATTTAACGAAGAAATGATGGAGAAGAATGCCAAAATAACGATAACGAAAACGTAACGAACACGAATCGAAAACTAGATTTTTGTTGTTGTTTTTTACATGCATTCCCGTGTTCGATTGGAAATCACTTAATAATGTATCACGAATACTTCACGAATAGGTTGTCAAAATTGACGATAACAAAAATGCGATCGTCAAAGCAAAGAAGCATGCTTGTATTGATTGCAAGGAGGGGAGAAGTGGTAGGAGGTAAACAATCGCACATTTTCTGTTGATGCCAACAACAATAAATTGGAAATGAAACGAAGTGAACGAAGAGGTTTCATTATCAGAGCCTTCGTTTTTGTTTCGTGTTCGTCAACGTTTTCGAATCGTGTTCGTATCGTGATACATTATAAGGCTGATAAATTGAATTAAATAGATCTGGCAATATTTATTTTTCGATTTTCTAACGAGTAATAATAATAACGATTGGCTCAGCTGTCTGCAAATTCTATTATATCTAAAAAGCTTTAAGGGTTTATTCAATTGCTTGAAAGTGTAAACAAAAGATTTATAAGACAACTCTTTCCATGTTGCGACAACAATTGTTTTTAGTTACCCAAGCGCAATTTTGTCGTTGTATCTCATCGGCTACAGCATCCATAACAAAACTTCATCGTACAGTGTATAGTCGCATGTATCCAACACTTGTTGTTCAGCCAGATGGATCCACGATTACCATACGATATCATGAACCTAGAAAAATAATCAAGGTATATCAATAATAGTTCTCAGAAAGTCTTGCATTTCTCATATTGTTTGTTCATGTATAGCTTCCCCTGGATTTGACGAGTTTGTCGGAAGCAGAGCGTAAGGCTCGCCTCGATGCACGAAGACCGCGTAAAAAGATTCATATTGCCGAGGAACTAGAAGATAATTTCAATGCAAGAAAATATATGAAATTTATAAAACAACGATAAAACAAACAGCAAACGCAATTAAAATTGTTATTAGGATATTCTTTTTGAAATACATACTTGTTATCATGAATAAATGATGTAGTCATTCCTGCTGAATTTTCGTGAAACTGTGTGAGGTGGATGAACCTGATTGATTGAAGGCAACTGAATTAAGACAGTTTCATTCATACATATGTCCCTTTGTGATGAAATCCGTTCTGCCAAGTTTGTGGCAAGGAAGCCAAAAGTGCTCGTAGCTACCTCAAAAGAATTTGTAATTTTTTGTGTGTTTGTAAACCAAATGGTTTGTAAACCAAATTTGTGTTTGTAAACCAAATTAACATAGTTAAGATGTAACTTTCATTATTTATTACACATTCATGCCATTCAACCCGCATGCAATCAAGAATCGATCAATGCTCTTTCAGATATAAACACCATTTACAAAGAGTTAAAAAAACAGTTAATAAAGAGTGGTAAGATTCTGTTTACCACATTCTTTTCGGATGATATTGTTTTGGTTACGAATCGGTTCGAATAATGACGAAGAAAATGATGGGTCAAGAAATAGCCATGGAATCTTTTGGAAGGGGACAAAAGAGAAAAGCGTGGTTATTTATTTTTGTATAAAGTTGTTTACATTTGATTTACGTAAAATAACATAGTTCTGCCCATTAGGGTTTAACATGCTAAAATTAATAGAAATTATATAGGGCAACAGAAATATAGATAAAGGGATAATACACATAATTCCTCGCCTCAAAAGCGAAGTCTGACCACTATTATTATATTTTGGCACAAAATTGTAAACTCTTTTTAGTAATTTGGTACAAATTGCTCGAGAAATTTGTACCCATGCACAAATAAGTGAAGAACTATAGAACATTTTATTGAATTCAATAAACATAAAATGTATGATTTCTTAATTTGTTAATAATTTGATAAACAAAAAATTATAATTCCGTAAACAGAAACTGGAAATAAATATGGTTAGAATTTATTTCATTATACAAACCGAGAAATCGAACTACAAACTATTTCATCAATATGAAACGAAACAGGTAAAAACATTTCACGGCAACAAACTTAGCGGTGCCTTGATGTAAAAACTAATTAAACATATCTACACTTTTCTGTTGGGTTTTCAGAATTATATTCTTCACATAGATTTGGGGGACGCCAATTTCCGTAGTAGCTCATTGTTCTCTTTTAAAAAACCCACCACTATTGTTTACATGTGGTGAAAATTAAAATTGAAACATGTGTTCAAAATGTTTCCAACACGCTAAACACGGCCAGAGGATAGAGGTAGAGCACTCGTTGCTGTAAATCATAAATTCGTTATGATGGGCATTTTTTATGACCTGTTGAATTCGCCTAGACAATGGCTGCATTCAGAATCGCTAAGCGCTAAGCGCTTAGTGTTTTGTGGTCGATAATGGACCGCTGACACTCAGCGTTAGCTCAGCGGTCGCCATTTTTTCCAGCGAAATATTTTCACGCTGACTTTGCTCAGCATATTCTTTCTCTGTCGCATAAATAAAGGAATCAAACCAAATTGAAAGAGATAGGAATGACCTCATCAGAGGGGTGCTGTATGCCTTAAATACGCGAGCAAGCCAGTAATTCTGGGCAATCTGGGCAAATATTTTGGCCTCGGGTAAAACGGTATCATCCAATATTATGGTCAGCATAAAATTAGCGACGTTACTGTCCATTTCAGTTTTCTCAATTTTAGAATTTTCGTAAATAATATTTCGTGTTTACAGCACAACAGCTGTTTGTAAGCAGCAACGCATTCAGAAGAGACGGCAGCGCTGACTCTCAGCGCTTTTCAAAAAGCGCTTAGCGCTTAGCGATTCTGAATGCAGTCAATGTGAAAGAACTCGTCCGAAGTGCTCAATGTTTGGTGTGCATTTCCTAACGAGTATAATGTCACATTTTTCATAAATTCATAAAATCCCACGGAGAAGCATAGATTTGTATATTTAATTTTAAACATCAAGACCACAAAATTTGTTACAGTAAAATGCTTTTGCTGAGTCTTATTATTTTTTTAATTTGGAGTACCCTTATTGTAATGAAGTAAACGCACACTACGTTATTTTTAGTTTTTATTATTGCATCATCATTTTTCATCATCGCTACTGTGCAAAAACTCAAGTGTGTCTCGATGGCGTAGGTAAAAATTTCCTGAGAAACTAGCACCAAATTCTTCAGACAAGTGTACTATTTTGCAGAGTGCGGAATTGCTCACGAGCGAGCAGCTCATTTCAGCTTGCGCTCGCTCATGAGCAATTTGAAATAGCTCGCAGCTCAAATAAGCGGCCAAGCAAAATTTTTTTCAGCTCACGCTTGTGAGCTGCGAGCAAATCAGATAGCTCGCACACGTGAGGAGTGACCCGAAGAAAAATTTCGGCCAGCTCGCGCTCGTTAGCTGAGCAACATCGTTCAGCTAACAACTCAGAACGTGAGTTCTCCCTTTTTAGTGTTCACGACCACTTCAGATCTTCTTCTAAATCCGTTTCACGATATTTGCTTTCGATTAGCGCGAAGTAATTTTTTTTTGTAAAAAAGTCCTTTCCGCCCCTGTCCACGGGGCGGAAAGGTGTCCACGGCCACCTCCCACCATGTTCCAAACCGGTTTTATTGCATTTGATATCTATTGGCGCAATTAAAAATTTGTGTAAAAAACCTTCTTGTGAGCACTTAGGTTATCACCACACACTTTTCAGTGCCCACATTTTTCGAATTGCTATTTTGCATATCAACACTTATCAATATTACATATTTCTTCAGTCTGCTCACGAGCGCTCATGAGCCACACGCTCGGCTCACGAGTGCGAGCTGGCTGAAGTTTTTCTTCGGCTCTCCGCTCACGAACGCGAACTATCTGTTTTGCTCACAGCTCATGAACGTGAGCTGAAAAAATTTTGCTGGGATCTCGCTCGTCAGCTGTGAATCGATGAAAAATTCTCTCTCATGAGAGAGAGCAATTCCGCACTCTCATATTTTGTGAATCCAAGCCTAAAAGGCGCTTCGATAACTGTGAAAGTCCTATCTCATTACCTTTGCTATAAATAAAATTTACAAATTGTTGTGTTGCTCTTGGGTTCTGTTATTCGCAATAGTGTTTTGTAAAGAGTATAAAGAGTAGGCGCAAAAGCGTATTATGAATCCTTACATGGATTCGCAAAAATTTCGCCTCTAAATATACTCCTAAATACATATTTCACCAAATAACTACTGCGAAAGATAAAATTATACAATTGTCATGGTTGTAAAATGGATTTTAAGCATTAGCGAAATTTATAAATTTTGTTATAATTATACATATATTAATTGATGACTCCTTCCAATTAAAGAATTGAATATGTAATTTTAGAGAGCGTTGTAATAATTTTCTACAATAATTTTCCTTCTTTCTAGCTTGGACACATAGAAATGTTGCTTTCTGCCAACTGAAAGCAGCATTTCTTTATCAAACACCAGAGACAACGAGATAGGAAACTCTTTTCCCGAAAAAAATTGTGTCAAAAAAACGACAAAATTTTACACGACCGAAACTCACGTACAGGGGTTATGTATATGTGTGCGTAATTCACCAAATTAAATGGCACGTATAATGCTATAAACACATCCAAGGCGGCGTAGGGTTTTTATTGCTGGCTAATGTCAAAATTTACATTGCGCTTATGGGGATCGAGAGAAAAAATAATGCCGCTCAGAGAGGATTTGCCAGCGGCGAAATAAGCCGTAGCCAGCTACGGTCTATTTCTATTCTTGCGATGTTTGTAGCTGTACTCTCTCTCTCACTTGAGTAAACGTCACTTCGTTTCGGTCCGGAATCTAAGATTTTCGGCGGCTTTCTACGCCGGTGTTTTGTGCAAACGCTAAGAGAAGAGAGGAAAAACTCGTATCTCGGCAAAAAATCGCCTTGGTTGTGTTTCAGGCATAACATTTCATGAAAATATGTAAACAACAGTTCGCTTCGACGGCTTGATTTGAAAGGACGTTTTGTGCTCTGTAGTGAATTCCGTCGTATTTATTATAAAGCCATACTACGACAAGATTCGAATGTCGACTTGGATGATATTGCAAAATTTATTTTAGAAAAAGGAAATTTTCTGCCACCTAAAACTACCATACGTCCAATTAATTGTCAGCATTGCAACAAAATCTTTCATCAGGAATATACTCTTAAACGTCATATCTATCTGGATCATGGAATTGGTGAAAAGCCTTTCAAATGCGCTTTCTGCGAACAGAGTTTTGTTGACCATTTGATGCATCGCCGACACGAACAACGTTATCATTACAAAGACTATAAATATGTTTGTACGTATTGTGCAAAAGCTTTCTTTACACGCGACGAACTCGACCGACATATCATGAAACATACGGGTGAGAAAAAATTTGTGAATTATGTGGTCGTGGATTTGCTAAGAAGACCAATTTGAATCTCCACAACACACGCATTCATTTGCGCCAACGCAATTTTCCTTGCAACATGTGTTCAAAAGCATTTTATACTAAACGTTTATTGCAAGATCATGTGAATGCTCATTTGAATATACGTGATAAAATATGCTCTACCTGTGGCAAAGGTTTCACGTCACATCATTCACTCATTAGGCATAAACAAATCCATTCGGAAATTAAAAAATATGCCTGTAAGTTGCACGCGATGCACGCTTTCATCAATTCGTAGGCTTTCATCAAGATACTATAAAGCAGCCCACATAGAATAGAAATAATCAAATGAAAGACTCGCCACTTAATTCGAAAAGGAAATTGAAACAGGCGCGCCTAACAAATTATTCAGTTCACTAGAACTCAGTCATCAAAGTAAAATCTGGCTCCAAACTTTTTAAAGTTTACGGTAATTCTATTAAATATTTCATTCTTTATCGTAATCGATTAATATATTAAATTCTTTCGTGATTTTCAGATTTTCATTAATTTTAATGCTCGAATGAGCCAAACTTTCCTCTAGAATTTTATAAGCATCTGGTATTGTAAGGAATTCCATACCACGAGCCCGAAGATTTCGTATGGTCGTGACTATATCACTAGTATTAAAAGCGATGGGTTGAACACCTGCCCCGTCGTAATATTCAACGTATTCCTGTATTTGTGATTCCTTCTTACCCTTTGACGGCTCATTAATTGGCATCTTAACAATCTCCTCGTAATTGGCCATCACTATTCCACGCAATGAGGAATATTCAGTATGAATTTGTGAATCATCAAATGACCAGAAACGATGAAACTGTAACATGCGTTCATTCCAAAATGCAACACTTCCCATCTGTTGATCGGGCTGATTACCGACTATATGATCGATAAAATCTAATTTAATTGATGGTAATTTCGCTGAGAGAACATCCTTTGGAAGTTGTTTGAAACCAGGTAGAAAGAATATTTTATAATTTGTTCGATCGACGAAAGTATGTATGGTATCATCGTAGTAAAATTATGGCAATTTTTACTGAAGTATTGATTTATATTTCCAAAACTTGATCGTTTTGAAAATGTTTATATCTATGAAATTTGTAATTCTTGATAGTTAAATTGTTAATTTATTATAATTATATTAGTTAATATTTTAATAAAAACAGTGTTTTAATTTTTTATTTTACGAAAATACAATACAAATTATTCGTTTATTTCCTATAGTAAACAAATGAAAACATAAAATTTCCATCAGAGGGCTGTGTGCACTTCCACGCCACCCATGAGGTATGCACATTGGCGCGTTACCGTTTCATGTGGGTGATATCTTGAACACTAAAGGAAACTGAAAACAAGCATACCAGAAACCAAATAAATATATATTTAGAAATACTGGTTACAAATTATTAAAAATAGACAAATAACTACAAAAATTAATAATTGTTAGTTTAATTGGATCTGAATATCCTTAAAACCCTTAACTTAATTGAAACACAATAATTTTAATTTAAGCATGATTTGTATATTTAGTATTTATTTCCAAATAAAGTATGAATATATTCCTATTTTCAGTTCTGAATTGAAAACGACATGCTTTCTTTGTTTTAAACCGTAGATCAATTATATTTTGACCGAATATAATTCGAAAAAAATATTTATCTGCGTAAATATTGCAGTAGAGCAAACAATGTTATTACCTAAATAGGTGGCGATATTATACTGGCATCTTAATCGGTTCCAAGGATGTGCAAACTGAAGTTATAAGAATGGTGTTGACTATAACTTTTAAACCGCAATCGAACCGACCGCCAAGTAATGTTCACAAGAATGACGAGAAGGACAATAATTTTTTCGTCCGGAAACTTGCACATGTGCGGGCTCCCGGACAACCATCCTCGGCATATTCGCAAGTCTGGCATATTTATTTTTATTACTCTAATTAGTATTTAATTAATTTTACAAAAAAAACCATAGTAAAATTATTTAAATTTTATGGTGTGGTGAAAAAATCATTGGCGAAATTTTCACAGCGGTGCAAAATAAATTCATAAATAGAACTAAAACAGAATGAAATGGACAAAATGCACTTAAGTAAATGCAAACATTTTATGAGCATCCTTAATGTCCCAATTGAAATAATCTAATCTGAAAATACATGGGTTAGCTTAAAAACATGTTAATATAGCAAATAAATTATCGAAGCGTTTGAAATTTCGATCCAAAATGGGTTCAAATTTTTGTATGCAGTACCAAAAATTATGAAATTTGGTAAATTTTATTGTTCTTCGATACATAGCCAGCAATACTAATATATTATTTTATTAATATTTTTAATAATTAACAAAAAACATGAATATAATGCTTATTACGGAATACTGGCAACACTGTTTTAATGCAAATACCCAAAATGGGCCATTAAGTAGTAAGCGCCGCAAATGATGGTAACACTAAAATCATCGAATTTATGGGAGAGGTGAAGAAATAATTAGGATATGCCAATGCCAAAATGTTTTACACATTTGATTTTTCAAGAGTTTCTCTTGATGATAATAAATAAATAATTCCGTGTAGGTGTGGTTATTAATGTCAGCACCAGACGCTCAAAAGTTATATTAAATGAATTAGGACGAAGAAAGGAACTTATTAATAATTATACAATTTTATTTGAAACTAAAAATAGTCATATTTGTGTATTAATATACTCAAGTAAAATCTTTTATATTTTAAATGCACTAGTGCGGCTAATACTTGGCTTCAAAGTAATGGTTGCAGAGTCCTTAATAAATCAATGTGAAGAATTTCTTCAAATAAATTATTCTATTTAATTTTATTTTTAGGTTATTTTTAGATTATGGGGTCCAAAAATTGCCTTACATGGTTTGAGTATTCTATTAACGAAGTCAATCGAATTTGTTATACATTAAAATATTTCATAAAATTGAGTTTCATTTATGTTTTTATGCATATGAAATAAATACATTTATATGTTTTATATGAATATTTTATACAAATAATTAGTTACCATAATTAGTTATTACAATAATTAGTTATTTTATACAAATATTAGTTATAACAATTTATACAAATATTTTAGTTATCAAATAAATCATGCACATGTTGTCTACGCATCTTAAATTAAAAAAGTGTACATGAAAAATAATTGAATTCTATAAACCAATAACTACGTTGGCATATCAAAACATAGCTGGTGAACTTATAAAATGGATTGTCATTCTGGGTCTGAAAAAGGTGTAATGGCCGGGTCTTATGCTTGAATTTCTAAGAAAAAATCATTAGTCAGGGTCTTAAACATAAAATTTCCAAGGAAGAAATCATGAGTCAGGGTCTTAAACTCACGAACACTACCTTAAATCAGAGTTGTAGTTAGAGAAGTTTCCTATCTCGTTATCTCTGTCAAACACGTAAACTTATAGGGCAGCAGGTAGAAAAATGTCAAAATGCTTGTGTAGGAATATTCCGTTCATGCAGTTCAAATAAGAAACAAAAGCAAAAACATGGTAAGAAGAATGTGGGTACAGCCGGGGGAAATATTCGAAATTTTCAATCTATTACCTGGCAGAAAACAGCATTTGCTGCACGGTAGCATTTATTTTTTCTCGCTTTTCATAAGAGCCGACGTAATTTTGAAATTGCTGCTGGCTGCCGGGAGAAAGCAGCATTTATATATGTTTAAGCTATTATGGAAAGTGAGAAATAAATAAATGCTGTCGGGCAGTAGACGCTGTTGCTGCCAGGTGATAGATTGGAAATTTCTAATTTTGCTGACGATTGATACTCTTGTTCTTCTTATTTTGTTTTGTTTTTGTTTCTTATTAGAACTGCATGAACGGAATATTCTTACACAAACTCCTTGTTTACAATTTACAAAGCATTTTGACATTTACTGCCTGCTTCCCGATAAGTTTATGTGTTCAATAATTAAAACTGCTTTCAAGCTATGATAAAAAATAAATGCTGCCGGGCAGCAAATGTTGCTGACTGCCAGGTGATAGATTGAAAATTTCTAATTTTGCTGCCGGCAGCACCCTCGTTCTTCTTATTTTGTTTTTGTTTCTTATTTGACTGTATGAACGGAATATTCTTACACAAACGTCTTTTTTACATTTTGCAAAGCATTTTGACATTTGCTGCTTGCTGTCCGATATGTTCATGTCTTCAATAATGTGTTCAAGTTACTCCTCTAATTTCGAGAGACATTTTGTGTGTTTTAGATTACGGAAAAATTTCTTTCAACCTTTTTTATGTTCCTTTTTTGTAGTTAACGTTTGCTTTTACACTGGAAAATAATTTGTCAAATATTCACCCATATCCCTCAACCTCTTGCCGACGGACCCTATCAATAGGTATTGATGCTGACGTTGGTATGAGAAATATTATGTAAAGCAACGTATAAGAATAGTGAAATGTATGAACGGCATCTGTATACAACGTCATCTGTGCGGTTCGCTTTCCTCCCGACGCAAATTGGCCCCCTTCCAAAACGCAAACTTCAAATTCAAATTTGAAAGTAAATATTACTTTATATAAAAAGTTTTATATGGTCTTTTAAAATTGATCAATTGTACTCTTTTCTTGCGTAAACCGGGTTTCCTTTGACGAATATGTGTTTGATGTCAAATTTAAACCTAAGTACTTGTGTTAAAAATGCACTATATTGAAACTCTACCTAATTGTGTCCAAATTTATATTTCTATAACCGGTAAATTTAACCAGTTCAAATGTTTTTAAAGAATGGCAAATTCGAACCTGTTTTGGTAATCATTATAGATAGCTTTTTGTAATAAATTACCTGTAGAAGGAGACTAAGCCATATAGTTTTTATTACAAAATATGCACCATATTTATGAACGCTTAAGGTATGAATTCACAACAATAATTTTAATTGAGTTTTATTGGCATTGTTTCGGTTTTGCCTATGGAAATAAGTTTTGCCCTAAACGATAAAACCGCTTAAGGGAAACGTCATATTATATGTTTTGAAATTATTTATCCTCTGGCAAGTACTTTAACAAGAGGGGCTATAATATAACAGGCGACTAAGACATGAATAATTTCGTGCTGTGGTTTTACAAACAGCGACTGGCAATGCTCCTATGAAGTGGAAAACGCAAATGGGAAGCAAAAAAGGAAAACAGAGTGTTGCCAACCTTCAATATAGTTATTGCATACAGTTGTTGTTTTTGCATTTTTGTTGTTATTTTTATGATCTTTTTGTATTCAGTTGGATTTTGTAATCGTCAGTCGCTTTTCAGGTATTGCCCGTGTTGTCCGCAGCTATGTCCGCGATCGATTGTGCGATTTTTTCAACTTGAAGTGCTGAAAATTTTATTTACAAACAATATAAAAGAAATCGTAAGGAAACTCGCGAGATAGCAAAATCATGGAGAAATTGTTTATATCGGAAATGTCGTTATTATTTCCACAACATTAATTGTGTGAAAAATGAAACAATTGTAAAACGTTTGCGGCGTAACAGAACGTAGGAAATTGGAAGAAATAAATGCTCTGCTTATTTAGTAAAAATTTAATGAATTTTTAATAAATGCAGAAGGAAACTAAGTGAATGTAAATCAAAGAAATGTGCATGTAAAAATTTTACTGATATGTTTCCTCTTTAATGGATTAAGAGCATTATAGTGGAATTTTCTTCGTACATAATATGGAATGGGAAGAAGCACCAAAAATGACCACCAAGAATGCGACGCACGCACTCACTGTTAGTATTTTCTCGTGTCTCCATTTTTGTTGTAAAACGATATTGGTTTTTTTACATTTTTCTTAATACATTTATGATATGTCGAATGGAATGTGTGGAATGCTGCAGAAGAGAAAAATTAAAAACTGAATATTTTTTAGGAATTTATTTTTATAATTTTAAATAATTTCCTCATTTGAGCGTCAAATAAAAATATCTTGGCAACGCTGAAGAAGCGCTTTTCTGCGGCTGCATACTTTTCTTTCTCTTCTCTTCGATTTATCGCTAGGGTTGCCATGTAATGCATTTCTTTCTTTTTTTGGAGATATTCTGTACTGTATACAATTTTCTCTAATAGGAAAAACTGAATCTAGTTTTATTGCAAAATTTAAATAGTTAAAACTACTACGGAACTGCTAATGCAAGATAGCGGGGCTATATTGAATTTTGCATAAGAAATAATTACCAAACAAAGGGGGTTTGGCAATGATGGAGAAAATAGGGGAGTTAACCTTCGTTTGGGCGAAATTTATGGTCTTTTTCTCGTAGTATAAATTTAATAAACTCTAGTAATCACGGGGGCCGACTGCGTCCATTTTCTAGAGCAAACTTTCTTTGGTTCGAATATTTAATTTCCTTTTTAAATTTATTCTATGCCAATGACATTCATGCGATTTCAATCGTTGTTAATCTCAAATAGTCTAGGACGATAAAGAATACTCATCAAATTATCTGGGTCGAATTAGTTTGAGATCGAATATATATATATTTTTCTATATCTGCCAAGTTAGCTTTAATACATTACGAAGGGAACCGCGAAGGGAATATATGCTATTCCCTCCAGATATAAGGTGTATAGGGCACAAGACACTTAGTACAAAATATATAACATATATATTACTTAGTAGTAATTTTATAATAATATATTAATAATTTTCCCCTTAGATATTTTTTAACATCAATTATTTGTATGCAATAATATATAATTGTAAATTGAACATATTGCATAATGAAAAATTTCAGTTAGAGTCGAAAGACCTGACTTAAGAATCGACTACAGTATTGAAACATATTTCATATAGATTGTTAAAAACTTCCACGATAGTTTGCTTTTTAATAAGGCTGATATTTTTATATTATTTTAAATATTTTTATTTTTGTTTACTTATATAATTCAAAATGCATTTTGCGGCCGTTGGAAGAATTCGGAACACTTGGCAATCATTATAATAAAGATAATGTCGGATATCATTTTTTAATTTTACTCAAATCTTTATGAGAGATAGAGAGTGAGAGTAAGACACAGTGGGTGAAGGAAGGTGGTGGGTTAAAATATACTTTAAATATTGGCAATAATTTCCTTAAATAAATCAATATCAATATATTCTAAAATTAATGCCCAATTATTTGGGAGTACTCTTACTCTCTTTCAAATATAAGTGTAATTTTTTCTTTTTTTAACAATAATGTGGAATATAAACGAAAATATTAAAATATGTCTGAAATAATTAGACAGAATGAGAGAAAAATTCATTAAAGTATGCTTAATGTATTCCAGGTTCCGCTAATAGGCTTTATTAATACTAGTTGATAATGAGTTCTTTCATTAGTATCATTATCAGAGGATGTCGATGTGAGATAAGATATTTATAAGCGCATTTCAAATAATAATGAGAATTAGTTATTTTTTATTACTGACAAGCTAATCGCCAGTTTGACGTTTTTAATGGCATACTTTTGATATCTTGATGGCCGTTATGCATTTTTTGAAGAAATAAATTATCCCCGCATATTCTCCGATTATTATTATTTGCTTTCCATTTTTGAAGAAAACGGGTATAATCGTTAGAAATAGTTTTTCGCATAATAATATCAAAGGAAATAATATTATTTATATAAGCATTTTTACTCACTAATACCGCGAATATATTGAATGCCACTCGTATATAAATTTCTTCTATTATTAAAATTAATAATACAATTTTATTACTTGTGAATTTTTAGACGGCTCATAAATAAATTTTGCTTAGTGAATTAATAATCGGTTGTTGTGTCGTAGAATATTTCCATTATATTATTTATATTTAATAATTTTATTTCAAAAACATTTTAATATGTCTCAAATTAAAAAATATATCTATTTAAAAATGTCGGCGTTCTTTTGGCAATAAAAACCTAAAAGAAAGCATTTATTATAATTAATTATGGCGTGCCTTCATTTTTTTCTTTTATTTCGTTTGCCTTTTAATTCCTTTTGATACTCTATGGTGTCTAAGAGAGATAGAATGTAAGAAGAAAATAATAATTAGAAAATAATAAAAATATGTCATTTATACTTTTATTTATTTAATTTGAAATTGATTTGTGGAAAAAAGAATTTTATTTGTTTTAAAGTTTTTGAAATAGATTTTCGAATTTTTTCTTCAATATTTATTTTCTGATTTTGTAAAGCCCCAAAATATTGCACTAATTATTCAAGGTTTTTTATTATGTTTGTATTATCTGAAATTAATAATTTTGATGTTGTTTTCTTTTATATATTTCGATGTGTTTCCGAAATATTTTTTACTATGTTTCAGATGTATTGCTTTTTGGTTTTAGATACTATTCATCACTTTATTCAATTGTTGAGCAATTTAAAACTGAAACGTCATTTCAATTGTCAATACCAGATTCGATCGACTCGAATTTGTTGTTGACGAATCTTTTTAGTTTTCTTTTCTTCTTGCTTTTTGTGTCTTTTTTTTAAAATTCATTTCAGAGGAAGGCACTATTGATGTGCGATCGATGACTTTCTCTGCCACGTTTCTTTATTTCTTTATTTTGTTCATTTGTTTGACTTGACTTTTTTATCTTTCTCCCATCATCCCATCATCATCATCATCGCCATCATCTACATCAAATATTTTTTTTATAATTTTATATTTGTTTTTAATTCGAAAACGGCTTCCAAAAAAAGGAAAAACAATTAAATGCGATTTAGAAAACATTTCACTTTTGGCAATGCCACTGAAAAAAAATTGAAATGTTTAAAAAAAATAAATATAGTAAGTGATTGGATACTGCTCAAGAGGGCAGGAATTCCTCTTTGTGCTTGGACTTCTATTTCCTTCTTATTCTGATTGTTTTAATTCTAATTATAAATTTAATTAGTATTTGGCTTTAAGAAATTTTAAACTTGAAAGTAAAGATAGAATTTTTTTAAAGTTCATTTCCACATTGCGGACTTCTTGTTTTTCTTTTTTAATTCCTAAAAATAATCAATTAATTGTTTATGATCATTGCTTCCTTCTGAATCATTTCACTCTTTTAGTTGTCTGTCTGCAAAAAACGTGTTGAAAAGGTAATAAAAATGGAAGGTAATAAATAAATCAACAAGCAACAATTTCGTCAATAGAATTTAATCAGTGGAATTTAATCAATAGAATTTCATCAACAAAATTCCAATTAGACTTTGTTTGATATTCACATTTTCTCTTTTAAAATAAAATAAGAATACGAACGCTTTTCGTAAAACTCTCATTTTTCTTCGGCTTTTAAAATGACACCTCTTGGTGAAAGACGTGATATTTCCAGAGCATTAAATTTTTTATAATTTCAATTTTATATAAACAAAAAATACCTTTATCTGATCATTTTGAAATTTCAAAATACATTTGCCAAATGAATTTGCTCGTAATGTTTCAATTTTTCTTGAACATGTTTAGTGTTAATTTTTCCGAACTTTATATCTTTTAATACTTCTTTTAAATACTTTAATACATCTTTTAATACATCTTTTTAATACTTTATATCTTTTAATTGTATCTTTTAATACAATATGATTTGAGAAATTTATTAAAACCACAAAACATTTTTTTTATATTTCACTTTCTGAAATGCCTTTGCAGTAGCGGCAGCAACTTAAGTTCTGCTCGAACCCCGAAACAACAAAAACTGGTGAAACCAAAGTTCAAAGACATGAATTGCTTATTTCCTTTTGACGGGCCGATTGAATTTTTTTCAAGGGTAATAATTTATTTTTTCCATATAGTAAACGACAAAAACAACAATAATTTTTTTTCGCTGCAATTATGATGACTTATTAAAATATGCATAAAATTAGCAAGTTAAAAGTCTTAGTTTTACTTAAACAAAGAAATATAATATTATGGCTTAATATGCATGCGCATACACACACATACACGTGTACACACACGCATACATGTACACACACAAACACACATCTATACACATGTACACACACACACATTCACACATTCACACATTCATTAATACGCTGGAGCCAACAATCGTTTATAGTCATAAGAAAACCAAACAAACAATACACATTTTGAAGAAAGACAACCGCACCAACAACAATCATAGTAATAATTTCTTATAACGCATTGAGAAAACCAAAGCATATTTATTTATTTATTTTATTGGTGATGAATATGCCTTTTTTAAAACTGACATATGAAGATGTGAGAAAATGGCCGAAAAGGTTTTCTCTTTTGAAATTTAAAAAATTTTGAATTTTTTTGATCGATCACTACAAGTGTACTCGAGGTCGATATTGCATCCTTTAGTTAAATTGAATTCTTTAGCAAGTGTGGTATGTGGAACATATTTCAGTTCAGTATCTCAATTATTGTCAGTTTTATGTAGATAAAAAATTGTTATGCTCTTATTGAAAAATCGATAATGTTATTCAACTTTTTTGGGCCGTTCATGCTTAGTTTCTCTAAAATAATATTTTGGTCATACTTTGCGCTCTCTTAACCCATAGTGCGCGATAGATTTTTCTTATCATAAGGTATTATAGATACTGTTTCCTGATAGTATTCATATATCGCTTCAAATTGACATTTTTTTGTGTTGGTTTAAAATTTTTCATTTAGCTAAAAGATATCAAATAATTTTCAATTAATGCAGCAATACGCTCATTAGCACTGGCAAAAACCCTACGGTATTTGGTTTCTACCTGTTTCGAGTTACATTTTGTCCAATTAAAACTCAACTCATAAAATTTTTGCTTTACGTAAAATGTATTCTTTTCAATTGATGAATTGTCACGTTGCGTTCGCCTGACGAGCTGTAATTTTTGGTTTCTATTCTTATTGAAAATTCTTGTGTTTTGTTACCAATAAATTGATATTACATTATTATCGTAGTATTTCATGAAAGAAAGCAAAAAAAGCGCAAAGAATGTGCTGTGTTACGCTTATTTTTATCTACGTTTTGTTTTCTGTTGACAAAGGCCAAATACAAATTGTTTTTTTAAATTTCTATTTTTTCATCATCGTACTTGTTTATACGCGATAAGATTTTAAAAGAGCTTCAATTTCGTTCAAGGCTGAAAAAACGTTATAAAGTTTTGTTTTATTTAATCCAGGACGTTTTCCTCTTCCCTCTACCTTTTCTTGTTTAACTTTACTTCTGGTAAATTCAGAATTTAGAACGCATTTTTTTATAGCATCCATACGTATTCATCTGAAAGAATTTATTGCACGTCACCAACTTTTTTAAATGGGAAAAATTTATGGTTTTAGCTTTTCGTAAATTTAGTATTTTCTTATATTATTTTTATTTTCTTATATTCTTATATTCTTAGAGCATTTCTTTATCACTTATCTGATGTACTAACTCTGATGATTATAAAAAATTAGCTAAAAAGAAAAAGGCAAAAAATGTATATTAAAGGAAAGAATATCGGTAATTGGTTGTTTTGACGTTATTCAAGAATTTGTGGCCTTGTCGTGGTTTGTGATAGAATTTCAAGTACTGCAATATCGTTGATAAGGATTATATGGAAGTGACATTTATACCCTACACCCAAAGAATGATAGGTATATTAAGTTTTTCCTACGTTTATCACGCACGAAAGCAAGCATGGAAGGATTGGAAGAGTATATATATTTTGACTCAAAATCATTTCCTGATTTGATTTGGAAACCCTCTATCTGTTTGTCTGTCTGTCTGTTTGTTTGGCGAGAGAAATCGCAATTACAGGAAAGAGCGTGAGGACATATTCCATGAAATTTAGCACAAATATTTTCGATTCCACCATTTTTTTAGTCTATTCAAAACTCGATTGAATCTGAACCTCTATGGTTGATATGGCAGTATTGTTAGTCATTATAAATCATTATAAACATTATATCACATGACATTATAGGGTATGTCATCTTCGGCCAGGGCGAAGTTAGCATTCTTGTTTGTTTTATTTTAGTCAAGAGTACAAACTGGTATTTTCCAATAGGAAGATAACAATGTTTTGTGCTGCGATATGACTGCATTATCGATTAATTTTTACTATTTCATCATTTGATGACGACTAACTGTCAATAAAAATTAACATTTGTATCCTGATGAATTTTACCAATGAGGAGCATTTAGAAATTACTGAATTTCTGGCTGCAATTATCAAATTCTTCTGACTCGTTCGCAACTTTAAGAGCTTAAAATAATTTTCAGTGTGAGTTAAATATTTGCTTGGATGGCTTTATCGCATTGTTTCATAGTATGATAAGCAAAGTGTGGGTTATTAGCCAATAAGAAAACACATGTGATCGGAGAGGCTCTATTGCAATCATAGAAGGTCACCTCACATTAAATATTTCAAGTCGGGGATGGGTTTAGATAATTAAATTTTGTGAGACAATTAATTCCAAAGCATTGATCATTGCAGACATTGCCGCTGGGTACGTATCAGTTCTACTGCAGAGATAATTTTTACCACATTTTGGCACCGTATATTAGTTATATAAAATGTCATCGCGTTTTGGAACATTTTCGAGCAAAAAATTTTCTGGTGGTTTAATTCAATCGGTGTAGATTTTTTTGTGCTTTATTATTGAAAAACTTGGCCATGGGTGTTGTTTGGGGGTTTGAATTTGTTAGACAAATGGATGAGTGTTGTCCATTCCAGAAATCGGAGAAATGCTGAGACTTTTTTCATGACGCGATTTTTATCTGCAATGCAATTAATCTCTTAATATAATTAACTTTTTAATTATTTTACTATTATTCCACAATTATTTTTTGTTTTTTTTATAGGTATCTTTTCCTCAACAATATTTATGTGAAGGATACGGCACTTTCCAACAGCAATCAATGTCAGCAACAATTACGAAAGCTCATATAGTTTCTTATTTTGAATTTGTTTTTAATACTCTTTTAAAATGACAAATGACACTCAGTTGTCAGAAAACAATTAAAAAAAGAATGTGCTAAATCACTGAATTATGTGCCAAAAAAAAAAAAAAAAAAACAACACAAAAATGTTTTTGAAAATCAAATGAAATTTGAAATTTTTTTAAAAGAAAATTATTAAAATAGTGCGCTAAGAGAAAAGTGTTCGAATGAATTTTTTTGTGTAACTTACTTTGGGATTTTTCCGTGGAGTTCATTCAAAATTGGTAAATAAATGATTTATAACAAAACGTTTTAGTGTACTAAATTCTCCATAGCCTTTTTTAATGTTCGTAAAATTTTTCATTAATTAATGATTACGAAATAATCTAGAAAACTTCGTTCGCTTTCGTGAACTCGCGTGTTTGCCAACAAACGTTTTTTTGTGTGCACCGTTTTAAATTTTTTCCGTACCTTCGAATTTTGAACCGATCTTCGCTTCTGACTATCTCGCTAAAGATTGTTTTCGGTATAGTTTGATCTCTTCGGTTTGAATTCTTTAATTGTTCGTATATAATACAAATCTGAAAATTGTTATGCCTTGCGATTATTCTTGTGCGGCACGGGTTCGTTACAGCTGATGAAAATGAATTTAAATCAACACAGTGGCCCGGGTCCACCGGAAAAGTGTTCTGTCACCATCGTTTCTATTAATAATAAAAACTACAACAGCAACAATATTAATAATAGTAAAATCAAGAACGCCATCCTCACTCCCGGCATCAATACCATCAGTAGTATCAACACCAGTTCGAGTACCAATCCTGCAACCAATACCATCGTTGCCAATAGTTCCAACAAAATCGGTTTTGATCAAGTTGATTGCGCATCTGCTGTAAAAACGATGAATTCTTGTTCGCTAACGAAGGCCACCACCACCGCCAACCTTTCACCGTACGGAATAACAAATGCGCCGAATTCATATTCAACATCATCTTATGGTAATGCTAATGGTTCTTCCTCTTCATCGCCTTCAACAAATTCTGTTTTTGTCACAAACGCTTCTGGTACAAACAATGTTGTTCTCGGTACGTCACTATTGCCACCTGTGGCACGGGCCGTTTCCTCTGATCGTCTGGTTACGGGCCCTTCATGCAAAGCTTTGAAAACTGCCGTTTCCGCTTTATATTCTGTGGATGATTTTATTAAAGAGAAAATTGGTTCAGGATTCTTTTCGGAAGTTTATAAGGTAAGTCTATATGGCATTCAGTTGCTTTATTTTAATTAATTAATAATTGTTGATCGTTTGAATGATCATTATATCGAATTTTTTAAAAGGTCTTTGAAGAGATAGTCCTTCGTGGGGTATTTATTTTTAAAACTTGTCAGGAGTAGACAAGAAATTTCTAAAAGCAATCTCCATTATATTCAAAATTTTCTTAAAATTTGGCAGAATCAATTAAAAATTTTCAAACAACAACTTATATAATAATAGGTAATATAATAGTTCTGTCACTCTCAATCATAAGAGAAGGCAAATTTTGTCTGTTAAGCATGTTATTCCTAACTGAATTTAAATCTGTCATAAAGAAAATGGTTGTGTAAACATTGTATAGAAAATACCTTTGCGCTGTCATCAAAATTTCGATCCTTCGCCAGAAAAAACAGTTTGGAGCCTCGGTAAACAATGTTGCGGCCAAAGGCCGCCTAGCCGGTAGGAGCTCCACACAAAAGGAAAATTATATTACCGAGAAGGTATTGTTGTTGTAATTTCAGGAATAGCCATATAGGTTATATAACACCGTTATACGAACCCACATTGAATTTTATTTTAATAACAGAATTCTTGCCACATGGGCGAAGCTTTTTATGGTAAAATATGTTAGTTAGTTGTTTGGCCAAAGGCCGTCGTCAACAGTCATGCAGATGGACAATATCGAGTGGATATTTATTTATGATTTTATTTATTCATTTTAGATGATTGAGTAAGATTAACCATTATTTTATGAGCTACATCGAATTAAAACTGAATAACAAATTATGACGTTCGATATATAAAATTAAAACTCATAAAATGTTGATTTCGATACTAAAATTCAATTTACAATTGAATTGCTTGGAATTTTGATAATAATTAAAAAGAAGAGGTTTCCTAAAGATTTTATGCGGTCAACACAAAAGAAATGCTTACAAGCACACAAGCCAAACAAACAGAGAGAAAGAAAAAGACAGTTAGAGGTGAGGGGGGGATAGAGAAGGAGAGACACAGAGATACTCGTAAATATATTTAAAAATAAAATAAAATTAAAATGTAAGCCAGCAATTCAAGTAAAACAATGAGAGAAAAGTACATAAATAATAACCATTAGTGAATCAAAACCTCGCGTGAGCGGGTGTGGGGGTGGGCCCGCTTTAAACGTCAATTAATTGTCAGTATCGATTAAAATCATATAAAAATAATAACACGTTTCTGACGTTTGTCGGTCGATCGATTTTGATCAACTGATTAGTAGCTCCTGAAAAACTAATGATTGGTTTAAGCGTTGCCTTCTTTTTCTTCAGTGGGATGAGATTAACATTCAATCAATCAGTTAGACAGTCAGTCAATCAATTAGTTAATTGCTTATGAAGTCCATTGATTTTTGAAATCTTCTCTGGAGATGTTACGGAATTTCCTTTGGAAAAGAAAAAGAAAAGAAAACATTGTAATTCAAAAATGTTGCTTGAGCAGTCTCTCACATTGATTTTTTGTTTTTTGTTGTTGTTTTTTTGTTATAATTTTTCTATCTTCAATGCTTAGTTTTTTAATTTTTACACACGGTTTCTCCTGAGGATTATCTACACACAATCCACACATTTCATAGGTTTTTGTATTGGTTTTGTGGTATTTTTTGTGGTGTTTTCGAAAAGCACTCGGTTCGCTCATAAACACTATCGAATAAATTTCACTTGAAAGGGAAAGAAAAACAATGGAATGAAAATTTGTCTTGTAATCTTAATTTCGCTTTTATAATAATTCCAAGTTTTTAATTTAATAAGATTTCTATGAACTTTAAATTATGCTCGTATATTGATAAATGAACTTGCGATTTTATCGTTTCAAGCTTTTCTTCTCTTCACAGTCTGAAGAAATTGTAAAAATAATTCGTTTGTATATGAATTAAGCGATCATTGAATCACGATTTTCCTTTCGATCTTCTACTAATCGATCTTGATCTTAATCTGTTGAAATCTTTGATAGATTTCTTTGTAACGATTTGTGGTCGCTTTATAAACAAGCTTAACATTCTTTTCATAAAATCAGATTACAAAAAAAAACCTGATCTAGTAATTTTTATATGAAATCTTAATTTTCGAAGTCGATTCTAGCGTTTTTTAAAATATTTTATAATGTATTTTAGATAAACAAAAGAATATATTGATACTTTTCTTTTAAAAATTAATTCCTCTTTAAACTCGATTTTTGTCAATCATTCTCGATTTTGATCGGCAAGAAATATTTGGATAAACGAGATCATTTGGTTTTCTTTTGAAGATTTTTAAACAGATGTTATTTGTGAACAGTTTGATGATCGTCAAAAGAAAATCAAAACGATCAATCATGTAAAGAAAATGGACTGATATGAATAATATAATTACTTCAATATTAATTTTTGTAGCAATTAATGGTTTCTTAAAAGCCCTTTTGTTGCTTCTATTTTACAACTTTATTTACAACTGAAAGACTCGTAAGAAAGAAAAGCGATATTGTCTAAAACCACTCAAAATAAAAAATAAAAATGGGAAGGGAAGGCCGGAGCAGCAGAGAATCGCTTGAGAGGAATGCATGATTGACCACTCTGATTTCTTTTTAAATATCACTCACAGATTAATATTTTTTTTAGAAAGGAACGAACTAATATGAAAATTGTTCAGAAGTATTTTTTGTTATCTTGGAAATGAAGAAAATCTCTTTAAAGAATTTTTTTTCAAGATATTGATGAATGTTGGCAGATATTTTATAATTCACTTTTATAAAGTGATTTTTTGAGTTCATTATAATGCATAAATCATTATCAATTATATTCACAAATAGAGTTGTTCCAAAAGTTATTTCGTGTTTTCCTATTAGTTCTTAATATTGCCTTCTTTCACAAACAATTTTATAACTAAAAGTTATCCTAGTTATCCCAAGTTATCATTATGTAAATATTTCGCAAACTGGTAAAATTTAATTTTTACCCGAAGAGGAAAAACGAAATGACTTTTTGAGCAACTTTACTTTTTCAACAAATTACATTTTTTAATATAATTTTTGGCTTGTAAAAATTAAAAAGCCGTTTCTATTATTGCTATTATTTATATTTGCTTTTATTTGGTTTTTATTAAAAAAATCGATTAATTTAACTTAAATTAATTTCTCTTTTAAATTAATTTTATTTATTTTTTTCTTATGTTCGCTTTCTTTCTTAACGTCTTTACAGCGCGTAAATTAAAATAAATTGCTGTGTGGTTTAGTTGTGTTTAATGCTAGGAGAAGAACAATAACATTAATAACAACGGCAACAACAACAACAACATGATATCTTGTAACATAACACCATCTCATATCAATCAATGTATAAATAATTTTATTAGATGATTATTTTTTCCCACAATAATTGACGTCATCATTATTTACATTCATGGTTGGTCATGCAGTGATTGCCAACTGTTTTGCTCATTATTTTAGTCGAAATGATTTATTGTAAAATTTCATTTTACGTTGAATAGATTAAATATAAAAGGCTTTTTATCACTCGGATCTTTATAATTTATTTCAAAACAGTTTTATGGTGGTCCTTATGAAGCTACGCTTAATAATTTAATGCTCAAATTAAAATTAATTTAGATGCACTGAATTAACTAATTGAATGAAGTAGTCAGTAGGAATGAATTGTATTGAATGAAACATTGTCAACAACCAGTAGGAATGAATTAGGCAAAAAAAATTAATTAATTTCCTTAATTTTAAGGTTTAGTAGACACTTTTTTATGGAATTAATACCCAATGAACTTTTCTCGAAATAATGAATTTAGACCCGAAATACATTTAGTTAACATACTGTGAGAAATGAAAGGATTCTCAAGTTGAATGACATACAAAAGAATTACTTACTTTTAAAAAAACGAATTTATTCCAAAAGAAATTGGGTTTAATTCGGTGAAATTTGTATGGAATAAATGCTTAATGAATATCTACTGCATTAAGGAAAAATGTCATTTAACACTCAGTAAAAAAAGACGTTAGAGGCTACAACGACTCAAAGCCATTATTTATTACAAAATATAAATAAAGTTCCAAAATTAGACAATGGTTTCATGGAATTAGCATTTCCACAGGAAGAAATTTGGGTCTAAAGTTAGATTTTTATTTGAATCGGAGATTATTTCATCGCTTTGTTTAAAAAGATATCACTTGAGAAAGAACTTCCAAGAGGTATCGCTGTATGTTATTAAGGAGTAATATTTTCCTGACACTCGGCGATATTTCCAAAATATTGCAATAAGAGTGAATGGTTATTCATGTAATTTTGGAAAACCTAATAACACGTTGAGGAATAATGACATATCATAAATATCATGAATAATATGTTCACGAATATCTACAAATATATTCAATTGAAGATTTTGTGAAGATTTTGGAATCAGCTGTGGCATCTCTGTATTAAAGTACATAAATGTTTATAGTCCCGAAGGCCTTAAAAACCTTCTCAAAGTGAAGTAATCGGTTGAGGACAGCTTTATTAGCTTTGAATTATTTTTCCTACTGGATTTAATCGTGCATAAATTATGTATGATATATAACTGTGTAAAAATGTATGTGCGAGCGTTATGCCTGATTTCGATGTTCATTCATGGTTTAGCATTACTTTGATTATTTGCTTAGCTAAAAAGGAAAAAGGAGTAAAACAGCAAAATAAGAGAAACTAAATTGGAAGAGATGAGAAAAGTTATTGCTTTGGATTTGATTTCATTTCCGCGTTTTGTGTTAAAGTAACAAATCGCTACTTTTTGTTTGGAAAAGCGAAACAACAACAACAGCAACAACAACAGCAATAATAATAATAACAACAACAACTGTAACAATAATATCAACAACAACTTTAATATGCATTCGCATAAACGGGTTGGAAATTTTTTGTATAAATTGAAAATGATGAGATTCTATTGAACTTTGCCGTTCCGTCGTTTCTTCAGTTCTTGTGGTTGGATTTTTTTTCATAAAGAAAACTAATTTTGTTCGATGCCTTATTTCCTCTTCGGTGAATAAATTTCAATAAAAAAAAGATTTATTTAATTAAGAACTTAACTAGCTTTTAACGAATATATGCAAACTTTTTACTGCTTCTTCTCGCGTGTTTTTAACATTCTTCTTCATGGTATTTTTAAAAGTTTCTTGTAGTTTATTTTTTTTTAATTTAAACTGTTCGAATCCTTTTAAGTTTTGCCTTCTCTTCATTTTGCCCTTTATGACCGATTTTCTCCAGTCTAAAGTCCTTGAAATGTATGTCAGCCTCTCAAACACTTGACGTCTTACATTTCAATTTCTTTATTTTGTGTCTGTGTATCCTAGTCTTGGCTTGGACATCGAAATAATTTGCGTTAAATTTTTTTAATGAATAAACATTGATTGAAATTGCTATTGATGAATTTCAAATTCAAATTAATGGGGTATCAACGAATGTCTTCAATTTAAAAGTGTTTAACAAAACAATAAAAAAACGATTTGGTAAGAAAAAGGAATGAAATTATTCGGAAACAACTGGCGATAAAAAATCATATAAATTATTGATTGCAAGCTTTTATAGCTGGTGGCAAATTAAATTGGTCTATATTTAATCGATGATACTAATTTTCGGAAAATAGCGATTTTAGTTTAGAAAGTGTTTCTTTCATAAAGGAAATTCATAAATCATTCAAGAAATAAAAACAATTTAAATATTTTAAAAGTCACATATTTTAAAATATAATGGTGGATTTAAATGGTTGGTATGGTTAAAATAATCCCAGAAATCATTTAATGAAAACATAACATTAGCATAAATTCGGAAAGCATAATCCGTGGGTAAGATAAAATCCCAAAATCAGTAAATTAAAAATGTTTCCGAAATTATACTTTGATCATCAAATATTTTCGAGAAACTTTCTCAACGTTAATTGAGAAAGTATTGCTTTTGGTTAAAAAAAAGTAAAAAGATTAAAAAATTTTAGATATCATTTAGTGCAAGCAAAGTACGAGGAACATTTAAAGAATTCTCGTTATTTTTACGAACTTGAAACTTTCATGCAATCATTATTATTTACAATTTCTGATATCGTGTCAATATACTTGGTAATAATCCCCTTAATTTTACTTCCTTTCCAAAAATGAGCACTTTGAACTCTTTGTTCACCATCGGGAAATCGTTTCCTAAGATGTTTTTTAAAGTTCGAAGATAAATAATAATCACCGGAGGCTAAATTCGGATTGTACGTCGATTGTAACGATTGACTTCCCTAAGACCACATTCTCGCAAGAAAGTGAAAGATTTTCATTACAACGATTTCAAGCATGTTTCTCTGAAAAGCAAAACATTTTAACAGTCATTGATAAAGGAGAACTCACTAACAAGCGATCGCAGGGGTATGAAATTAAATGGGGTAAATGAAATAATATGAAGTGATTCAATAAAAAACATGTTTATCAAATCACTCCAATACCGAGAGTACATTAGGCACACCTCATATTTCGAAAAAAACATTAATTCTAGTTAAAAAGCCGTTACCTTTTGTTTAAATTAATTATTTGCATTTTAGATATTATAATTAAAGGTATGCAAATATATTTAAAATTTTTTAGAAATCTTCATTTGGGTCGAGTGAGAAGGATTAAATAGCAAACGATCAGTTTTATAAACGAAGCCAATTCAAAAATATTTAAGACCGTTTTGCCCTTAAGCAAGAAGAGACTTACTAGATAGTAAGTTTACGAATGGCTTAAAGAGCTTAAAGGGATGGAAAACAGGGGGATGTAGCGTCAAGATTTTAGTGAGGAATTAAATTTTTTAAAAATAAATTAATAACAAATATAAAAAAATTTTATAAATATTTTTTCCTAACATACAAAACAATTATTTTCTAAAGAAATATTTACGTGAACGTATTTAATGGGAAATTATAATTGTGAAACATAATATAAAATAGAAATCTCTAAATAATAACAAAGTCGCCACCAAGTATAATAAACAGTAAATAGCTGTTATTTGCCTTGCAATTTTTTATTGTCTATTTAGTTGTAATACAAGTAAAACAGATCTCTCACCAACTGACTCTTCCCCTCTCCCCCCTCTCTTTTTACTCCATTACTCCATTTCGCTCTATTCCTCCTCTATTTACTCCATTTCGCTCTATTCCTCCACCCTTCCCCTTCACATTATATTATTCGCTTCTTCGTTTGTATATTTGTTGAACTCTAGATGTTTGTTGAATGCTGGGATATCTGAACCGATATTACCGTCGTCGAACCGGCATGATCTTATTTTCTTAACAGAGAATTACTCGACCAAATCTCCGCCATTTCGCGCATTGTCGATTCAAAATTGTATTATTTTACATAATAAATACACCGTTAAGAGGAACAAATTATTTTCTACTTTTGCACCTCAAGCGATTTACGATCACTGATGCTTCTGCTGCTGCAAGAGCGAATAGAAAAAATTAATAATATGCAGTGTTGTTCGCAACCGCAATGACGTTAAAAACAGTGTATACACCATATTATGGATTTCGGTTAAACAACGAAAGAACTGCTTTTGAGCTTGAGAAAAAATGCCCCTTGCATGGAGTTGCTTGGTATTAATTATTTTTGTTGTTGTTTTGTGTTTGTGTTGTTGTTTTAGCTATTTGTGGTTAATACTAGTTTTTCTTAATGTCAATGCATTAAATATGCAATAGAAGGCGTTAATTTACCGTTAATTTGACCCACTCAGCGGTAAACATTATTGATAAAAATGTTCAAAAGTTTTGCGGTAACACCTTCGCAACGATTGATCGAATCAAGAGTGAAGAAAAAAGGCGTGAAAAGGCCAAAAATGATTTTGCGAAAACCGATAATTTGAAGGAAGGAAGGAAGCACAAGGCTGCGATCAAAACCTTCAAGATCATTGAAGAAACGCTACAGACGATACAAGAGAGAATTCTATAGATCAAATAAGGACTAATAGATGAGCGGGTTTATCAACCAGTTAAAGGAAGTTAATCTGCATTTTTTATCAGAAAATAACAAATTCTACTTTTCTCGAAATGCTTGTCATTTATGGTTTTCGAGTTATAAACACAATGCGATTTATGCGAAAAATTGAAAATTTTTCTATGCATTTTGTGGATCCGTGGCATCATAAAATACTCGAATGGAATAGGTGACAATGAAGTTGGAGTGACAGATATAGAGAAGCGTACATCTCTGATTCGAATTAGCCCCTTGGCTGATCATATTTCACATTTTGTTCGAATATGAAACTCGCGTTTACATGACAAGAAATATAAATGAATTGTTTGCTGTTGAAAGTGGGCGAAACCTGTCCCAATGCCACGCCCATTTTTTGAAAACAACATGAGTTTATCCGTACTTATGACGTAATTTCTTAGCCTGCAGGGTTCAAGATAAAATTGTAGTCAATATTCATTTTTGTAGATGGGAGAGTTGTTTTGAATAAACTCTCCCATCTACAAAAATGAATATTCGAAATTATGGGCATGTTGTGATTAATTAAAAGTGATTAATAAATTTATGATACGGCCGTAGGAGATATAAATTTTTGCAACCTGAAGGCAATCTCATTTATTCTCTATTCAATCATTTCTCAATTTCAATAATTCTTCTTCAAAAATTCTTCTTTTCTTCCCCTCGGCGCTGTTCAATTTGTTATGAATAGATTTTGAAGCTGTTTTTTTCTTCGGTGTTATTATTTTCTGCCTTTCAAATAACCTTTATAAATCTTTTTATCGGGCCTGCCTTTTACCCTCTATTCATCAATATTTGTTTTATTTCCAAAGAGTATTTCAATTACTCACTTTGACACGTGACTGTCTTAAAATGAATACAGACTTTATTTGGGGTTACCTCTCCGTTTGTTTATTGAGGGTTGCCAAGGATTGTCATTATATAGATTTTGTATTGACGAATGGATTTTATTTGGGATAATTCTTCTCTTTTCTTTTAATACGGGATTTTTGAAGGAGTTCGTGACATTGTTTAGATTAGATAGGTGTGTATTGTAAATAATTTAAGAAACAAAAGCAATTTCGCGCCACCCTTGACAAACTCTGAAGCTTTCACCTTCAATTTGAGTGTTAAATCTGTAAGTTTTCATGCACATACAAATACGTTTACTTATTTTTGGTATTTTTAATCTGAGCGATGAATCATGCTTTGGTCGATCAATCAAAGAAAAATATTGAAGGAATTTTTCTAAAAATTAAACAAGATAGTCTTATCAGCACTGCTGACACTTATTGATCTGGAGCAAGGCGTTGAACGCAGAATGGTTTTAATTTACATGAAGATGGTTACAGCATGAAATGCGTTGTACGGGCAGCCGCAAGTTAAAAAATACGACGGACCTAATTAACATATGCAATGCGCCTACTGCTGTTGACATGCAATGACATTGAGCTACTTCCAAGGGCATTTCGAAATAAGGCGTAACCACTAATGATCACTAATTTAACATTAATAGTTGTGAATTAGTTGTGATGAACCGTCCCAAGCGCACGCGAAATTAAAAAGGGTGATGCTGTGTGTGTGTGAGTGTGGTATGTGTTGAAAGCATCGTCACATGATAGATTCTCAAATTTAGTAGAAGGCAGTTCGAGAGACTGGGATAGGTCATCAAAAGCTAACTAATTAGATTTGAATTAAATATTAAAAAATATACTGTCTTTAATAATACCAACAACAATTATACAAAAGGTGATTTTACCTTATTCGATAGTTTCAATCAGAAGCCTTTAGAAATTGTTCAATGATGTTCAATGATCATTGGTTCTGATTCGTGCAAAAAAGGCGAAACCTTATCGATAATATTGATCGGCATTTATTTTAAAAATAAATATTTTCGGTCGCCAACAAAAATCAATCGAAGAGTTACTGAAGAAAACGCACCGAACAGTATCTCAGATCCATTAGGTCGCATTTTTCTTTTTGTATAAATACTAATTAAAGGAAATTTTCTTATATTTTTCCTTTCACTCCTTTTGCCATATTTTTTCAATTAAACTGTTGCGTCTTCTTTTTCGTCTTCTTCTTTTTCTTTTCTTTAATAAAACCTTACTTTCCAGGTTTCAGTTAAAATCATTTAAAGTATCATTAATCTTGCTTATTGCTCATTGATGCTGCCTACTGCTGTTGCTGCTCTTGCTTCTGTTGTTGTTGTTATTGTTGGTGCTACTGTTGCTGTTCGCGCTGTTGTTGTTGTTGTTGAAAGAAGTAGAAGAATAAATACCGAATATGACAAGATTTTTAGTCACACTTATTAATGGCATTTCTTTGATTCTTTAAAAGGAGTTCAAATAACTGTTCATTATTGACGAAGAAGATGAAAACAGAAAATGAATATTAATGGATAAAACAAGTTGGCGTAAAAAACTTGAGAATCCATTAAAACTTGTGAAATCGCTTTGTTTTAAATGAAGCGAATTGTGTGTGCGTATGTGTTTTAGTGTATGTGTAATTTGTTCATGTTCGTAATTACCTTCGTGTGTGTGTGCGTATGTGTTCGTGTTCGTTATTGACAAGAATGCGATGATGATAATGATGTGATTTTTTTGCGGGAAATTTTTTGACGAACTATATCAGCTCTATCGAGCTAATGTCACATCGGTGCGCCACTGGAGTAAATATCATTTTCAAGAAAAAGAAGAAAGATTTCTAATTTTCCACACGATAAAGATGTTGTGACGAGTTGTTTGGCTTCTGCTTCTGGTTAAGTCTTTAACGGATTACGTTCGTAACGTTGGCGGTGTTGTTGTTGGTGTTATTGTTGTTGCTGTCGCTGATGGTGATGTTGCTAATGCTTCTCTTCTCTCTAGTTAGACATATTTAAGTAGAAGTGTGGATATATTTCTGGCGCTATTCACGCGATCATGTTGGTGGTAATAAATTATGCAAAGTTGTTTTTGTTTATATTTATTATTATTATTGCTATCGCATCGTTGTTGCTACTTACCTGTTGTTGAATTTGTTGGGTGGTGTGAATTGGTGCAGAGAATCGTGAAGCCAGTGTAAGTGTGTGTATGTGTGCGTGCGTGTATCTGGCCGCGTGTGTATATCCATGCCTAGATAAATTCTGATTTCTATCGATGTAGAAGAAAAATGTGCCCGGTTGGTCTTTCTTCTTTTTTCCATGTTTCATAAATTTTTCCCACCTGGAAATGTTTGTGCGTGTGCCATTGTATGTACATGTGTACCCATATATTTGGGTATTTTCTGTTGTTTAATTTTCTTTTGGTTGTTTTCACCAATTTGTTCTTGTTTTTTGATAATGAGAGGTTTCACAAAAATCTTGCGAAATTAAAGATATTTTGTTTTATACTTTACCTCTTTACACCTTTAGTCGTTTTTGTTATTGTTCCCTCTCTCTCTCTCTCCATGCATTCATTTATGCTAGAGTGTTTGTCTAAATTAGGCCTAAAATCTATCAATTTTATTTTCTTATATTTTATACTTATTTGTTATATTTTCTGTGTTTTCTTTTTTTAAATTAATCTTGATTTCTCTTCATTATTCTATTTAATATTCACTTTTTTCCTTTCTTTCGCTTTGTTTTTGATTTTTTTTAAAAAAAATAATGAAAAATAGAAATATATTTAGAAAACAATGAGCTATAAATATTTTGTTAGTAATAAATTATTTTTATTTATTAGTTTCTTCAATTTTTTAAAAAAATTTAATTATTTTTCTCGTTACTTTTTTAAAAGTTTTTCTCGTTACTTTTGTAAGAACCGTTTATCATTTTAACGATGACGATAATCTCATTTAGTTTTAATATAAATGGTTTTGAAATTGCAAATTGCACTAAAAATTAAAATAAATGGTTTTTTGCAGGCGCTAACTCGTAAACTTTTATTTAATACACAGAAAATTTTTTAATTTCGAGTTGAATTTTTCTCTTTTAAAAATCTGAAAATAATTTTGTAAAATTAGTTTATAATTTCAAAATTAAAATGTTAATTATCGTGTTTGGAATATTAAAAAAATTTTTTGAAATTATGAGTTAAAGTAAATAAAAACAGCCTAAAAAATAAAATCAAGTAGTCTTCTCTAAATGTTTTTATTTCTCCTTTAGGGGTTTTGACAATTTTCATTATACTTTACTTTACTTGGAATGAAAGGCATTTCTCTAAACTTTTTTAATAATAACTATTTATTGCTTATGATAATTAAAGAAATTTATTTATGAAATAGCCAATAATGAATTCGTATATAATTAATTTAGACATACTAATAAATTAATTAAGAGCAAATTAACGTTGTATTAATAAATTTAATGTACATAAGAAAAATAAATTTCATCAAAATAACGTAACGTTTTATCAAAATTAATTTAAATTAGCCAATAATTTATAAATCAAAACAGAAAAAAATTCGAATGAAAAAAACTGCTGTTAAAAATCACAATTTATTAGCTTAAAAGTGATTGAAAATATTGACGAACTCAAGCGTTACTGACTGACTGACTGACTGACTGAGTGATCTGTAGACAGTTCGATCAGTAGACGCCTACACAGCTTATAGAAAAAACTGTTGTATTTATTTGGTTAAAACCAATCAAAGCTTGTCGAATAAATATTTCTAATAAAGATAATGCAAAAATTTTAATTAAAAAATTTAAATAAAAAAATAAAAACAAATGGCACGCGCCTTCTAGTTACTGTTTAGGTAAGACACGTTTTCAGACGGCTGGTTCTTTCACATAAAAATTTATTATTGCTGTGGAAAATTGCTTCGCATTACAAAATGATTTGTTACGAAAAATCACCAAAAATAACGGATGTCCCCAAAACAAGCTTTACGGATATGTGGAAAAACTATAGAAAAAAATTCATTGAAAAATGTATTTCTCGTCTGGTTTTCGAAAAATTAATTTGCATAAATTAAACGAAAATATTCCAAAAACTTATGTAAATTTGGTAATAGTATAAAATTTTAAAGCTTCGATTTCGCACGCGTACGAATGATTTATATTGACGTTTTAATTACGTATATCGGAGAGTTTGTCAATTTATAGACTTTTTATTGGCAGGTATGTATTTTTGTTCTTCTTTCCGTTAATTCTTGGACTGCAGGTTCCAACAGTTTACTTTTAAATGTTTGCAATTCCTTGGACAAAAGCTTTTCATTCAGAGCGAAAGATTGTGACCTATTATTACCAAACTTTTAATTTCCTTCGTCATGTCTTTAAAAACAGTATTCATGATTTCCATAAAAGAATTGATGAACGAATATTATTTCAATCATAATTTTTAAAAACAATTTTGAGATGGCAAATAAGTTCGTTCGGTTAAAAAAATGAAATTAAATACTTTTTTGGCTACTACAGCACCACTAAAATAAAGGCGTACTAGAATGTGAAACAAAAAACGCATGAACTTACTTGCCAACACAATAAATATTTTCAAATTTTAATTCATTCAAAAATGTACGCATACATTAACATCATTAAGCACATCTGTCATCGTTATCTCATTTTGATAATATTAGAATTCGTCTGTGATGATCATCAGATTTTTACAAAGTAAAAGGATTGTCTCATCGGTTGGTGGAGGAGGAGGAGGAGGGGGGGGTAAATATATATTATTAATTGTGGCACAATGTTGGTTTTAATTTTAGAAAAAAACGAAAAAGTTGAAAAAAAATTACAATATACATGTGATTCATTCCCTTTTTACGTTGTCTACAATATATGATATAAAGTATATATAGTATATTTTTCGATTCATTAATAAAATAGTTGGTAGCAGATAATAAATTTGAAAGATTTTGAAAAAAATCAAATGTTTACACTGCCAAGCAAAAAATGGAACAATGGGAATGCTAACCGTGGACGAAGTTTGTATACCCTACACCTATTTATAATAATTATAAAATTTTAATATTATAATTTTATATTTTTTTTGTAATTGTATTTGTAATTGAATATGCTTTCCTTTCGGTTGTAGGGTGCAACTGAAAAACAATGAAGCGGTGGTATATAATGGTGTTGAGATAAATAAAGCTTTCTTCAGAGTAAACTATGCGTGGAATTTAATATTTTATACAAGATTTTCAGACAATTAGTTTTGCCTTTATAAAATATTTTTGAAGCTTTTGATATTTTAAAGAAACCTGACATTCAGTAAGGGATATATACTCATCTCGATACACATATGTTGCAGAAATGTAGGTCATAGACAGTAGAAATTGTGACGGGCCCGTAAGGCGTTTTAAAGCCTCTAATCTTATTTTTTTAAGAAAAATTAACTTCCTGGAAATCCATATTTAGCAAACAAATGCAAGAGCATATTTATATTTACTTAATACTATCATTCCAGACGTCATAATAAAGAAAGTTGTAAATATTACTCCCCTAATTTGTTCATGCAAATTTGGATGATAACAATTTTAATGCATTTGCTAAATTTGTTTGTTTTCTTGAGTCTCGAAACTTGGGAAGAGTTCATTTTGCTTTTGACTAAAGAGCTTGTTTTGAAAATCTTATAGGGGTCAGAGCCTTATTCGTTGTATTGGATGGACTTCCGATTATTTTCAGAACTCAGCTTGAGTATGCAGTGTTTTAATTTAGTTCAATGTGAAAAAGCAACAAAGTAACTTAATTGGAAATTACTACGATGCCGAGAATACATTGAACGCCACACGGATGTACGTGTATGTAGTCTTGAGGAACCTTATCCTCAAAGGAAATTTGATTTTATAGTGAACTCTTTATAATTCAAACTTTTTATATAGAATTTTTGAATTTATAATGGCTCTATAGCGTGTTAACAATAGGCTAGTACATAGGTGGGGAACCTGCGGCCTCGAGGCCGCATTCGGCCTCCGCGAGGTTCTTGTGCGGCCCAGAGCAATTCATTGGTCAGCTGATTGTTTTTGCAAAAAAAAATTAAATCAGCGCTAGCAGCGCCAACTACCTTGTCTAACTGTGTAACCTAAATATGAGCGTACGGCGTCGCGTTTCTGTCAAGATAAAATTGGAATACACATTCTTATGAGAGTGACTATAATAGCGGCGCGCTGACGCTTAGCTATTCGAATTTCCAATTTTGACACGCGCTAAGGAGCGAAGTTAGGTTCGAAAAACACTTGTTTGACAGTTGTTGAAGGGAAGCATATGTTGACGCGACGCGCTTATTTCGTTTGGGTTCTGTGGCGTTTTAAGAAGAATAAGCAAAGAAGATATTCGTTTTTTATTCATCATGTCAAATAGTAAGAGAAGAAAATTAGGTGATGAAAACAGAACATTTAATGTAGAATGGGAGTTAGATTTTTTCTTCACTGCTGAGAAAGATAAAATGATGTGTTTGTTGTGCAATACAGTTTTAAATACTTTAAAAAAAGCGAATGCAAATAAACACTATTTGACTCATAAAGAACATAAATATTTCGCTTTAGAAGGTGAATCACGAAAAGCTGCACTTCAAAAGTTGAAAAATGAGAAGCATCATCAGCAGGCATCTTTTAGTGCCTTTGTAAATCAAAATTCTGCTGCAGTTGCTGTTACGTATAAAATAGCACATATACTTGGAAAAAGGGGCAAACCATTTAGTGACATTGAAATAATTAAGGAATGTATTGTTGAAGCAGTAAGCATGTTAGATCCAAGTAATGTCGACAAATACAAACAATTACCTCTTTCAAGAAGAACTGTAACAGATCGACAGCACGAATTAGCGCAAAATATAACAGAGCAACTTCATGCAATTATACAAAATGAAGATGTTTATTTTTCAATTGCTTTAGATGAAAGCACTGATAAAACAGATTCGGCACAAGTTTTATATTTTATTCGTGCTATAACTAAAGATTTTCAATGCTACGAAGAACTACTTGCGTTGGGTACACTAACTGGAAGAACTCGCGGAGCCGATATTTTCGAAAACTTCAAAGAAGTATGTAATAAATTACAATTGAATGTCAGTAATTTAGTCAGTGTCTGCACCGATGGCGCACCTTCTATGAGAGGCAAAAAAGAAGGATTCGTTGCTTTGTTAAAAAAGGAAAACTTAAACTTGAAAAAATTGATATCATTTCACTGCATTTTGCATCAGCAAAATCTTTGCGCAAAATCCACCATTTTGCAAGACACTCTTGATAGAACCATTGCCATTGTCAACTATATTCGCGTAAATGCTATGCGTCATCGTGAATTTCGGCAGATGCTCTCTTTAGATGAGGAAACGTATAGTGTTGACCTACCATACTACTGCAAGGTTCGCTGGCTATCAACAGGTCAGGTTTTGATAAAAGTTTTGTCATTACGACGACAAATTTTAAACTTTTATCAAGAACAAGGAAAACAATGTGATCTATCAGATGAAGTATTTCTCAGAAACCTTGCATTTTTGTCTGATATGATGACAAAACAAAACAATTTAAATATTTGCCTGCAAGGTGAAACGAGGTATATTTATGAAATGTGGCAAAGGATTCAAGCGTTTAGAAAAAAATTATCATTTTTCAAAACATTGCTTTGTCGATCGGAAATATCTGCACAACACTTCCCGGAGCTAGCTAAAATGTTAAATGAGCAGAACTGTGAAAATAAAACATTCGATGAATATGTAGGTGTCTTGGATTGTTTAATAGAAGAGTATACTAATAGATTTTCTGATTTTGACGAGCACACTCCTGCTATGAAACTGGCATTTGAACCACATTTAATAGATATATCCGAGGCTCCTGCAGAACTACAAATGGAGTTAATTGATTTAGGGGAAGACAGTATCATCAAATCCCTTTTTAACGCTAAAAAGGATCCCATAGAAATCTGGAAAAATGCTGTTGAATATCCATGCCTTCGAGAACATGCTCGCCGTTTACTTTCCTGCTTCGGAAGTACCTACTGTTGCGAGGCAACATTTTCTCTCATGTCAAAAATAAAAACAAATTTAAGAACGCAAATTACAGATGCACATTTAGAGGATCAATTAAAGCTGTGTGTTACGAAGCTTGATCCAAATATACAGTTACTGTCAAACAAAAAACAAGGCCAAATAAGCCACTAACTTTGTGAATAAAAAATATTTCTTATTGTATTTTTTGTAAAATTTTTATATTATTTTATATGTATATTATATTTAAAATTTTCCAGTATCAGTAGCTCAATCAGCTTATGCGGCCTCTCTTATTGTTACCTGATTTAAATGTGGCCTCTAATGGTAAAAAGGTTCCCCACCTCTGGGCTAGTACATTCAATATATGTAAATATTTTGCCAATTTTAGAGCGCTATAATACTTTAGGTACCGGTTTTCACATACCATTTCTTTACTTATTCTGTCACGAAATGGATTTTAGAAATTCCTCAATCGTTGCTGCCTCGTATTTCTTTGTTTTTTTTCTCTCTCACCCACCTTTCTTGGTCCACCTTCGTCAACGTAATCTAATTTTATTATATATTGCTTGCTTTATAAATATTGATTTTTTCTTTTTTGAATAATACTCGTGCTCGTTGGCGCGTGCTTTCATTTTTTTTTGTTACAGAGGAATTTTTTGGATTTCTGCCAATATATTTTGCTTTTGAGTTGTGATATGAATCTCTGGTGGTAGCAACAGCACCAGCAGCAACAACAACAAAAAGCAACAAAGTGAAAATTTTTTTAATTTCAACGACATTTTTGCCGCTTCAAAACTTGTAATAAAGTCATAGAAAAGGATTGTTACATATTTTTGAAGCTTGCAAGCCGACCATGTGGGCATTTTAGTGATGGCAATGCTTAAATGTGTTCTCCTGTTAACTTCTTTTTATTGGTTTTTATTGCCTTAGGGCTTTTTTGATGGCGAAAATAAAAAAATCTGTTTAGAATATTTGATGAGCTTCATCCCTCAAAAACCTCATTTTCTATAAAATCCTTTGAGAATTGTTTCCTTGGTAAAAGCAATAGGATTGTGATGGCTTGAATGTTTAACTTTTATTGAGGGTTTTAAAGATTTATTTTCCGGATTTTATTTGCGTTTTTTATAACCGCGAACTTTTTATTATTTACCCAACGGGTGTCTCGTTTGGGATGAGTGTGATGCGACGTAAAACATCTTGACTGATATCCTTCAAAATTGCCATTACATAATTTAGCTCAGGATGTTGTTGTTATTGTGCCTGATATGTGTTATAAGCTCAAGGCCTTTTTGTCGGCTGTCTGGTCTTATGGCCGTAGGATATCATCCACTTAAGAGGCTACGAAGACTACGAAGACTACGATAATGATGATGATAATGATCATGCTTCTTTTTCAATTACCAGCGTTTCGTTAGGAATTTAATTATGTACGTACATGTGTTTACGAAAAATAATATTTCATTTGTCGATCTTGCTTGGGTCTCTGTCTTGGCCGCCTTTATCTCGTTCTTTCGTAATTTAAGTCCTTTTGAGAGGGCTCCTTCCTGTATTCGTTCGTTCTTGAGGAAATGATAAATGTTAATTAAAATTTTCCTTTTATAGCATCACAAATCAATCAAAAATTTTAAAGTATTCCATTCGTATTAAATTGCATTGAGTTTGTTTTTCTGAAAAAAGGTTTGATATATTAGTATTTTGTGTGATTTCTCTCTTAATTAAGTATTGCAATCTCTCAATCTGGACAAGAAGAGAAAAAAAGATTTTCGTTATCGCAAATAGCTTTCTCTGTATTTTTAATTTTTTTCTCTTTTTTTGCATTAATTTTCAACAATGCATACCACGCTAAATGAACCTCATACACACATGCTTAAATAAATTATTTATTTCTTTAAGCGCAAAAAATAGGCTGCCTTTTTATGGCTATTTTTTACTGCCAAAAAGTCAGAGACCTCACAAAAGCATTCCATCAACGAATGAACACAAACTACGCCATTCGTTAATTAAATTAGTGGCGCAAATGCAAATCAACAAATATGGTAAGAGTCAGTAAAGGTTAGTTGGCTCACTTTCTCAATCATTTGAACACTTGACCCATTAACTAATCACCATCATCATTATCATCATGGCTGTCATCAGTGCCAACACTACTAGCATCTCTAACACTACTGCCAATTAATCCACAAACTAAATGAATGGAAATTAGCATTTGCTTTATTGCTCAAATGCAAAATAATTCGTTTTTATTTACAATAAAGATTTTAAGATCAAATCCATTTTGATCGAAATAAAATTATATGCATTTCTCTCGAACTGATTTCATTTAGATTTGATTAAATTTCCGAGTGCCCTCTCTCATGCAATACGAGATTAGTATGTGCGACTGATAGTAAATGCCTAGGGTTTGTTGTTACTAATTCCACATCAACATAACTCCAATTAAAAGCCGGTGGTATTGCAATATAAATCAGGAAATGTACACTACAATTTTAAACGCTCTTCATAGCACGAGTTTTTGGATGAGCGCTAGCGCGAGCTCTACAGGACTTATCGTTCATTCAGAGTTTTATATTGCAGTGTACTCTGTAGAACGAAAATAGTTAACGAGTTATCGAGAAAATATATGACAGTCTACACGGATAAGCAGTGTCGTATGAGTTAATATTGTCATTCGCTTTGAGCTGGTGCTGAAATACTAAAGAGATGCTTTAGTATCACAATGTCACAATATTGCATTCATGCAATACGAATAGACGTTTGACACGTTGACACGTTTTTGCATTCCACAACGAAAACAAGATGCATGATTGTTTATGCTTTATTGTTATTTCATTAAGTCAAGGCTTCCTTTGGAAGGATTTGCAGTGACAAAATATCGAACTGATTTCTCAGAGGAGTATGGTATACTCATCTCCCACCCAATACGATCGCATTCTCATTTGCTTTTTAATTGTATGAACTGCTGCTGATTGACTTATTAAAAACATACTATTGCCTACAGATGGTGAGACTACATTCATTTCACATTAACATCGGCCTGTTGGGGGAATGCATTAAACGAATATTTGGAGGATTGTGTATGCTATTCTGCCTTTTTTATTTTAACAAAAAAAGTTAAGTTTTTTAGTTTAACAGTAATTTAACATTTAGTAACATAACATTGATTTAACATTTAGTTTAACATTTTCTTATAAAAACATTAGAAGAGAAAAGGATTTCATTTGACCTCGACACTTATTTTCTTCAGTTTATTGTGTCATTAATTTTATTAGTGTGCCATTAGTGTGCTTGGTGCTATTATTTGCAGCTGGTGTTATTCAATTCAAATTAACAAAGAATAATGTTGTTTTACTTTTTCCGATCATTTTGTGTTTCCAGCAATCGCTTTCGACGCTTAGGACTTGATCTAAAAGCAAGCAATTCTATTGTAATTAATATCATGATATCTTATGCAGCTCTATAGCGTACATTGCTGAATAAATTAGCGAGTAATTTCTGAGAGTAATTAATGCTGCTGGCACACAAAAACTGTCAGTTCGTTAAAAACATGTACCGGTGTTTTGGTGTTTTGAATCACTTGAATTATCATTGGCATTGACATTGATATTGACATTGAGAATGACAGCCCATTGACTATAAATTCTTTAATGTGATCATTAGTGATGACAGCACACGCTGTGTATAATTGAAAAGTCGTAATAACTTCACGTACATATTCCGTGTGTGACACACTTATCCACCTGTCACTTCACACAAAAGATGACCGGGTCGGCGGGGGGTGGAAGGGGGTAGAAAGAGGAGTGAGTAGAGTTTATTGATAATTTACAAATTTTATTGGAATTTTTCCGATATAACATTACATTTATCACAACTAAATAATTTTAATTTCTTTATACTCGCTTAGATGGCTTAGAGGGCTTCTGAGAGGGGTTTCAAAAATGATCTGTTTGTTAATAAGATCTAATGGGTGAAGAAGCCGTTGAATTGTTTCCAAAAACATTGGAGAATTTGTATTTGTTCGTTGTACAAGAGGTTCTTTAAAGCACACATTTTTTAATTTTAATTTTTTTTCGAAGGTTTTAAGGAATTTTGTAAATTAATTTTCAAGAGAATTTTAATTAGCTTTTTTGCTTAGGGAGTTCCTATAAATGTTCTCTCATGTAATGAAGTGGCTTTATTTCCTTGCAACAACTTGTACAAGGGTACACGAGTACTAAGAGTACCAAGGCGCAAACCTTTTACTTTAATTGAGTTTTGGGTTTTAATAACTAGTTAATTTTAATGTAAGTAAATACTAGTTAAATGTAAATTTTTCCAAATTATCAGCCTTATAATGTATCACGATACGAAAACGTAATCTTCGATTTTCTTTTGCTATTTCCCCGCTTTTCTTCGATTTAACGAAGAAATGATGAAGAAGAATGCCAAAATAACGATAACGAAAACGTAACGAACACGAATCGAAAACTAGATTTTTGTTGTTGTTTTTTACATGCATTCCCGTGTTCGATTGGAAATCACTTCATAATGTATCACGAATACTTCACGAAAGGGTTGTCAAAATTGACGATTACAAAAATACGATCGTCAAAGCAAAGAAGCATGCTGCTTATGATTGTCTGGAGGGGAGAAGTGGTAGGAGGTAAACAATCGCACATTTTCTGTAGATGCCAACAACAATAAATTGGAAATGAAACGAAGTGAACGAAGAGGTTTCATTATCAGAGCCTTCGTTTTTGTTTCGTGTTCGTCAACGTTTTCGAATCGTGTTCGTATCGTGATACATTATAAGGCTGTATGTTTGAAATGCTAAAAACTACGGAAGGCACCCTTTATATTAGTCTGTACGGCGCATTCTCTGTTTGCCGTCTCTGAAAAGTTACCCTTATGCGCTTTTGGAGGGTGAACTTCGTTAGCTTTCAATTTCGGAAACAATAAGAATGAGTTTCATTTTCATTTCATTCAAAAGTGGGCAGGTTTGGTGGCGAATCTTCCTTTTTATCAATTTTTTTTATCCTCTATTTTATGGCACATCCTTGGCCCGACGAAAGCATTTCACTGACGTCCGTCTATTTGACTCTCCCGTATTTCCTAACAAAATGTTCGCTTTCGTTTGTAGATTTCTCTTTGCATAGCATTCATGTTTTTTATTTTTCCTCAAGTGCCGTTAGTCGCTGATAATTTTAACCATGGTAGTCCGTAGGTTCGCAGCTAGGGAGTAGGTTCTTCATCCGTTTTCATATAAAATGTTTGCTTTCGATTAGTTTGCTTTTATAATTCTGGACTCTCGACCCTTTCATTCTGTTTGATGTTCATTAAAAGTTCTTGACTATTTATTCTATTAATTGAACGGTAAAGGTAAAGGTATGGTAAATATAGAAGTATTAGGCAAATTTTCTCTTCCAATAGGAAAAAATTTTAATAGAAAAAACTTTAATTACATTTAACTTTGTTTGATTAACATCATATATTTATTGTTCGTTATCTTTGATGATATGTCGCAATATTTTAAGCTCCTCCAGGGCTTTTAACTCTGCTTATTCAGACAATTTTCTGGAAGTCAACTAACTAAACTCCTCGAAACTATTGGTCTTTATGTTGATAAAGAGAAAATTAACGCTAATCAAACGTTTTGAAAACTTGTTTTGTTGTTTCAGAAATTTTCAGAGGTTTTACAATTTAAAACTTGTGATATTTATTCTGTAATAAATGTAGTGATGATATTTAATCTGATTTAAAATATCCATTGTCTTTAAAAGTTATCTTAAGTTTGCTCTATCTTTACCTTATAGAGGGTGCGTTGTCTAGAAGACATAATTATAATAGAACCTACTCCAAACCATTTCTCTTGACGTCATTTAAACTACATTTCATTAGATCGTGACTAGAGTAAATAATTTAGAAGCAGAAAAAGTTACTTTCCTTTACTTTCCTTTTCGGTTAAACATTTAATGCAGTTTTCTGACAAAGTATCAACTAAAATCTACTAAAAAGTAGGAAAAACAGGGAAATTTTGCTTAAATGTTAAACTCATTTTTTTTTAAAAACTACTTAAATAAATTTAGCCTTTTTCACAGTTTTTCTTCAAAGTCAATTATTCACAAAATTAAAACTTATATCCTAGACCTGAATTTTTCCTTTCAGAATTTTGAACTTTAATAAACATCTTGCTTTAGTTTTATATTATGCAACATTAATTTATATAGTCTTATATAACAAAATAGTTTGCAATGGATGCATATTATGAATGCATAAGTGCCTACTGTCCTAATGAAAATGAAAATCCTTTATTTAGGTCTTACTCTCGTTTCAAGTTCCGCAACAAGGCAAAAAATAAAAAACTATTCAAACTAATTCGTAACAATGAAAAAGGAAAAAAAATAACCAGACGCATTTGATTGAGAATATTTTTTCTCATATAAAGAGTATACTGTGGGTCAGACTGACTTTGTAATTAAGAGTGTATTGTACATTAAGAACAAAATGTTCCATGAGATGATTCGTACGTTTTATAGAGACGTAGACGTAGACGTTCGTACGTTTATATAGATTATATTACATAATGTTGGATTTTTATTTTAAGATTATTGCTAAGATTTTTCTTAGCATATAATTCAATTTACATGCCTTACATATCGCTGGTACCACTTACCGTAGTACCACATGTTGCTCATGCTACTTTTTAAGGACTACTGCAATCGTTTGACTTTTCAAAAGTTGACAAATTTGTTCTTGTTCATCTCTTTATGATCTAGGTGAGGTAAAAATTGCGATGAAAAAACCTAACCGTAGTTGAAATGTCCAGGAGAAACTATGGCGGGTAGAAATTATTTAACAGAGAATCTGGGACCTCATCCCACTGTGCAGCAGCAATAACGATAGTTATAAGGGATTCAAGTCCCCAGAGTACTTTGCATTGAAAGCGAAAATGGTTACCTAGAGTGAAGCCAACAGCCAACAATATTTTTGCTTTTATTTTCAAAAAAGTGTGCCTTCCTCTGACTCACCCATAAAGGAATCCGTGTCGAGGCGGCGAAGAAGGAAACAATGAATAGACAGATTTAGGTTAGGGTTTGGCGTGGGAAGGTATGGCTTATATCTATTTAAGTCGTTGGCAAAAATGTTAATAGAATTTAAGGAAAATTATAGAAAAACAGAAAAGGGAAGGAAACAAAATAAAAATGTTCGAATGGAGGAAAGGAAAGGAAATGAAATCGAGAAAGAAATGGTAAGCAGGAAAATGAAATAAAAGGCTAAAATGAAAAGAGAATTGGAAAACAGAATGAAAGATGAAAGATTAAAAAAAAGAAAAAAATTTAAATAAAGAAAATTTTAATAGAAAAATTAATAATTGAAAATTAAAGGAGAGAAACATACAAATGGATTCAGTTTATCTGACACAAAGGTGAAGATACATAAACTGATTTCAAATGAATTGCTGCTGGATATGTGGCAAAGGTTCTGACCCTTACAAGAGTATTGACTCCTCACAAATTCAAAATCGTTTCTCCGGTCATAATCACATTATTTCGGGAGCCAAATATACTGAAAAGTTAATTTCTAGATGTAACAAATGCATTGAGATTACAAGGATTTATATTAAAATATTCGGAAATTACATTAATTACAAAAATGTTTACTCACCGATACCGAGAATACATTGAGCGCCTTTTATAAAACAGATAATTGAAAGCAATATCAAAACTTGCTAGAAACTTGATAGCGAAATAAATATGACGAAAAATAGGAAAGCGAACGTGAAAAAAATGTTTTTCTTAACAATTTTTCCATGCATTTTTATTTTTTGGTTTCTTGGCAGAGTTCAAAGGATCGGCCAACGGAGTTGAATTTAAAGGAGAACAACAGACCAGAGAGTTATTTCCATAAAAAGTGTAGTGAATGGAATCACGAAATAGGAGGTCGAAATAATCGACTAAGTGACTGTTGTGACTAAGTAAATAGTTGAAAAACCGACCGACTGACTAACGACTGACTGATCGACGTGCCTGAGAGAGGAGATCCTTTAGAGAAACGGGCTTAAGCGTTGTAACTGTTGTTGGTGTTTTATTTTCCTACGCCCGGGTACCCGTCATGAGTTGGACATTTAGCAATTTCCACAATCAGCGAGTACGACTCGAAAGGAACAACAAATTTGCAAAGCACAAAAAATGAAAAAACGAACTCATTATTTTTAATACAAGAACAGTGAAAACAACACCAGCAACAACCAATGAACGGCACACCGAGTCGAATAGAAAGACCCAGAAAACTATAATATTTTCATTGTTGTTGTTGGTGTGGTTGCCAACATTTTATCGTTATCGTTGCTCTTGGCATTGAAATATTTATCTATGGCTTTGTTGTAATTATATTCCTTTGTCTATCTTTTTGACTGTTGATTGTCTCTGTCCGTCTGTCTGTTTCTTTGCGGTGCATCGCTTAAGGCTTTAACATCAGCGAGGTTAATTCCGCTTGGTTTGACTTTAGCGTGTCTTTTCATTTTCGCCCCACCCCTTCGTTGTGTTTCAACGGTTGTCTCCAGCACTACCCCTTATAGATATTTTCAGGCTGACTGGCTATTTCAGCGCCGCCCACCTCAACGTCTCTCCGACGCATCGACCGTCCGCATCAACAATCGTTCAATTGTGTCTGGCTTGTGTGGACTGATCCATCAACAATTTGGCTTGGTCATTTGAGAATAACCCTTAGAATATGCTAAGACTTATAGTGGTTCCCAGTTTACTCCTAAGGCATCATCATCCATTCGCTACAGTCTGGCAACGTTGACATGCAAATTGTAAGGAGAGTTAATTTGCCATTTTTCTGTCAAGGGTTTGGCCCAGACTAGGCGACCGTGTCGACGTTTCACTGATTGGTCTGATGTTCATTTATCAATGTAAAAGAAAGGTTTACTAATGATGTACCCACTCCTTGCGGTTTCGAAGTTAAGATGTTTTTCTTTTATTACAATTAAGAAAAAAGATATCAAAAATTTAAAAGCGAAGGAGATGTAAATCGAAACAATATTAATTTTAACGTGTACAAGGGAAAATATTATGCAAACAATGAACACTGGACAAATGAACCCAAATGAGGATTGACGGTACTGTTGGTAAAAGTCTTGTAATTTTTGTAGATCGCTGAAGAACGAACGAAATTTAAAGAGACAAAAAGGAAAAGTTGTATGTGAATATCTAGAAATGTGGCATAGTATGTTGAGTATATTAACAGAATTATGATAAGGTGTCTAATTAATGTATTTTTAATTAAATCCTGACATTGAAGTTATCTTTCCAAAGCATTTTTCTGAAGTTTTTGTTACGATATTTGGGTTAGGCGAAAAAAGCGAAAAAAACTAATTTAAAATTAAGTAAAAAATAGCAAAAAAAAATATATTCTTAGAGGTTGTACAAATAAGTTATGGTTGTTTTTTTGCCTATTGTCTATTATTTACTTTAATCCCCGTAGGTATTCTTAAGATCTACCTTGGAAAAGGGTGGGCCTCTTTATTAGACCCAAATGCTTGAATCATTTTTTCTAGTATTTCTGCAAGCAAAAAGTTTTTGTCCTCAGCCCAAGCGCGTGTCTTGAATCGAAGCAAACGGTAGTCAGGAGGAGTAAGTATAGTAAACAAGGCGAATGGGTTAATGTAGTGTGACAAGAAAAAATTTTGTAATCAAAAATTTGGTAAGAAAAAAAATATTAATTTGATTCTATATAATTTTTATTAAATTAAAACTTTGAATTATACGTACGTAATTATACGTTTTATTAATATTTTATTTGGTAACAGCGTAACAAAATATAATATAAATAAAAATTAATTTGCAAAGCAAACAAATTAAAAAAGCTTGTATCCAAAACGTTAAAATGCGCATTTAACTCTTCAAAGTGTTGGTCGTATTAACCTCCAACGTACACACTGAATTTTTTACGAAATAATCTTAAGTAAATATTTATTTTTAACTTGCGTCACGATTGCGGCAATCGCTTTCAGTATTTACCATCTTTTTATGAAGAGATACGAAGAGAATTGAGATCACTATCGGGTCTCTTCATTCTCTTCTCTGATATATAAGTTTCTTATTCAATCATTTATTCATCATTTTTTTAATGATTTTTATTTATAAATGTTTTCTTTAAATTCTTTATTAATTTTTCCATGATTAAATCCTACTGTTTTGGCTTTTAATCGTCCTGTGATGGTCACAAAACAGTGGTAAAGAAATCTTCAAAGAATCTGCATGAGATAATTTCGATTGAGTGAAAATTCTCATATATAGATTGTATTAAGTTATCTTTGTCTTTAATGTAATAAAAATTTAAAGCCTCGGTTTGTTTTAAAACCGAGAGGGGCTCAAAATATTGAGAGCAAATAATCGTGTGCAATTTGAGAAATTTGACGTAGCTGTTACTTGTAGATTCTACTCTTCCCATTTTCTGTCTCTTTCCATACAAAACCTGAGTTTGTTTGTATCACTTCTGGAATCTTCTTCGGCGACAGAACTTGTACAATCTCATTGTTTCATCGAATTCAAAACGACGTGCATTGTTTGTTCTTATAATTCGATAATAGTGATGTAGAAACGTTTTGGACAAAAAAGCATGTTGAGCAGTAACAAAAAGCTCTATTTTGGTCACGATCATTTGTGTTTCAAGGTCACATGTCCATATTCCGTGGACGGTGGAGAATAAAAGGAAATCGGTGATCAGTAACATTGCCGATTGTCGCTTGTGTTATAACAAATGCTCTGATTGTAATGAAATTTATCTGTTAATCCTGACTAAAAGTATAATTTCCGATATGACGCATCATACATTGGCAAAAATTGCGAGTATGTTTTGCGCCTGCAATGAATCAGAACGGATTTCTTTTCGAGTAAATTAAATTATATCTATTTTGTGCATGAAATTCAGTTTTGGGTTATTAAGTCCAAAATCAGTTTCGGCGACGTTTGATCGTTCTGTGTCGGAAATACCTACCAAATATCTTAATTTTACCCCATTCCGAAAATCTGACAAACATCAGATAATTCACCCTATCACTTTATCCTCTCCTTTAAATGAAATTCTATCGCAACGCAATTAAATGATTATTTTTGAAATTTTCCAAGCATGAAAACAATTCTGAGTAATTAAAAACGAAACGTAGTGTAGGGAGTAACTATAACTACAACCTGCTTGAGTTATCCTTGAGTTGCTTTTCATTTTTTTGGTTAGAAATTTAAGTCAAGGGTCAGGGAAACAATACTAAGAAACAGAAGACTAATAACAAAATTCGCATTCCTGCTTGCATGACGTTGTTAAACCAAGGTGCGGTAATAGTAGAATCTAAGAAATTAATTTCCGCTCTACAAACACTAAAATTTATTGTCTTACCTTACCCTTAACGATTCTAGGGCAGGCGTGGCAAACCATTATATAATAAATAGCGCACTATCGGGGAAAACCTAAAAATGTGGAAAACAAATGGCACATCGTTTTAATTACTAACCAATCAGTACATGATTTCATGATTGGATGACGGGTGCTCGTTCAATGACGTAACTGTCTAAGCAATGTTTTCCTACCTTTCTTTTTGCTATGCTCCATGAACGACTTTCTAAAATCTATCGGCGTATAGCCGCGAACACTTGATTTCCCAACTGATAATATTTTTAAACTTTAATCCGAGCTTCAAAGTTTTACGTTTCCATATATTCATGTCCCCGAAACAAGCTCAGACTGTATTGGCTTGAATTTAAAAAATGTTATGGAAAGATGACCCTCATTCGTATTAGTTTTTATCACACAAATTTAATCTTTAATGCTTGTGGGATGTACATAAAAATCTGTTGCATGCATTACATGACCTGACCTTCTTGTACGAATGTCGAATTTTAGTCTACAACAAATGTGTGCGCCTCTGATGTTATTTTAGTTACATAACAAATTACTCGCAAGAGAAGCGATTATTATACAAAAGGCATGCCCACAACTAGATGTCACAAGTTACGTAAGATTTCAACTTTTTATACTCATCTGTTTTTGAGTCGTGTGAGATTCTTACATGCGTTCGGATGTTGTGATGAAACTGGTCGAAAAGGGTTCGGGAATACGGTGTCACGTTGGAATCTAAATTTCGAAATTGTTTACGATTACAATATTTCATTCCGGAAAAGGAAGTAGAAAGGGAAAATTCTTTCAATAGACAAGCGATTTCTAAGCGATATTTTTTGGAATGATATAGAGTATATTGCGGTATATTAATCAAGAGATGCTTGAATTATAAAAAAGAGGTGTATATACGAGAGGTATATATACGATCAATGAGATCGCTAAAATATTATTACTAATAATTATAGCTTTTATTTTATTAAACAGTATTTATCCTCGCATGAATAGCTTATATCCTCGTATACGTTTTACTTTTAGGTAACTCCTGAATTGTCGGTAATTAGCGTCAACAGCGAGTGAGTTTTTACGTACGATAACTCCGGAATAAAACCTTTTAAATTTGAACTAATTCTATTAATAAAATAATTTATAAAATTCTCTCATACATCCGTTCTTACTACCTTAATTCGTTATTGTAAGGTAGATATAAAAAACTTTTTAGAGTACTTATGCCTTTATAGGCTATATCTACATCTTTGAATGTGGATAAACTCTTTTTATGCTCCTGGATTTGCCAGACATGATTAAATCATCAATTAACACAGTCTCACTTAGATGTATCCTTTACCTCTCATGTCGAAAATATCTATTAGTGAATTCGCTTTTATTCATTCTCAGAGATATCTCTTAATTATTTGTCCTTCTATATATTTTTCTAATGCGCTTTAATTTTCTCAGTGTAATTATTAAACCAATAAATATTGAAAAGAATTATTCTCCAAGTTCAATTTCTCCCCTCCCTCTTCTTCTTCCTTTTCATATTCTCTTAGTAGAGCAAAGCGCCTCTTTAAGACTGAAAAAAATCAATATATTTCTTGGAATCATAATTCTTTGGTATTCTTCCTTTATAATAATTCGCTACAAGAAACTGTAGGAGGAACTCATAAAAATCTTTTCCCATTACTCCATTGTCTTCAATCAGTTTGCATCGTCGTGTCGTTGGATGGATGGATGAATGCAGTTATGGTTTCTTTTGGGGCTGATGCTGGTGTGCTGTTGATAATAACAGCAATGTCATCAAACAATATTTATTAATTTATTCATATTAGTCGTTCTATCCAACCAACCATCCAGCCATTCAGTCATTCAGCCAACTCTCCACTGATTATGACATGTGATCCGTTTTGGGGACGGCAACGGCGGCGACGATTTTGACGTATTCTGGACACGAGTTTCACAGTTTCTGTGAATACTCTCAACCAGTCATCACCCCCACCCCCGATAAAGCCCCAGAAAGCGTCTGAACTTCTTCAGTTGCGACATTTTGCTATTTAATCTTTTTTTCCACTTGAAGGAAACTACAGTGCACTACAAACGATTGTATGTGTGTGTGTAAGACATTCTTCTTTTTCTTGGGATCGGTCATTGTATTTGTTTTAGACGATTTCGCATGCCACAAACGAATAAACTAAGCTTGACTTGGTTTCATTCTTATAGACTTTCTTTATTTTTGTATATTTCTATTTTTCTTTAATGTTTTATTCCATTGCTTCTCTTTTACGTTTCGTTGTCAGTGTAATTCACAGCTTACTCTGCCGTAGTGACTGTTGTTGGTTTTGTTATTGTTATTGTTGTTGGTTTTGTTATTGTTATTGTTGTTGTTGCTGCTGGTGCTGCTGCTTTTTTATTATTATTGTTGGTTTCATGTTTTCTGTTTGGCTCAATATCTCGTAAATTTATCTGGTTCCTCTCGTTTTAATTGTTCTTATTGTTGTTGTCATTATTTGTTTTCTCTCTCTTGTTTTTCCTTTTGTTATATAGGAAGCCATAGAACAACGACACTTCCTCAGTTGGACTAATTAGGACTGGGTTTTCACTACGATTGTACGCTCGTCCGTCGATGAATCGACTGCCCAATCTACCAACTGACTGATATCAACGAATATTGCATTGTGCTTTGTCATGTTTGTAGTAGTATTGATACTGTCTTCCGACGTTTGACAATAATTCTTTAGTGCTTGTAGTTTTGGGACACGCCAAGAAGATACTTGGGGTTTTTTGTATAATAATAGATTAAATGTTTTGTTGGGAATGATAATTGGTTGAACGACCAGAATGATTTAGTTTAGTTAGTTGACTTACTAGTTAGTTGGTTGGTCACATTAGGGATTACCTAAAAAGTTTGCAAAATTTCTTGTATTTCATGATTTGATATGATAATGATATATTAATGATAGGTTTTTAGATTAAGAAGCTACTCCAGATGTCTAGAAGTGTCGTAGTGTCGAAGAATAAGCCATTCACCACATCATATTCACCTCCTATTAAAGTTTAACAGAATAGTTCATTTCTGCATTCGAATGTCACTAAATGGCACTACGGCACTTATTTAGTTATTCTCATGTTTACTGCATTGACACTAAGCTGTTGTCTTCGTTGAAATGTTCGTACATAAGAAAGAATTGCTTGGAAATTGCTTTCAAATTCACCATCAAAATGATCGTTAATGACATGTGATACCTTCGTACTCTATGAGTGTTACTTTAGTGCCATTCGCTTGATTCACTGCGATTCATGCGATTCGTGCAGGCATTTTCCTTCATTGTCAAAAGTGCTTTTAAGAAATATGGCTCGACTTGAAGCACTGCAGTTAACATTAGAGTGTTTTTTAATATTTTTTTTAAAATACACTGTGCAGCTCTTTAATCTATACCGCCCTCACAGTAATCGATACAATCTGAGCCAGTTTATTGCGAGTAGTCTTAAAGAAGTTAGAAGTTTTCGTGGAAATAATGACAATGTGCCTTTGGCGAATATCTATATATATGCATGTGTTTCTTTTGTTCTCTTTTTTTTGCTTCATTACTGCTTTTACTCTACTGTTTTTTTCCATTTGTGCAATTTCTTCTCAAACAATTATGCATTCAGTGTACCGTTAGTTATGAATTTGGCCAAGCAAGCGCATTACGAATTCGGCCAACAAGGATAAGCTAAACTACCTTCGAACCATCGAGCCGTCGAACTCTTCTAAGTCTTGCATTGATTTTACTTTTGCTTCAACGTTTTTTTATTGCATTTCTTGTTTCCGTCTTTCTTTACAATTGACTTACGTGCCTAGGGCAGCAACATGTTTTCTCACTTAGAACTGCAGCGCAATACCTGCCTCAGTGCACGGAAAAACAATAATAACAATAAAAACAGCTTACAGTGGGTGAATTTTTGAAATATCGAGTTAAAAAACCTTACTTACAGATGACAGTAGGTGATTGTAAGCAAGAATTTATGTACTTCTTTATAACGATCACGCCTTGTTTAATGCAACACAGATGAAATACCCAAAAATATACCCAATAGATGCCCAAATGGATAGTTGGGTGTGGGCTTAAAATATCTTCGAGATATTTACAAAATTGGGTGTGACTAAATATTGAGAATCACTTGGGGAAGTCATGAATGAATTGAAACTAATTGTTCTTCAATCGATGTTTTTATTAAAATTAATAAAATAGATAAATTGTTATTAATTTCTTCTAAGTCCGTTTAAGGCCCTGAAAGTCACCTTAAGTGAACTAAATTCTTTAAAAAGGCACTATTGGAAGGGTGCCTTTTTAATACCTCCCATATAACTCGACCCACAGTGTCCAGCCTATATAGCAGCAATAACTGCAACAAAAACTAGCAACAATATCAGGACTATGCACTTTCAAGCATTGAAAATCGCTTGTGACTGCCATCAGCCTCCTCTCACAGTTCATTGTACCACAAAATGCGATACCGTCTTAAACGAAGCCTAAAAAATATAGCTTCATTTTCACGGTGCATCGAACTTTATTCTCCATTTAATCTTTAGGCTTCGAGAGTGTAAGGCGTAACACTAATGTACCGTCAAAGCCTTCTATCAAAGGTATTTTTTACGATATTTGTATTTGTCAGGAAAAAGAAAATGGTAGGAAATTATACGGGTGGTGGGTGGAAGAGAGCGTAGAGGGAAGGAACGCAACTACATGAATATTCATTTTTATTGCCGTTTAACTCGCAAGCACATCAAGGATTTCCCGTCCATCTCAAAACTGCATCTTCAAAGCGGGGGAGATATTTTATGGGTTTGAGGTTGGTAAAATTGTGACTGGTAGGTTTTTTATTTTGCAGCATTAGAAAATCATAAGTAGCAGCAGTACTAACTTGGGTCAGTATGGTGGTTGGTGAAGAGAAGGCAGCGGAAGGGAGGGAAGTGAGGTAAGGTACGTACATCTGGTATTTAACTTAAGAGTTCCTTGTTTGTTACTTGAATTAATAGTAGTCTGCTGGCGTTATTAAACTTCTCTTAGCGTGCATCTCATCCAGAAGGCGTCGTTTCGTATTCCATTCCTTTTTCTGGTGTTGGGTCACGTTTTTGCTATCAACATTTTTCATTTGATTAGCAATGTGTTGCCAAGATTTTGCTCGGTTTTTGTGATAGAGCTGTTTTTTCATATTGTGCTTGCTGGTCAATTGGATTTGCTTGTGGGCGGGCGTGTTATTTTGAAGTCTTAGTTGGGTAAGATGATGATGAATATGATGATGGCGGCGATGATGATGATGCTGATTATGATGGCAATGGTGGTAATAATGCCAGTGATGATGATTGCAATTGCGATGAGAATCATACGGAAATGGTTACGTTGTGAATTGTATGTAGATTTAAATGTAACGATTGTGTAAAGTATTTCTTCGTTCGTTGCTTATATCTCACGAGAATCGAAATTGAAATTGAATTGAAAATTTCCCAAGACAATTTTCATTTTTCCCCACAAGGCTTAAGGAATAACACACAGTGTTATGTGATATCATCATTGTGGTGATCAAAGAGATGCACATACTCCATATATAGTAGTTCTTATGCTTCTCTTTCACTTAACTCGAGCTCGCCAGATAAATTCTTTTCTTTTTCTTTGGTTTGGTTTTTTTATAACATTTCCTCTTTCTTTGATGAATCTGGGAAGGGTATTCAATATGTTTTCGATATCGGTATGAAGAAGACATCAATGAAATAAATGCTATTTATACATCTGGATATGGGTTTAAAATCTGTTTCCGAAAATCAAAAATTCCTTCGAAATTATCCCGAGTAAGCTCAAGCAACTAATTCGCTTTAATAATCTTTTGTTAATCTCAAATCAGCGAATCTTTTTATGCACAAAGTTTTTTTGAGGTATCAAACACTTAGGTCTCCTAGCTTCTCACTCTACCGTTAAGACGTTAAACACTATCAACCATTAACGCGGTTTGCCGTAGGTCCATCGTGTAGTATCAAGCACTTACGACAAAATTCACTTAGGCCCGGACGATCCTTGATTATTTATTTTGCATTGAATCAGCGAATTTACGCGTTGTTTTGCAACCAAGATTACATGCTGCTGCCTCAATCAATTATTACATGTTCAACGAGCGACAAAACAAGCAACCAACACCAGTATGGTCTACGTACAATCTTCGTAAAACTGTCATCATCATCATCGGCAATATGATGAGTGTCGTTGCCTTTACCATTCTTGGAGGCTAGAGTCATGCCTACTTGTGCTGGCTGGTCATACAATTTGCTTTATGTTTACTTTTACACCCGGTGGCTCGACGACTACTGAATTTTAAGGTGTATTCAGTCTCAAGTCTTTTAGCGATCTGTTGTTTTTGTTTCTTTACATTTGCGACTTCTGGGCTTTGTTCGGTTTGTTGTCTATCCCACAACCAATTCTTGTTATTTTGTCTGGATTACACCTCTATCTATTTCCCTTTCACCCGCTGGCATGTCTTGCGTTGATCCTTGAGAATCGAGTTTTATCGTAAACTTTTTTGGTACTTCGGTACTTTTTTATCGCCGCTTTTGTCTTTTTGTCGCATGACATAAATTTATTGCTTTTTAATGTTGCTTATTGTTGTTGTTGTCGCTTTATTGTTTTTATATAAAACTCCATTCGTTGAAGTTTCTTACATTCATGATTGTGGGAATATTCTATTTTCAAGGTGTGACAAAGATAAAATTGAGATCGCATTATCTACGATAGATGATCATGAAAAGACCATGAAAACGTCTGATTTATGTGAACTGATTTAAATAAAATATAATAACACCTTACGTTTTAATCTAATCCTTTTTTTGTTAAACAAATTTAAAAAAATTTAAAACAGTTATGACTAGAAATAATAGAACGTAGAAGAAACATAACAGAACTTAGCTAATGCAAATAAATTTTAACGAAAAACAACAACACTATGTTATAAATTAGAAAATCAACAAAAGGAAATCAAGATTAAAGTCGAGGAAAAGTCAAATATTTAAACCATAAACAAAATAAAAATAAAAAAAAAATATAAAAAATAACAATAAAAACAAACATAACATAATAATAAAAACTTATTTCAAAATTAAGAAAGTTTCGAAGACTTGCACCGACCGGACATGATCGTCCGTCCGGTCGCGGCCCACGCACAAAAGAAATAATATACGAATTAATGAAACTAAGGCGTTTTGGTGTTAAGAAAATGATGGCGAGAGTTGGTAATTCTGGTTTTTTCCGGTTGTTTTTTTATGTATAGAAACAATACCAATAACCTAAACATAAACAACGAAAACAACAACAACTGCCACTATCGCCATCACTTCTAGCAACACCGTCATCATCGTCGTATTCAGTTTTCTTATAGCATTTTAATTTTCAATGAAGAAACGCATTTGTTGTAACGAAAAAATATAACCATTTAAATTAATCTTCATCATACTGGAGTGAAATTAATACGAAGAGCGGGTGGAACAAAAAGAAATGCGAAGAAGAAATACCATAAAAAATAACAAGAAAAATAAACCACCGTAAAACATAAATATCTTAAGCGGGGCTCTTAGACGTGCAAACTTTAATATATATGCAATATAATTATTTAATAAAAACTTCATTAATGTTGCTTGCACTCATTTGTTTAGTTTTTTGCTCGTTTATTCCTTAACCTCTGAGAAGATTTGCTTTCGCTACTCGCTGCTCGTTTGTGTGAGAATAACATGACTAACGACATAAGCAATCCTTATTTCCCACGCATATCACTAGCAAAAACAACAACAACAACGTCAATAACAATGACAATATCGAATGTTATGGTTATTGCTAGACCATAGACTGAAATAAATATGGAGGTACATTTATTTATTTATCATGTTTGCAAAAAACAAATATTTAATATGTTTAAATAAATTATATTATTCACGTGATGAATAACATTCACAGCAATGCAGTGTATTGAGCGTGTAAATAATGTTGGGAAAATGTTACTAATTCATGCTACAGTGGATCGAAGTGAAAGAGGATCAGTTTAAAATCAGAAAATATTGATTCGTATTAACATTCACAATTTTTTGTTGGTGAATGCGGTTTTATTTGTTTCGCACTGAATGCGCTTTATTTTTTTACGTTAAAAAATAGTCAAGTTTTTTATCATCACAATTCGTTATAGCTCGTTGAGTTTAGTAGATGTTGCCTCACAGTGTCCATTATTGATTCAAAAAAATTATTGATTCAAAATAAAAAATTCTTGACAATTCTTAGACATAATCTGAACAATTTATATGGATATGATAATTTAATTGAATTTCTGTGAATATATACTCCAGGAGATCTGACTAATCCCGATAAACATTTGTTTATTAATGGCTTGATAGACAAAAACATTATCTCATATCTAATGTTTAATTCCTACATCGTCCCTCTTCGTTTAGGTGCACTATCGTGTCAACATCGTATCCCCATAGCTTCCCTGACATTTACATTAGTCTGAGGTTTCCTCAATGTCTTCTCGGTGCAATGCAGGAAAAATCGTTTATGTGATCAATGTAATTCCTATTATGTCTATAAACTCAATATATCTGCTACATCTGGCGAGTAACTTTTCAATGCCCTACGAAAAAGAACTTGCCCTGAGGAAGTTAATTGTCGTCTTAAACTCCATAAGTAGTATTACTTTGGGGCTCAAAACACTGTGGTCAAATTTGACCGTGTGATTTTTACGATATAGACTGTAGGCTTCTGAGGCGATCTGTGTCCTATTTGCTGTGCCTCATGCACTCCTGAAGTAGGAAGTAGGATTCCCTACTTCATGTACGTTACCGCAATAGAATGGCACTATTGCTGTCACAAGCGAAGCCCTCATAGTTTTGTAAACTTGTGAGACATCTATCTCTTTTGTGAATCATCTATCCTTTCTATGCTTTAAAAAGTGCATTCAAGGTGTTTTGTTTAGATCTGTAATAGACACGGCTTGGCTTAGAAATGAGTCTTTACGCATTAGCAAAAAACTGAAAATGTCGAACATTTATTGCGAAAGAATAAAGAAAGAAAATCGTGACTTTATAAAATTATATGCCTTTTTCGCATCTGGTGAAATTGTTGCATCTGGCGTCCGAAGAGAATTTTCCAGCCTCAGCAACGAGAGTGAGACACAATTTGGTGCGCCCGTTTTTATCGCTCATGCTAATGATATTGATCGTCGGTGTCGCCACATGGCCGCCGCAATTAGTTTTTGTAAAAGGGTCGTGACAAAGATTTGTCAGATATTGTGTTTCATTATTTATATCAGGGTTTGTATTTGGGATTAACAGAAATATATTGAAATATTACCGCATGTAAATATTTTTGTGTTGGTTCAAAGGGGCACCAGTTCGAAAACAATATTAACCTCGGATGAAATGATTCAGGCTATAGCTTAAATTTAGTACATCTGTCACGAAAATTTGCGTGAAAAGAGTTAACGACATTGGTAAAATTCTAGATTTCCTAGGAGTATTTTGATGAACTGAGTTTTAATAAACTGTATTCAATTAAATTTAATTTTTAATCTTGTAAATTCTTAAATTTTCAAAATCTTTGATTTGCAATTGCAATTTGAAAAGTTCTTTTATATAATTTAATCTTCATCAAGTCCATACGTAATCGTTCTAGACTGTGAGACCAAAGTACTAAAGTGTATCCCGAGGATGTAAGCATTTGTTTTAGATCTCAAAAGATGATTTGAATTTTTGATCTCATAAATTAAAAATTGTTTCTCCTTCTCTTTCTTCTATTCATTTGTTTACATTTTCATTCATTAAATAAAAATTTATTGATTTTCAAAGTAGAATTGACACGCCACTCGCCGCACCTTGAATTATCAATGAAGCCTTCTTCATGACTTGTTATTACGATCGGTATCGAAAACATAATTTTTTTCTTCTTTTTGAAAACGGATGCTTTAAATGGAAACGAGGAATTAACAACAGATGACGGATAGTCGTCAGCGGGAGGGTTGGTGTATTGAAAGAAGTGCGAATGTGCGGAGTGTGCGCGAGAGCACGTTCGTGGAAAATTCATACGAATAATACCGAGAATATATAAAAATCTCATGTTGTAAAGATTTATGGAAAAACGGCACGCTGAAGCAGAACGATAAACATGCAGTTACACAGATGGATACGTACCCATGAAGGGACGGATGGATTGGTTGCTGCATGGATGAATTGTCGAATGGATAGATTTGGTTGCTTGGCAGATAGGTTTGATAGATTGAAATATCTACTTGAGTTAAGTTGGTTGAGTACAGGGATTACAGTGAATGGGTGTTAGTTGCCGGGAAGCGGTGCTGACAGCTGTTCAAATGAATTCCAGTGAAATATCAAAATGAGAAAATGAGAGAAATAAATATACGAAAAAGCTCATATACATAAATAAATACATATATTATATGTATGAATATACAGGGCCTTCTGCATTAAATCCACCGACAAGTTAAATTGCATAGACTGAGTCAAATGAGAGAAACATTCGAAAATTCGGAAGAATTTTTTCTTCCTATTTTTTGAAACTATACTTCTAAACGTACTTTAGTAACTAGCTCTCCAAAATACGAATTTTCTCGGAAAATTAATTTCAAACATAATTTTTTTTCAACCGCAAGACTTAAAAAATTGTGAACATTTTGAACAAGTAGGACTTGTAGGCAATTTAATTTCAATGCAACGTCTTGATCTTCATTGAATTTCGTGGTTAGAAAATTATGTATTTGTGATGCATCATGACAATGCTCGACCTTATACTGCAAGAGTTGTTAGAATATATTTAGATATTATATTTATTTTACCCTAACAGGAAATTCTGCTTTTGTTCTCCTCAAAAACTATTGTTTTAATCACGTGGCACGCGACCTGGTTGATCAGTAATTGTTGGTTAAGGAGATACCAACAAAACAAATGGATATTTGTTCTTCCAACACATCTACTATTTATATTCTATCTGTGTCATATAAATATAATTTTTTGCCTATGATTCGCAATCAATAGAAGAAAAATTGCTATCATCTATATTTGCATTGTCTGCATTGGCACACATTTTCCTCTATGAATTTATTGCGGATATCTACGTATCATCGTTTTAATTCGTTTCCTTTTTGCGAATCATTTCCACTACGAATCTACTACTCGTTCCCATTACTTAAAAGTTTTCGATATTTGATACGCAATCGTGCGTAGCATTCGCTAGAACTGCAGGACGTCATTTCTTATCACTTCACGCCACCGATGCCTTAAACATCAAAAGAATCTGAAAGGAAAAAAAAATATGAAAAATTTTATGAATGAAATCTAGTAGTAATCGATGGAACGGAAAACAAGAAGAAGAGCAGAAAGAGAAGGGCGGTAAACAATTACGGGAAAACCAAAGAAACAGCACGTAAAGGAATAAGTTTGCGCTATCAATTTCTAGTTTCTTTGGAAGTTCTTGACGCGCTAGCTGTACTTCTTTAATATTTGTAGTAAATGCTGACGTTGCTGTGGCTGTTGTTGTTATTGTTGTTGTTGTTGTTGTTATTGCTATTATTGTTGTTGTTGTTTTTGAATTGTTTTGTTGGTTTGTTTTTCTTTTAAATAATGAACGCCCCTACGATTTGTTCCAGCATTTTAACTAAGGGTTCCTTCGATTGAATTCAACATCTGCTCTCCCTTACTCTCTGTTTTCTTACTCTGTTTTCCCTACTCTTTCTATCTTTTCGCCTCTAAATCATAAACCAACGGAATGCTTATTTTTTCAAATTTAAATTGAGGAATGATTAAATAAATGAATGCATGAATGAAGGGAATTGAATGAACGAATGAATGAATGAATGAATAAAAAATATTAATTAAGAAAGAATAAAAAAGCAATGAATGAAGATGCAAGGAATGAATGAATGAATGAGCTGGGGGTAACATTAACACTTTAAATGATTACATTGTATGACTCTTTGTTGTTGCAGTTGTTGCAGTGATTGCCGGTTGTTGTTGCTGTTATTTATTTTCATTAATATTGCTCTTGGTCTTTGGAGTTCTTAAGCCGGAAATGGTTTAATTTCGTCTTTTTCATGGCATCATCTCATAACCAAAAAATTTCAAGTGAATATCATTGAAATATAACAAATGTGTTGGGGGTGGTGGGTAGGCGGTGCATGATGCCTACGGTACAGCGCGTCTCATATAATTTTTGTGAGTTTGCAAAGATTGCAATTTGTTCAAATTGAGTTGAAAATCTGTTGAAAAGTACTCCGTTAGTTAGTTTTATCGTGATATCTTACTCCTTTATATACATTCATTTATTCGCTCCTTTATTCCTGTTTTCATTCGTTCAGTTCATCAGTCAACATTCTCTTCAACAAATCATCATTCAAATCTTTTTAAATCTAACATTGAGATATGACGTGATGGCAACATTGCTTTATGCCTTCAATCATTTTCACCGCAATCAGTGTGAATTGAACTTAAATGAATTGAAATGACATATTGCCGCACAACGTTCAACATTGAAACACATGCGCCAGAAGGAAAAAGGAGTTCATTCAACTGATGTTTATCCAGTAGTAATAACGTTAGCTAGCACCGGCAGCAGCACCAACAAAAAGAACAACAAAAATTGAAACAATAACATCATACTAAAAGCGTACCAAGCATTAAAGCAGCAACAACTTTTCATCAGCTGGTTTCGTTTTATTGAAATAATTTGCATACAATACCATTATCCGCCCTCTCCTCCTTTTGGGATATGATTAGTGCGCCCGCCTGTCTGTCGGCATGTCGACTATTTCCTAGTCCATCTATTTGTCGTTTCATTCTTTAAAATCTCCCCTACCACTCCCACCATGCCTTTTTCTCTATTCCTGTGAAGTTGAATCTTATGCATAGCCTTCCAGCAATATCTTTTCACCATTCAAATTATATGAATTTGTATATTCACACACGCACACAGCCACATACATTCACGCGAACAAAATCACTTTCATAAATATTTTCGTTTCGCTTCGTTTCGGGAAAAACAAGCAGGAATTCCTTAGAGGTGGTGTTTTTCCTTATTTTTCGCAATCGTTCCCTAAAGAAAACGTTTAGGAAAAAGGACGAAAAACGTTCGAACTCTCATGGTTCGAGGTAATCGAAATGATTGCCTGTTATTGTTGTTGTTTCTGTAATTGCGTTTAGTACTAAATTTCTTTGAATTACACATACTTTTCACAAAAAATTTCAAAGTTTCACATCGAAATATAACGATGTCTGTTCATGATCTTCCAATAATTTGTATACATTATCAGTATTTACGATCTTTCAACAAGAAGTGTTTTATGAAATCAAATAAAAAACGCAATATTTCTGTAAAAAATTATTTGCCTCTTATTTTGTATCTATAGTACATACTTTGAAACCAATAATGAAATAATAAAAATCTCTCAATAACCGTATATATCGTCATTATTGTCATTCTGAATTTGCTTGAATGAAAAATTTTTCGTTAATTTCAAAAAAAAAAAGTTAATCGAAAAACTACATAAAAATTTTTTATTTGGTAGCGGAAGAGCTGCGTTGGCCATTATATAGTATTAGTTTTGAAAAGATCCCTTACTAAGATTCAGTTGATGACACTTATCTCATCTGAATCGATTATTTTATGGCGTTACATAAACGAATGAATACTGTTTTGTGATAACATGTATATTTATGATAATTATATTATTAATTTCGTTTAGTATCTTAATTATCACATGACTTCAAAACTTTTCCTTTGCAAAAGTTTTGAAGTAATTTCATGATTAAGATAAAGGAACAAACGAATAATTTCATTACCATGAATATACATACTAAACGAAGTTGTAAACGTTCAACGCTTCTCCGGTATTGTTATCAATATAGGTACGAATGCTTTGTATCTGGATAAAAAAATTTTAATATTCTTCCTAAAAATAGCTTCATCAAAAACTCACCATTAATTGCCGTCCTATGCTATCCATTGTTGGAAAATCGTTTCCCCACGAAGGAAGTTTGGCATTACATTTGTGCACGTTTAGAAGGCAATAACAGTAATAATCACTAGGGTTTAAATCGACATTGATAATTCATGCATAGCTGTAGATTCCACGTTGAAGATTTCATTCTCTTTTTTGAATTTCGTCAGTAAAATATTCTGTGAATTTAGAAATACTGTGGTAATAGCTGAAAGTTACCGCAAGGTAACTTATTTTAAGTTTTATGATGGTGAATTCCACATATTATCGACTTAATAGTGCGATTGTAAATGTTTTCCAATATCGCTGCCTAATTTTGTTCAATATTGTTATCTGCCAGCAACTAATTTTACATGCATGCATTCTATATCTGGACCGTGATATAGTGACATCAATGAAGTAATCAGTTAGAAACCTACGTATTATAATTAAATAACTGCGATGCCGAGAATAGACCGAACGCCCTTTATAATGTCATTGAAATTGTTATGATTTTATGCTTTTGTAAAGCAAACCATCGAACGTTTTAAATACTATAATAAATAGGCTCATCATCATCGTCGTCATAATTCTCATCATCATCCTCGTCATCAATAGGGTAAACTTCTTCATTTTCTTTAAGATTTTCTTCGTATCAACATTATCAACTTGTCGTGTATGATTCGTTTATATTTCCATGATGAATTCCGATGATGATTTCGCATTTTTTAAAAATTGGCTACAATTTTTTGTACCTGCTTGTCTTAATCCTTACAGATTTTTTGTCATTAAATTTTTCTAGAAACAAAAATATTTTCATTCTTGAATGACATGAATTTAAGTGATTAAAAAATGTTAAATAAAAATTAAAGCATTGAAATTGAAGCCAAAAATTTCGAAAGCAATTTGTAAACTATTTCTAATTCTTTGTTATGTAAATAACTCTTTAAGAAAGAATTTTATTAAAAAAGAGAAATTCTTAAGAAAGTTTTTGGAAGGTTTGGATCGTGTTAGTTTAGTTTATTCAGTTTTAGAATTTTTTCTCTTGCACGTGCTTTCGGCTTCTGCTTCTTGTGCGATTAGTGATTTTTTAGTCTATTAAGCATTTTGGAATTAAAAAATGTTTTATTTCGATTATAAACTTTCGAAGAAGAGTTAGTTAATTTTTATGAATTAATTGAAATAATTAATCGAAAAAGTTTCAAACTATTTTCGACGTGACCACGATTTATTCGGGTCAACAACTTTTTATGGTTTTTTGCTGAGTGTGATTTGATTTGATTTAGTTTAACCATAGAGTAAGAAATAACAAGAGGCCCAAACAGCTCTTTTTACTCATTAGCTATCATGGAAGCGGTCGGTCCGAGCGGGAAACGAAGAAGTGTTTTGTGTGAGAAGTACTCGAAAGCAGAATATCGGACGATTTCTTTCTTTATTCGTTTTTTTTTACTTCAGCACAATTTTTATTATTATTCTCTCATTACTTCGTGCTATTATTCTCGCGAGAGCAGAATAGACCAATTGATTGATTTGTTTTCATTTGTTATGACTGCGGTATTTTTTATTATTCTCTCAATCGTTGCTATGCGTATGTGTATAGTGTTTCTATTTCATCATAAGTAGCAAAAAGAATGAGAAAGCACAGAGAACGATTGTAACGATTTCTTTTTTCTTTGCCTCTCCAAGTAAGAAATCTACGTACACTTGTTCCTCTTTATGCGATTGTATTTCATTATGATTTCGAATTGTCTGAAGACAAAGACCAAACCTTAGGGCAAATTTGGAGGGAGAAATGTAGGATACCCTTAAATATGTACGACAAAAATATTAAAATACGCGATAAATATTTTGCACCATCCGATATTGGTAAAATATGTTTAAAGGCAGGTGTTGTACCAATTTTTTTTGATAACACCTATGATAATACAGACATATTGAATTTACCTGAAGAAGGTAATCAATGTGACACAGAATTTTCTTGTAGCAATTGTGAAAAACAATTAAAAATAAAAATAAAATATTAAAAATAGAAATAAAAATTTATCATTCAGCCTGATAAAGTCTGTGTCCATCCATGGTGGAAAATCCATTTAATTAGATAGCCACGCCTACTGCTAGATTTTATCACAATCCTGAACAGTTAAGACGGATGCAGATGGTAAATAAGCTTCACTGCTAATTATTTTTTCTCCTGTTTACTCTTGTCTTGTAACTTAAAAATATTAAAATAATTATTATAAGTATTCCTTTTTAAAATTTGTCAAATTTTTAAGATTGATAAATCTACGAGTACAAATACAATTGAATTATATCTATGAAAAATTTTGCTACGTCCTACGATGGCCTTGCAGACCGCAAAAAAAATAAAAAACTAATGTTGTGCCGTAAATAACATTATTCATTCACATTCACACACATACAAACTATGATATGATGCGCTTTAATAAAATTTGACTAGTTACAAAAACAATTGCCAATGTAAATATCACTCTCTCAGGCCAATAATTTCGGCTATTAAAACGTATCAATGCAAATTTCTTCCCTTTCAGCACAAATCTTGTCTTTTCTTCGTGTTGACTACGCCGAAGAATAAAATCACGAAGAGTAGCAAGCCCAACAAAAAATTGTTAACAACCGAAATATTTATAGAGCATCAGTGCAAAACAAAGCAAAAGCTATAGAAATTGAATGAGAGAGAGCGAACCACTCACTATTGAGTGAGAAATCGGTCCAGCGCTGGACCGACCATAGAAAAATATTTTGTTCAAGATTGTGACTCTTGTTACTTCTTACTCTATGGTTTAACCATAGAGTAAGAAATAACAAGAGTCACAATCTTGAACAAAATATTTTTCTATGGTCGGTCCAGCGCTGGACCGATTTCTCACTCAATAGTGAGTGGTTCGCTCTCTCTCATTCACTTTCTATAGCTTTTGAATGAATAATGTTATTTACGGCACATTAGTTTTTATTTTTTTTTTGCGGTCTGCAAGGCCATCGTAGGACGTAGCATAATTTTTCATAGATATAATTCAATTGTATTTGTCTGGTAGATTTATCAATCTTAAAAATTTGACAAATTTTAAAAAGGAATACATATAATAATTATTTTAATATTTTTATAAGTTGCAAGGCAAGAGTAAACAGGAGAAAAAATTATTAGCAGTGAAGCTTATTTACCATTTGCATCCGTCTTAACTGTTCAGGATTGTGATAAAATCTAGCAGTAGGCGTGGCTATCTAATTAAATGGATTTTTCCACCATGGATGGACACAGACGGCCAAACGGGTTTATACTAATAGACATAAAATTAGACAGACGCAAAGCCTTATATAGACATATAAGTATAGACATATATAGGGACAGATATATACAGATATTATATAGAGAGATATATATGGACACAGGCAGAAAGATAAATTTTTATTTCGTCCATCGCGTTTTTTCGACTGCCCATAAGTAATGTTTTCTGAGCAAAACAAGGGTCAAGAAATCTAGTAATTTCAGCTTGTGTTCGAAGCACCTGAATGCACCTGAAAACCATTCTGGTGTTATCGCTTTGCAATGGAGAGAATAATAAAAAATACCGCAGTCATAACAAATGAAAACAAATCAATCAATTGGTCTATTCTGCTCTCGCGAGAATAATAGCACGAAGTAATGAGAGAATAATAAAAAAAATTGTGCTGAAGTAAAAAAAAACGAGTAAAGAAAGAAATCGTCCGATATTCTGCTTTCGAGTATTTCTCACTCAAAACACTTCTTCGTTTCCCACTTGGACCGACCGCTTCCATGATGGCAAATGAGTAAAAAGAGCTGTTTGGGCCTCTTGTTATTTCTTACTCTATGGTTTAACTCAATTACTAAAGCAAAATAAAATATTTAAAAACGCTTATAAAGATGATAGGATTAGCCAAGAAGAAACAGGTTTACATTCCATTTTTTACTGCTATTTAAAGTGAAATTCATTAAAAAATTTTCATATTTGAATTATAATATAAAATTTCACCGAAACAGCAATATCACTACGTATTAGTCGCGGCGAAATATAATAATCATTGGATATAGTATAAATTTTATTAAAAATCAACTCAATTCGAAAATTTCGAAATCGAAAAAAAAACCGGAGAGAAAAATGTTGTTATGCGTTTGAAATAGTTCAAATTTTCTTTCATTAAGATCACTGATCGATGATTTTTGTGTGATGGTGGTTACTCGAAGTTAAAACCTTATTGGTTATGGTTACTTTTATAAATATGTTTTTCCAAGAGTCACATAACAATTTTATATTTTAATACGAACGCATTCTTGGTAGTTTTTGAAGATTCAACATCGTCGAAACGTCTGCCGAAATTAACAGTTTTCACGGTGGAGAAATATCGAGAAATATCTGAATATCATTAAAAATTCCTATCGTAACTCCGATTCAATAAACGCAACTTTACCTCACATTTCGATGGTAACAATTGGTTCGTTTTACTGCGAATAATCGGGTTTTAGCGTATTCAGTATTCTCTTTTTTTACAACTCTATGGTGTGGATGCATGTGGTTTAATAAGTGATTAAATTAAAACAAATAATTCCATGGAATAATAGCTATTTATTATTTTTATACACTACGCATAAAGGGTGAAGGTATATTGAGTTTGTCCCTCCGTTTGTAACACATTAAAACAGGTAGCAGGTATTGCAAAGCATACATATTCTGTTTTAGTACAAAAATGTATGCATATTCTCTGTTATTAAAAGTTTTTGGTATTGAAAATGGGCGAAATATGTCTAGTGCTAAACCTTATTATGAAATAAAATTTCAAAGCTCTGTTTTTCAGTCTGTATTGGAGGCTTGAGGCATAAATTGTATAGCCTAGATGTGTAAAATTTGATGACAGTGCTGGACGTTATAAATCCACTGAAAATGGGCGTGGCCCATTGAGGAAGACAAGAGAAGAACCGTGTTGAAACTGAATTAGTAGATACAAATTAACGAAGAAAAGGAATATAAGATATTAAGAGGGCGTGTACTGCCAATTGTTTAGGATCAAACTAGTAATTTGTATTACGAGTGTAGGGTATATAAACTTCGGTCGAGCCGAGGTTAGTGTTCTTACTTGTTTGTATTGTTGTTGCTCTTGGTTTTCACTTTTTAATGATCGTGGTAACCTAAATTTTTCTTTATTTTTATTAGTAGTTTTTACATTGATTATTTTTTATGTTCACACATTATTTTTATCATTTATTACTTCACATAAAACCTCAATAAAATATAACGGCTTGTACTTTTTTATTGATTATAATTTATTATTATTTCTTTTTTTAAAATTTACATTTTATTAGTCTTATTATTGATCTAGTTTTGTATTTATTTATTGATTCTTTTACTATTATTCATTACTATTATTATTGTTGTTTTATTTGCCTTCAGTTTTTTTATTGAAGATTAGTTCCATGGTGGCATGTGTTAAAAAATGCAATTAATTGATGTTTTTCAAAAAAATGGGAAAATAGTTTCCTGAAGAGGATTTTTATGAATGAACGAATGAATGATTTTCTGTAACGACTACGGTTTTCCTTGTTGTTTTGGTCGAGCAACCTGGTCGAGGTTTCAGTCCAGAACGAGAACTATGACAAACCATTGCCCTCTGATTTATAATCCCTAACTTTTTATTCGATTTTGCGATTCTGTGTTATTACAGTCGCGGCTATAGAGGGTCAAATATACTTTCTAACTTCCGCATTTATGCCTTTAGTATTTTCTCTATGAATGTTAGATGTGTAGTTGGTAAAATAACTTCTCACAGACCTTTGGATATTCCAAAGAATTACAACCATTTATGAAGTCCTTTTGAAGAAAAGCATGGCTTTTCTCCATAGCAGCCTTTGGTCGCGACATTAATTAAAACTCTGCTTCTGCACTTCATTCCACTGCATTGAAGTTTATCAAAATTATTACATTAATAATTTTTACTTTGGAGATTTAGGTGCTTTGTGGGTATTTTGTATATGGCTGTATGGAGTTTCTATGTTTTGGAGGTTTTGTCTCTCCCTCTCTCTCTCTCCCAATAAGTTCTCTTTTATGCAATAATATTCTCTTCCAGTCAATTTAAGAACATCATAAGGAATAAGCTAAACGTCATAACAACGTACTTCCATCGTTTTCTACGTCTGAAACAGCTAACTCTAAATACGAGTAAAATCTCCTGTAATGAATTCCTTTTACTAAATGTGGATACCTATTACAAATTAATTTTTAGTTAAGCATATAAACTGATGTTTTTAAATGTTCAAGACAATGATATTTTGGATTTCAGATTTGATATTTTTTGTCGTCAGGGTCAGGGTGCTCGTGTTCAATACTCTCTGTTCAGGACACTTAGTATATTTTTTTTATAATCATCATGATCACCATTAATAATGCCGTTAATGATTTCTTGTTTAGACAGAGACAAATATATTTTTCTAAATGCCTTTCAATTTCTTGTTCATATTTTTCTCGTTTGTTGAATGTTGTAATTTCGATTAATAACAATATTGCCGCCTTAGCAATACAATATTAAAAAAAATTACACCAGCAACCAACAACGAAAACAACAATTTCGATAGCAGTAATTTCTTGGTTATCACAGGGTGCCATGAGATGAGATAACACTCTGTACATTTGGCACTAAAATATTGTTATGGATAGTATGAAAATAGCTGCCGTTATTCATATTTCTTTTCTTCTTTGTTCAAAAGGAAATTTTTTCCAAAAACAACAAACTGTTATAATAATGACAACTGAAGTTTAATTTATTTAACAAGTAAGTTTTCATATTTTTGGTTTTATGAACTTTTGCGTGATCATGCTTTATAGAAAAGTATCAAATCATTTTCAACATTATTTGATACTTTTTGGATAGTTTTAAAGAGATACACATTCAAAATAACCTCAAGTGACAAGTGAGAAGTAGAAAATGGTATGAACTTACGTGTGCTATAAAATCGTGAAATATTTCGAAAAAATTTTTATTATACGCTCTTTTAATTATTTAAATTTATTTGAAAAATAATAGAAAATTTTTTACTCTCTGTCTGCTTACTTTCTTTGCCCCCTTACAAATTAAGCAATTTTAAAGTGAAAATAAAAAAAAATTCAAAGAAATCCTGTTGGAAATAAACTCGAAGATTTTCTCTTTTTCTTTAAAGCAAAAAACCAGAATGAAAAAATCAGTTAAGAAAGAAAATGCATCCCCAACATCAGCAAACATCGTTAACAACACCGTTAACCCTGAATATATATGACGCTATGCTTTTTACGAAATCTCATAGTATTATTATTAGTAAATTATTATAAGTAAATTATTATTAGTAAATTGCTATTAGTAAATTATTATTAGTAAAATAGTATTAATAAATTATTATTAGTAAATTATTAAAAAATATTATTAGTAAATTATTATCATAAATTGCTATTAGTAAATTATTATTAGTAAAATAGTATTAGTAAATTATGATTAGTAAATTATTAATAGTAAATTATTATTAGTAAATTATTATTAGTAAATTGCTATTTGTAAATTATTATTAGTAAAATAGTATTAGTAAATTATGATTAGTAAATTATTATCAGTAAATTATTATTAGTAAATTATTATTAGTAAATTACTATTAGTAAATTATTATTAGTAAATTATTTTTAGTAAATTATTATTAGTAAATTATTAATAATAAATGATTATTAATAAATTAATAATAGTAAATTATTATTAGTAAATAATTGTTAGTAAATTATTATTATTAAATTATTAGTAAATTATTATTAGTAAATTATTATTAGTAAATTACTATTAGTAAATTATTGTTAGTAAATTGTTATCAGTACATTATTATTAGTAAATTATTTTTAGAAAATTATTATTAGTAAATTATTATTAGTAAATTGTTATTAGTAAATTATTATTAGTATATTATTTTTATTATTAACTTATTTTTAGCAAATTATTATTAGTAAATTATAATATCGAGAATGGCGAGAGTAATTCGCAAAAAAATGAATTTGATTTCATATTAAATACCGAATGAAATATCTACTTGAGCTTCTTATTACAAAATGGCAGTAACAGATGCTCTTTCAATTGCCTGTTCTATTACCTTATTTTTGACTGTATTGAACAACTCTTTTCGAATCCTTCAAATAGAATATCGAGCATACAAATTATGTATAATCCATGATATGATTTCCTCGGTGTTGTTATTCTTATGATCTCATTTCAACACTGTGTGATCATCATTGTAATCATTGTGTAATGATCGTTGTAATCATCATCATTGTAAAATCATTTTTACAGCTTCTCAGTATCTTATAATTTGCTTGCATTAAATTCAATCCGTGTAAATAGAATCCCTATATTAGAAAGTAACAGAATGTTTTGTCTAAAATTAAAAACTGAAAATATAATTATTTTAGAATTGTCCTTCTCATTACCGTTTTTGGTATAATATATATCATTGCTTCTTCATTACTTCATTCAGTACTTCTTCGGCTATTTACTTGCATTAAAGAAATTTCGGCTAAATAAAACGTCATATATATTAAGAGCTAATAATCGTTGGTATAATTTCTATGTACTTTGTCCATCTCATAATCATTATTTTGATATATATCATAAATTCTTTAGCCTAATGGAGTTCTTCATTAAATTAGTGTAAATGGAATATCATGAAGATCAACATTCTCCAACGTTCGTCATCCAATCCGTGTAAATAGAATATTACTTATATCAACAGTTAAGATTGACTGCTAGTTTAGCTACAGCAGTTGCTATAACTGCTTATTAGAGGCGTTTCTTAGTAATACATCATGTCGGGAATTTGCTTGTGGAGCGACGAACAAAAGTGGTTCGACTACTGCAGGAATAACCACCAGCAGCCGTTAGTCCTCAATTATTCAATGTCTAAACTAATGATCTTAAAATTTGTGTTGAAATTATTTTCATCGTACAAACTCAGTACCAAAGCATTGATGCAGTGAAAAGCTGTGGAATTGATGAATAGATGAAATTCCAGTTTCAGTAATTTTTGTGTGTGATTGTGACTAAATGGTCGTCATTAGTTATGAACAGAACCTGGTGACCTGTTTGATTCATAAAGAAAACCGAAAAGAGTAGGAAAATTTTTTTGGAAAGATTTCTCCAAATCGGTAACATATCAATTGTCAAGAAGACGTGCCTTACGTTTTTGTTTCCAGTTTTAAATCTAATTGCATTTGATGCTTTTGTTTCATATTTCACAGATAACATTTATTAGATCGACATTTATTGTTGATGTTGCTGTTGCTCTTGTTGATGTTGTTGCTTTTATCATAGTTTTTTTTTCAAGTGTTGCCATTGTTAACCTATTTTATGCTGAAAAATATACCTCCATAAATCGTTCGATTTAACCCAGCGAACTAACGATCGATGTTAATCTGTCAACGGTGGATGATCACCAAAGAAATATAACGATATGGCAACAACATATCAATAAATCAATCAAAATGCATTACTGGTTGCGCACATTTTATTTGTTTTTATCAAGATTTTCACTTTACTTTTTATAATTTTCTTTGTTTGTATCATGGAATGGAATGGAATGTTATGTTATGTATAGTAATCATACAAAAAAAAGAAAACCAAGTTTTAGATGAAGAAGATAAAGCGAAAAAGTCGAAGAAGAAGAGAAAAACAAAAACCTAGAAGAAATAAAATCCACAATTGTCAAGTTTCGTCGCGTTTTATGTGAATATCGAAAATGTATTTGTAATTAATTTAATGTATTTAGTATTTAAAACGTTAATTTGATCAGACCAGATTTGATCAGAATTTCAAAACGATCAGCGGCAAATAGTGGTCCCTAATTATGTCTGAGAAGTAAATAATAAACATTGAGTTTTAATTTAGTGGTTAATCACATTTAAAGAATTATAGAGTATATTGATTACAGAGGATTATAATCTTTATCGCGGCTAAAGGCCGACAAACAAAAAAAAAAAAAGATTGAATGCAACTTGTATACTATTATAAGAAAAACCTTTTAATAATAGTTACTTATGTTATTAAAAGTTCTTGCGTATAATTGCATACAATTTGTATTCAGTCTTTTTCAGTATGACGGCCTTTAGTCGCGTTAAAGATTGTAATGCTCTGTAATCAAAATGGAAAACCAAAATGTTATCTTGGTACACTAAATTTTGAGTACGAGTCTAATAATATTACTTCAGTTCTTGAAATATTTTGCAACGTTACTACAGTTAACCGCTACGCAATATTATTAATTCGTGATTTTATTGTTCCAGACTTTATCTCTTCGTCATTTGGTCGCTCGGGGTTTTGCTATTTGAAAAACTTTCTTTCAAAAATACGACCAACAAGAATATATTTCAATATATTTTGCCTTTTTGAGCCGATCTATATACCTAAATCTCATATATATATATATATATATATATATATATATATATATATATATATATATATATATATATATATATATATATATATATATATATATATATATATTCACACTGTTTCTTGAGACCACCACACTTCACTAACATTTCGTATTGTTGTGAATGATCAGTACGTGACGTTTGACTTAGGTGCACCCACGGCTTGTCTGTTTTAAGGCATTCTTTTTCTATTTCCTATCTGTTTTGTTTTGTTAATTTTTATCAATTTCGGGAAATTTTCTTTTATGCGTCACACGTTTCTCATTTCCTCTGAGACATTCTTTCGTGATTTAAATGTTTTTTGAAATATTTTGTCGCTTTAAATGAACAGCATTTACGCACGATTAAGAAGGCTACTCCTACCTTCATAACCCTCGTGCACTCCTTGGTCATAATCGTTTTGACTCTGCGTGGGGGACTATTGGTACCCGGTTATCTATTACTATTTAATCATGCCTAAATGTTTCTATCGATTTTTATTTTACCGCTCAGTTTGACCCTCTCCGAAATCATTAATTTCAAAATCGTGCGTTCAAAGTATCGATTTCTGTTGAATGGTCTAAACCCGCAGTTCTACGACTCTTGCAATAACAAAACCACAGGCGGCCACTAAGTCGCACCTAAAAAATCCCTTACCGATTGAAGTCAGCCCTTGTGTTTTAATTGTCTACTGTATGACGAGTGTGTCTGTGCGGTTTGGCTTTTGCGGTTCTAATTTGTAGGCGTGCGGCAAGAGCAACATTGTCGGCCAGTAAAGTTGGTTGAAAGCCATGTTTGGCTGCGTCTTATTTTATTCTTAATCATGCTGTGTGATTGAGGTTTTTGGTGGTAGAGAGCGAAGAAGAGGAAAGGCGGGATTTTATCTGTTTTCTTTGTTGTTGACATTGTTGTTGCTTTTATATTGTTTAGTTCCTGTTTTCCCCACCCATTTGATTCGATGTAATAATTCTTTTTGTGATGAAAATGAAAATTCGCGCCTCTCTTATGATCGCCGTTTGTTGATATGCCGCGGCATAATTCGAAGAAAATTACTGGCTTTTTCATTTCTTGCCGCACAACTGGGTGCCGGGTGATGTTTCTAACTCTTAGTAGATGTAATAATCTTTATTCATAGTCCAGGGTCGACTTCGAAATGGTACTTAAGAAGTGCCAGACCAACCCTTTTTTAACTTACTCCCCACGGCTTTGCGGAACTGAAAGTATCTTGGCAATTTTTTAACGCAAGAGGTAAAGAACTTCACTATAGTTATTGCTCCTGTTGCTGTATTTCGTCTCGTTTTTGTTGGTGTTGTTGTTGTTGTTTTTTGTGGCTTTAGTTCTTTCCATTTCTACCTTTTTCTGCGGCGTTGTTGTTCTTGTTGTTGTTGCTGCTTTTGTCTTGGTTATTAAACGGTTTGGAAAAAGGGTTCTAAAACGTAACGAAGCGGTTTCCTGTACGCTAAACAAAAGCATTAAAAGTTCTCGTGAGTTGTGAAGAAGTCTAAAAAGCAATTTAAATCCAATTTTTTATGTTTTTTATGTCCTATTGCAGCAGCTGCTTCAGGGTTAATGATGAAGGTGTTCGTTATAGAAATTTTTAGGATAAATAAATAAAAACTTAGCAAAATACTTAGTCAATATTTTTGCTTTATAATTCAAATTTTTTGATTAAAAATGAGGAACATTCTAATTAAGCAAACAATTGTAAATACTTTAAAATGTTTTTCAAGAGTCTAAGTTATTGTGTTAACTTGGTCTTGTAAGGGTTAATTTTATATTTTATTTGATACATTATTTAGTATTTTACTGCTTTGGTTTAAATACAAAATGTATTACAGTTCACTAATTTTCTATAAACAATAAAAGGAAGTTATAAGCATGTGATCCATGTGGTCCATGTGTTTTCCATATTTCCACCAAAGCGTTGCGTCACCGTTTGAGCGGAGATTCTGAACGTCGATAGTTGTCAATTAAAGTAGTTGAGCTGAATTAGTACTGCATAATAATTGTAATACTTAAAAATCCGTTATGTATCAATAGGACAAAAATGTTTTGGCGACGTTTTGGCGCTCCAAAAACGCTTGGGGCATTCAAAAGTGCATTTTTCTTAAACTAAAAAATGTAGATTTTTTTGGGCCCTTAGGAATTTGTTCTGAGCCTCTGGGAAAACCGATAAAGCAAATTAATATGCTTGAATATGAAACGAGATATTTCTGATAAATTTATCTTACCTCTAGGTATCAAACATAAATAGCATAAGAAAATATTTCATTATAATAGTATTTGCTCTAAAATATCGCTTGTGCTATCCTCGCAATCATTTCTATGAACACCTATTAAATCTCAAATGAAAATTAAGCGCATTAAAAGGAACAAAAGGAAACTGGATATAGAAAACAATTTTTCTTCCAATCTTACTTTGTATCGCATCAAAAAAGAACATTTGATTGCTCTAAGTCTATTCAACATAATTTAGCGAAGATCACGACTGCAAAGCGTCCAGCATCACCAACGCATGTCGACTAACCAACAAAATGCTTTAGGAAACACGTTTGAAAGACAAGCTCTGATGGATGTTTTAGAAAAAAGAAAAGAGTAAACAGAGAACTTAAATGATAGAGATTTAAACAGACGGAGGTTTAATAACTTTGAACAAGAAAATCGCATCGTAACGTTGTGAAATAGATTTAACAGATTATTCAGATTTTTATCTAGGTTTTCATCTACCAATCAAAAGAGAATTGATCAATCAAAACCAATTAATCGTGTTGATTGGTCGGCACTTTGGCGATGCCAGATCAATAACCATTACTTTGATGACCATCTAGTTTCTGTTTCGAATATTGTGAAGCCAAGAAAAGACCTCTCTATCAATTTTCGATGGTAAATATTAAATGTTTAATAATCTTTTCTCAAGCTCAAGGCTTGATCGTTGTTGATTGATCCGTTAAACCGCAAAATTTTCTTATTCTAAAAATGTACAATCGATAACTATAACGATAATGCCTGTATCGGGTAATTATATGGATTTGCGTGTCAGCATGCGTTATGGTCATGCATTTAAGGGCAAGGCGGCATTACGTCCCTCTATAGAATTCTTTGCACTCTATCGTTTCATCGCGTAGCTTTTGTAATGCTTAGCGAGTAGTTACTTACGACGCGATGAGTATATTGCGATGGAATTACGTGTTACACGTCGCTACGTGTATCGCAGTCATTAAATGATGCCGTCAAGTCTTAACTGCTTGAAGGTAGGGAGTTCATAAATATAAGGTGTTGCTTATAATTTATTTGATTACTTGTAGAAATCGTGTATCCTCGTTTTAATTAATTTACCTCTGGGCTTAAAGGCAGCGCTGAAATAGTTTTTTGATTTATTTTAAAGCGTGAAAGTTTTTAATAAATTTGTTTACACACATTCTAACATTAAATTGGATTATATGAACATATTGACAAATCATAATGAACGATTTGACGGCTTCTATATGATCACTTCCGCCAGTGACTTGGTTAATCCTCATTTATTTTGAAACTGCCGCAACTAATGTACAATTGCATTCATTCGATTCAAGTTCAGATCAATGCATACGTATCGCATAAAATGTATCTTATAAATGTGTACCTGCGTATATTGCCATTAATTCGATTCACTGTCAATCGGATGATTTCTGCGTTCTTGCCCTTTGTAGTTTTTTGATTCAAAATGGCAATCAATGTACTAAAGTATTTTCGGAGTCGAAGAGCTTTACCAATAATTTGGCTAAACACTTAATGGATATGGATTTAATGTTTTTTTTATAATTGTGATAATTATCATGTGAGTGATTCATAGTTAACATCAGTTAGAGGAGATGGAGCATCAAAACTGACGAAAAAATTCAAGCGATTCATTAAGTATTTTCAATTAGAATGTGGTAGGAGATGATATGTGAGCTCATCACTATGATACTAAAAGTAAGCTCTCAGCCATGAGCACAAGAAGAGTATCGTGGGACTCCGATAAGGAATACAGATACTTAAATAAGATTTTCAGCAGGCGAAGTCATGTTCACAGTGTTTTCAGATACAAAGCGTATTGTTGGCGAGCTTGACACAGTGCCGGAGGAGATGAATGAAAGCACAAAACAAGGTGAAATCCTATTACGCTGATATTATGCGTATTCTGTAAGAAATAATCAAACAAAACGACGTGCTTAAACGACGTGTGACAATGACCTTAGGTGTTCATACAGCTCAAGCTACGATGTCTGCTGTCCGAGATTGTGGTTTTCAGGAAACTCGTCAGCCCTTTTACAGTCTAGATTTAAGCATAAGTAGTGATTATTATTTGTATTTGAACTTAAAAAAGACAGACATGACTTCTTGGGAGGAGCCATGGCGGAAATTAATACAAATTGTTTGCAGGACATTAATGTTTTACGGGAGATTGGAAAGTTGGTATGCACGTTGTACGGGTTCCCTTGCAAACTATTAAAGATAATATTAATTTCGAGAATACACTTAATTTACGAGAATGCAATGTGTTCCCCCGTATATTCGAATATATTTTAATTATTCTCTTGATTATAAGACCGTATATTTTTCTTAGTATTTCTTTTAATGATTTCTTTTTATGATTCATGAATTTAATTTTAATTCATACGATTTCAGCAACTGTTTCACATGTAAAATTTATATTAAATTTAATAACATTAAATAGAAATACTTCTTGAAGTCATAACAGTACAATAATCTCGAAATATCTGCAATCTGTATAACAGTCTTAAAAAATTTAATTAGCAATTTAGTCTGTTATTTACCCGCTTAATTTTGAATTTCACATGACATGATTTTGTCATTAATATTCAAGTCAGAGAACTGTTAAGCCTGACATATATTCAGATCATCAGTTTTTTAAAGAATTCATATTTATAAAAGGCATGTAGGAAGTATTTAAGGCAATGATTTATAATAATTAATTCTGTACTAAACCTTGACGCGGACAAATATCTATATTTTGCACGTCAACAGGAATATATCTTTTGGAAATTAAAAAGATACATTTTGACTAATTTTGTCTCCATAAGGTCTGTACGTGTGATACATGTCGTATGATTCGATAAAGTTATGTTTATAAAAAGATGATGTTTTGTATTTCAAGTGGATTTCGCATCCAGTTTGGATAAAATCGATAATATCAAATCGATTGAATTTATGAGTACGTCGAAGTAGTCGAAGTAGTCAGTTACCTTCTTTAAAGAGTTTTATAGAACTTTGTATATTATTCTGGAATCGTTAGTCGCAGAAAGCTGAAATAGCGCAACGACCGTGCAGAAAACAGTTGACTGTGCTGCGTTTTCGTAAAATAGGATTTATAGAATTTTTATATATCTCGAAAACCGTTAGCGGTGGAAAGTTCATAGTTTGTCTTTTTTTTTTGGGCAGTTAGGGTTCTAATTTGTTGCGTTAAAGGACTATTTAAAGCCTTCTTAAATTACTTGATGAAAAAAAACAAAGGTTTCGCAGTCATACAATTAAACAATGTTTGGGATATATAAGATTTTATTATAGGTTTCTTGAATATTTCAATCGATTTCTTCTTAATAATTTTGTATTTTTTTTATCAGACTATGATTCTTAGTCACTTTTGTGAGCTATAGAGAGTTCGCACCATGAAGAACTTCCTCTTTTCGCCGCTGCCCTCCATCCATCGCTCCCCCCTTACACTTCCCGCCCCCCTTTCTCTGTCTGTCTCGTCGAATGTGTCATTGCTATAATTTCATTGTTCCATCGCTACATTTGCTAAAAATCTTTTTCTTTATTTTATCAAAAGTTATTTAAAGCTGTTTTTCTTTAGTAGTTTGTTTTTGTAGGTTCTGCTGTTGTTGTTGCTGATGTTAGTGTTGTAAGACAACCTGTTGTTCAATTTTAGGTTAAACAAACGCGTTCTGATAATGATGATGACGAACCGGGAGCCTGTTTCTTTTTCTTATTTAACCATTTGTTGCTTTTTAAAATTATTTTCATAATACGTACTTTTTTTTAAAATGATTTCAAGAAAATAGTAGAAAAAGAAGAAGACAACAAAGAATTATTGTTGATTCTTGAGCCGTAATAACAGGTTTGTGAAATTGTTTTATGCGGAAATGAAATAAGTTTATAATGAATTTTGTAAAATTGTCCCATTTAAATTTAACCGTTATTTATTAACAAAAAACTGCTATTTACAATTTTGCAATATATAATTTCGAATTTTTTTTGCAATTTAAATTTTGCATAATATAAAAATGTGCAAAACTTAAACAAAATTTGAAAAAACATAATCCGGAAAACAGAAAAAGCTGAAAAAGAGAAAGAGATAAATTACTGAAAAAGAGGAGCTGAACCGTCACTAGGTGGGTCTGGCGTATCCCCTAATTATTCCTAATAAAATTATCTTGGTTAACATTTTATTTATGCCATAGATTTTGAAAATTAGTTATATTGCTGGTTATTAGTCTCAATAAATTGTAAGGAGGGGAGGGGTGTTTTTTGTTTTTGATTGTTTATTATAACGTGCTTGTCTTCCGGATGGTACCATTCCCGTTAAATCACGTACTGGTGCGTAAGTAATTCAAGTTAACGTGCGATTATGGCGTGCAAGATTTTTGTGCATCATTGCCATGTTCAACTCAGTCCCCACGCACTTCCCTCCCCTCAATCTTTTTCAAATCGAATAAAAAATAATTATACTCGTAAGAAGAATATCTGTTATTGCTAGATATTCCACGAAATATTGTTTGCCCTTGATGGCTCCTTGATATTTTTTCCTCCTTATATTTGCGCCTACAGATAGGCAGGTCGTAACTATAGCTTAAAAATTTAGATGTTTTTTCTTCACAATAATGAAAAGCCAGTAATGAAGATTTACTGCCTTTTATTTTCATTATTTACAAGATCTTGAATAATTTTTTTATCCCAAATTTTTATTTGTTCAAGGTCGGAGCAGTGATCGTAACAAAAGCAATACTAAAAAAATCGGAAATCGATACCAAAGTCGAATACTTTCTACAAAATAATCAACTACTACTATTTTTTAATCTTCCCCTCTCCTCGCAATTGCAATAAAAGCCATATTTTTTAACAAACTTTATAATTATAATCGTGATCATTTTAAATCCACAAACAATCAATGACGACCGACTGCTTCAATTTTTTTTAAAGTCTTATTATTTTTCTCATTTAGTTTATTCATTAAAAACAAGTTTCTGTTTAAGTGAGTGTTTTTATTGCTATCGTTATTGTTGTTTGTAGGTTTGTTTGTTAATTTTAATGTTTGTAAGTTTGTTTGTTAATTTTAATGTTTGTAAGAAAAACATTTTCCGAAATCAATTCAATCAAATAATAATTAAAGCGCAAGTTTAAGTTCAAAGAGAGTAATTATATAAGAAAAAAAAAACGGTTTTCATTTCCCCGGCATGGCAGATTTTATTTAAAAAATTAGTAATTTAAAGTAGTTAGGATATGGTTATAGTTCTGCGCAGGGGTAAGCATTAGTTTAGTAGAGTGCTTATAGTGCGAAAGTAATGATTTTATTTATTTATGATTTTATTTACAAAGAAAACGATTACATCAACAACAACAACAACAGCAATAATAATAATAATAATAACTGCTGCAGTCATAAAATATTTAACAACTACTATACACCTCAAAAAGGCTTCCTACAGCTATAGCTCCTTTTAGCGTGCTGCCTTCATCTCGCACGCATTCGCTTATTAGAAATTGTAGGAAAGAGCTTATAAAATCGTCGTAGTTTTGTTTAATTAGGGTCAAGTTACAACAGAGGAGAAGGTGGTGGGGCTTGATCTACCAAATTAAAAGGAAATGTTTTTCTTCTACCGGATAATTGTGATGGTGTCTGTTGTATTTGATGTACTGTATTTTTAATTATTTTTTGAAATATATTTTTATGATACTTCATAACATTTTTCATGTGGTAGAATTACGAGGTATTTTTTGATATTTTTAATAGTGAAAAATTATAACAAATACGAAAAAAAATCGGTATGCGATTATTTGTTTTACAAACGATTTTATTTCTTTTTTATGTCATTCAAGATTTTTTAATAATAGTTTTAATTCTTTTTTGTTAATTGTGGTATTTAATAATGCATTTTTATTATGGTGAATAATTGTTGTTGTTATTTTATGTAACTAGAAGTAATGTTGCTTCCATTTTATTCGTAAGACAGGAATACGGGTGGATATTTCTACTCATGTATTTATCATCTATCTATCTCTCAATTATCTATCTGTCTATCTATTCACTGTTAGACAGTACATAGATATTTAGAGAAATTATGTTAAATATTAGCCTTTTATTTGATAAACCTTCGATGATCTTGTATTTGTTTTGCTGGTTTTATTATTATCATCTGATTGGCGTCCGTACCTAATCGTTTATTTTGCTTCTTTCATTATTATTTTCTGTGTATTCAACTCAACTCAGTCTTGTTTCCGCCAAAAACCGCCAAGTTTGGTTTTTCTCCTTATATGATTAGTTACCATCATCTGTTTTTGACCATGACTGCGATCAGTGGTTAAATATTTTCTTATTTAATTGCCTCATCAATGAACGTGTGACTTCGAGTGGTCATACCAAAGAGTTTTATTTTAGATTTTACCTCTTGTAATTTATTTCGAATTCGGCATGCGATTGCCCGTTTATGAATTTTATTCGTTGCTTTCTGGTAATTGATCGCAGGTAATAGTTTTTAATTATGATACAGGGTGTAATAACAAATTTCCTAAAATTAAGCACAAATATGGTTATTTAGAAGAGAGTAAGAAATATAATTCTCGGAATTTAAACATATTTTAAAAATTACAACTCGCTCTATAGACTCACAATTATTGTTAACATCTACAGTTAAATGTTAAAGCGGAAATAAGCCAGATGCGCGTCGTAACTTGTAGGCGTTGTAATTCAGTTGCAGCTTAAGGTGATTCATTGTTTGATTGATTATAAAAAAATCATTGAAATTGCAGATATTTTTGGGATGAAGAAGTCGTTTGACGGAAATTTCTAGAATTTATAAAAAAAGACTAGAATTTTTAAATAATAGTTGAATAGAAAGAAATCAGTAGTTCTCAAATCAAACTTTTTTATTTTTATATGTTTTATATGCTGCAACAATAACCGGAAGCTTTTTGAAATCTATTTTATATAAAAAAGTAAAAACTTGTTTTTATGAATAACACTAATGAAACTCATTCAATTTCCTGAATACGGTTGTATTCAAACAAAAAAAAGGTATAAATGAATCGGCTTCAGTTGACAGAAACAATAAGAGAAGCATATAAGGAAAAATTATTTCAAATTTGCCAACATTTTCTAATTATAAACTCATAATTAAATTTGCTTTAATAAATAGCAAATTCATAATTAAATTTAATTCTTAATTAAATTTTTAATTAACGATTAAAATCATAAACGATTTAAATCAGGTATGGCCAATATAAATGATGCGTAATTATTAAAAGTTCTTATGAGAATAATTCCCTAAGGTTAAAAATTTGTGTCAAATTTGATCCCAATTTTTAAGGTCGCGGTCAAGATCGAGATTTTGATCAATTTTGTCAAGGCCATGATCAAGATGGGTTTGCTAAATTAGATCCCTAAAAAATTTCAAATGCTTAAATATTTTTCTTAAATCATAATTTGAATCATAATCGTAATTGAATCATACGTTTTTTGTAAACTTCATTAATTAGAGATTTTTATTGTTGCCCGTTTATTATTATTACTTTTTTGTATAATTGGCAGATCAGCAATTTCAGTGCTAGTGCTTCGCTTCACTAGCGTCGGCTTTTAATTTCGGTTCGGAGCTGATTTAATCTTTTTCTGGAAGCGAAGGTTTATTAAGTCAATGATTTCGTTGTCGGCTAATTTTCAAAGAAATTTCAGTGATTTATGGATAGACAAAAATGTTTTTAGTGGCTTTGCTTGTGATTGTTGTTTGGTGTATTAAAATTGTGAGAATTTTTTGCGAAAGGAATGCAAACTAGTTTCGAATAACGGATCGATTTCAGAATATTTGCCCTGAAATATTTTATTTCTATGATTTATTAAAGAAATAAAATATTTTTGGACAACTTTATGAATTTAAGAATACATTTGTGGGAAAATATTCTCGCCGAATTAAAAAAGAATCGGCATTTTTATTATCCTTAGTTTACATTCATTTTGTATTTTAATTTCGATGCCATAAGATTTAAATGGTTGTGAGTATCCGGAGAGAAAAGCTAACTGAGTTTTATCCTGAAGAATTGATGACAACTGAAGGGCTTGGAAAGATCTTACTAATTTCTATAATGCTAAAATATTCGAGAAAAAATCTATGGACTAAAGAGACCGGAAGGGCTTCCGAATGTTTATCTACAAAGTTTATCTACAAAGCAAACTGAACGTTAAGAAGCTGAGTTTGAAAGAACTAAAAGATCTAAAAATATTACTTCCAGTTTCCAACAGGCGATAATTTTTTAAAATAATACAAATACTTTTCAAGGGCAGATGGAGAAGGTTTGGGAAGGGGTTGTTTGGTTAGGGCTGAAAAGAGAGGAGTGGGAATGAGAGAAGCATTAAACGATCACATTTTTCTCGTGCTTTCGAGAGCATTAAACGATCACATTTTTAAGCATTACTTCGTACTTGAGAAACCTTTAGGTGACTTTACTTTATTTTTTCGCAAAATTATACCTATTCTCTTATTCCTCTTCCATATTTTTCTATATTCGTTATAATTATATCGATCAGTTACATTCTAAAGCGCCATCTCCGAGTAAATAGCTAAATTAATTTGAAATTTTCATTTAGATTTCATTAGCTTTTTCTTCTTTCTCGCTTTGATTTGTCTTTATATTTACTTTCATGTTCTCCCTCTTCGTTTTAATTGATTAAAAATGAATAATTGCGGTCAAAGGAGAAAGAAATTGCTAATATATAATTGCAGTAATTTGAGTATAATTGAATAACAACAAATACAACAATTACCGCCACCACCACCACCACCAACACCATCATTATCAAAACAACAACAGCGCAACAACAACAACAAAACAGGCAACAACAGAAGCAACAAGAGTTTAAGCTTTTTCAAAGATATTTACTATCTTAATCAAAACTTTACGCTTTAGCATGATTGATTATTGGCCACGGGTTTCGAAAAGGAAGAAAAGATGAAAGAAATAAAATAAATTTGAAATAGATTTTTTGCAATTTATAATATTTTATTTTGCTTTCTTTTACAAATTATTTCTACTTCATTTCTTATCGGCACGTTTGTTGTACGTTTTTATATGACGGGATTATAGATTCTTAACATATATATATTTCTTGATTAACTGGAAAATATAAGATTGAATTTGCCCCTAAAAGATATGAGTGACTCATAATACCTTGAATTAAAAATTAGAATTGGTGTTGTATGAGCGGATCAATCAATAATTCCTTCGAAGGAGTCGACGAATTTTTCTTCTTAAAAAATTATCATTAATTACTAAAAAATCTTAAAAAATTATCATTAAAAACTACAAAAAATGGGATAAGATCCTAATAATTCTTGACATTTTTCTCCAACCTTTTTAGATCTACCGACTAAAGACTCGTACACAAAATAGCTTTTCAAAAATTGTTCTGATTTGTCACTCGATGATCTATTCTTTATATTCTGGATATCTCACGTCTCAAGTGCCGTTAGTAGTTTTACTAATTCCAGTTTTTATTCTATAATTTTGCCCATCTTAAGCGCATTTAGGTTTTGTTCTCTCCTTCCTCAAAAGATCACGTTTCTATATTTTGCTGAGAGCATTCTTCTGTCAATTCTTTTTAGTTATTCTATTATAAATTAATTTCGCTTGATACCCTACACCCAAAAGGAAAGGAAATATTCACTTATTTCTGGTTGTAACGCACTAAAGGAAGCGTGACAGGTATAGAAAACTATATATATTCTTGCTCGGAATAACCTCTTCAGTCGATTTAACCATGTCCGTTCATCTGTCTGTCTGTCTGTCGGTGGAAACAACGATTGCATTCGAACGGAAAGAAACATCGACATGAAATTTGGCACGAATGTTCATTCCCATTATTGACTGTTTGTGTTTGAGAAATTTGAGTGGGAAAAATCTGACCACCACCACGCCCGCTTTCCACAGTAAATATGTTTGGATAAATAGCTAAAGAATAATTTCTTGGTCTCTAGAGCAGACATAAAGCTGATTTTGTGTTGCCATGATAAGCATCCTGGAAAACATTTTCCAAAAACGGCCACGCCTGCTTTTCGTTAAAAACCCAAAAATAGGCGTGGCTTTATCAAAATTTCCCAATTTATAGTGCAGTTTTGAAGATAATATTTCATAATCGGGATAACCGGCACGCATGCAAGCATACCGCAATAAATGAGCATGCATCGCCCATTGATTTTTCAAAATCAAATTATGATTTTATGGTACGGGTGTAGGGTATATGGAGTTCGCCCAGGCCGAAGCTAACGTTTTTACTTGCTTTATTTAATTAATTTTTTATCTTTAATTTTGAACTTTGTAATTCGTAGAAATCCTTGAATTTTCTTCATTTCATTCACTTATGCCTGGCCACCTCTCTCTTCCTCGCTTTATAGTACTTCCCTCTCTCTACATTTACATATACATATTCCTTTCTCTTTCTCCCGGACTTTGTGCTGATAAGTCTGAACTTTGCACGTCACTAAAATTTATCTAGTATTGTGTGCGGTACGCGGTAGGGACTATGCGGCACCCGTCGATATTGCAGTTCTGCGGTGCGGTTGTTCGATGCCGCCGCCATTCTCTGGCGACACCGCGATACCGCGACATCGCAACTGAAGCTGGCACCGACTACTTCATGTGCTTTTCTTATCAAACTCGCTTGAAGTTAATGATTGGAAAAGCGAGCCACAACAAATCAGACAATTCGCATTATATTGCATTTCGGTTCGTCTCTCGTACGAGGTTACGGGCGAATTCTCGCGTATAAAAGCATCGGCGTCAACGGTCGAACATTTATTTACCGAGTTGTGTTCAGTCGACATTGTCGCAGTGAAACGATAGCGGAATTCTTGAAATATTTCCGAACTTCTTCAATTGACTTCAGTAAAAACAACAACAATCAAACAAAATGGTTGCCTGGGAGGGAAAGAAATATAAATTGGAAAAGAGCGAAAACTTTGATGAATTCATGAAAGAATTGGGTGTTGGTTTAGTTCTACGTAAAATGGGTAACAGCACCTCACCGACTGTCGATATGACTAAAAATGATGATGTGTACACTTTCACTACCAGTTCTGCCTTAAAGACGTCCTCGATCAAATTCAAACTAAACGAAGAATTCGATGAGGAAACTTTAGATGGACGTAAGGTGAGAAGTATTGTCACCGCCGAAGGGGATAATAAATTCATTCATCAGCAAAAAGGGGAGAAGCCAACCACTATCATACGCGAATTCACCGATGATGATTTGACTGTTACTTGCACCGTAGGCAATGTTAAAGCGGTACGAGTTTATAAAGCTTTATAATGAAGAAGATTTAAGGAGCAAAGGATTTGAATGAAGATTTAAGGAGCAAAATTCTATGCCATTATAAATTAATTAATTAATATTATATTTGTATTATAAGAAAATATTTGAAAAAAATATCAAATTTATTTGAAAAATGCAGAAAGAGTGGTTTCATTTTTATCGCTATATTCTTTTTATTATATAATTCATGTTAGGGATAAAACATTCTTTAAAGTATTTGGTGAAAACTGAAAAGTGAAACATTAACATGAAACTTTATCACTGCGGGGATTACTGAATGATAGAGGTATATATTTTTGAAGTCATTGAAGGCCGGTCTTCTTATATACTATATAAATATTTTGTAAACAAAAAAATTTTTTAAGTATTTTATTCCCGATCAAATAGTAATCGGAGTCTTAAGAGCCCTGGGGAAGTTTACATCCAAAATCCCGATGAGTTTAAATTTTGACGGCAGAAATATAGATTTTAGAATTTAGGGATTCTGAACTCCATAAGTTAATACCTAGATTACAGAGTCAAGAATTCCAGATATTAGCTTTTATACTTCTGAAACTATTTTGTAAAAATACAGTGTGTCATGAGCGGCTTTAGGTGAAGCAAATATTAATATATGCTGATATTCGTTGAGGTTTCAAATAGTGCTTAACGATGTTAAAAGATATTGGAACGATTTTATTAGTTGGAAAGAGAAAGAAGACAAGGGGAATTAATATGTAGAGGTTTCCTCAAATTCTTTTTCTTAAAGAATTGTTTTAAATTCTTTTTGATTTTTCCGATCGCTAGATCAAAATAGAAGCTGTTGTAGAAGCCTTGACTATTTCTCCCTGAACTTGTCTATCTTTCCCTTTCTCCCTCTTTTAATCATCTCATATTTTTTTCTAATTCCCCCCCCCCTCAACATCTTTTTATTCCGTTGTGGATTAATTTGACTTTTCAGATGACTATTTCTCTTCTTTCGAAGAATTATCGCGAAAAATGCAAAAGGCAATTGATTATATATCAATTCAATCACGATAGGTTTGGCCTTAACACCTATACTTATTCTTTCTCTTTCTTTATTCTTTCTCTTCTCTTTATCTTTCTCTTCCTCTTTCTTTCTCTCTGTCTCTCTTTTTCTCGAATAATTCCTCCTTATCAGAAGGCGAGCGATCTCTCTCAAATTGCGTACAGAGAAATCTTACTTAATTTAATTAAATTCTCTTTGGCATCTAAATCAGAAGAGTTCCACTTATTGTTAAATTCAATTAAGAAGAATCCATTTCAAAGATATATTCTTAATGAATCAATCAAAATAAAAATATACAAAAAGAATATATATATATGAAAATAAATTTGTTTCATATCATTCTGTTTGTTGCTTTCTCTTCTCTACCGAAGAGATCACTGACACGCAATTTCTCAATTAAACTTTGTCTACAGACTCCGTATATTATATACGTGTAATATAATAGCATCATATGAATACACGTAAGTTCTCTACAAATATAATCTACTGTTTCAGAAAATAGATTTTTTCCATTTTTCTGCTTCAAGCGCCAATTGAATTCATTATTAGAAATTATTTCTTTCTTTTAAGACGAGAAATCATTTCGTTCGGTAGTTTTATGTATCTGGCAATGATCTCTTCAAAAACTAATTTTATTATTTAGGTGCTTAACCCACTCCCTGCTTTTGACATTTTGCCATAATATTGTTTTTGTATTTACATTTATTTTTACATTTGCATTTAATTTTCTGGCTTATAAAATGATCATAGCGATTATGATTGTAATTATAATCACGATCACAATCACGTCCATCGCAACTACGATCGCTATTATAATCACAACATGATCATAGGCACAATAATGTTACGATAAGAACATCATTTATAAACACGTTTGCGAGCACAATCATAATCGGGAACATGACCAAGTCAATAAGACCGCTTACAATAACACGATCACAGTCGTAATTACACAATCGCGATAATAGTGATCGCAAAGATGACTGCAATCACAATCGCATAATCCAGATCACAGTAAGAGACTTGCAAGCACGATGACGACCGTTATCACAATCACACTTTGATGAGAATCGTCGATAATCATTGCTTTCAAATGAAATTTCTTCGAGAAAAATCAATTTTTTAAATATTAAAACTGTGAAATGATCGCTGATCATATCCATGATATGCCTTTATCGAAGCAATGATTCCAAAGCGCTAAAGTTATTTTATTTGCGGTCGATCATTTTACGTTTGCGAAAATGAAATACGAAAGAAAGCGGGTCGACCGAAGCGGGTCAGGCCACGTTTACTTAGAGGAGAAGAAGAGACGTATTAAACTTAATCCATTTCGTATCGTGTCGATAGCATAGTGATGAAAGAATTTTATACATTGACGATTTCGTAACAATGCTATTCAGATGAATGCAATATCATTAGTTTCGTTTAGTGGTAGCGATATTCTCTGAAAATACTCGTACTCAGCAACTGTGCCAACTGTACAACTCGATCTTTGAACGTATAGCGATTTCAAAAAGCTTGGAAGGTTAATGAACTCTTGATTAAAATTTCGTTATTGTGTTCAGACGATGGTTAAGCTAACTTTCGTAGAGGAGTTTCCACAAGTTTTCATTTTGTGTTTTTTCTTCTTATTGATTTACCACGAAATTTACAATAAATTCATTTTCACTTTCAATAAAAATACCACGCTGTGGTAACGTTTAATCTCTGTTAGATCTTGCTGTTGTTGCCAATATTTGGACACGTAGTTATGGTCATGGTCAAAGACGTCCTCATGTCTGATGGTCAACGGGGGAAACTCCGACATCGAAAACAAAAAGTCAAAACCATTTGGCGTCTAACAAGACAAACAACATTTCTTAAATAACTGTTAACGAACTTTTTTGTATTTTTAATAATAGAAATTAAAACGTTTGAGCAAACGTTTTACTGGCTGGCCTATTGCTGGTAGGTTGGTCGGTTAAGATTGCTTACCTGTGGCTTGAAGGATCCGTAGATCATTGATTTATGGATAGCATTATTAGTTCGGGGTCGATTTATCTGGTTTGGAACTCGGCTTTGTGATTGGTTTAAAAGGTTTGAGGGGTGAGCTGATTGGTTTGTGGCTTAGGTATGGATACTTTATAGACCCGCTTGGTTAGTTCGTTAGTAGGGGAAATTGCTTCTTCGTAGTACTTTGACTTGTGACTACCTATATTCGTGACTATATTGGTGCGTGGCAATCTTGATTCGTGACTGCATTATTTCGTGGGTACATCAATTCGTAGCCATATTGCCTTATTATGTGACGTTTCGCAGTACCATTAGTTTCTAAGTGTTCTAGTGCGATGGCACGCCGATTCGTGGGTAGCTGCGTTGATCGTGACTACATTGATGTATGTCTATTTTGACGTGTGGCTACTCAAAGTGGTAGTAGCTTTGGTTAGAGACTGCATCGGTCACTCAGTCGCTGCGCTTGTAGTTGTAAAAATAATCAGGCCTTTACCTGTAAATTGGTATCACTAGCTTTTCTGAGATTGATTATTTAGTGAAAACGTGGCTGTTTTTTTCGTTTGGTTGGTTGCTAAGTTTGATAAAAAGGTAAATAAATAATTTTAATGTCTAAAGAACGAGAACAATGATAATAATCGTCTCGCAGATAAGTACTTTCGTGTTTTATTTGCGATCATTTGCACGACGGGCTATAAAACATACGATATATATTTAAAAATCAGACAAGCACAAATAGGATTGCCAACTCGGCATAAATGCTTTAAACGAAGGTTAGCAATTTTAGCGCCAGATTAGCAAAAATTCCAGAACAAACGTTGGTCAATTGTCAATTGCTATAAAATTCTGATTTTAATGGTGTTGATTAGTGGCGGCGACGTTGATTAGATACGAGTTATTGTGCCAGATCTTTGCTTTCTTTTCTTTTCTTTCTTTTTTTGTATTCTTTCACTTTTAACGTGCAATCAATATGAATGATATAATTCAATCGCTTTTTTCGCCAATAAAGCGATTGTTTTTTATTAACTTTTTAAAAAGTTCTTTAATTTTGTTTTTTTTTTTTTGCTTTGTTTGGTCTTTGATTTGATTTTGAAGCATTTTGGTATATAATTTGCTTGATATTGTGACAGCACAATTCTGCTTACTGAACAATTTATGTAAATATATTGCAATTTATCAATTAAATAAAGTTAAACCTATGAAAAACATTGGTGTTGCGAGCGCGTTTTACCGGTACGTGATGCGTGAAGGCTGTTTTAATATTAAATAAACTAGCTATAAATCTTTATTTATTCTAAAATCTCGTTAAAATATTTAAAGAAAGAAAATATTTACGGCCAATAATGCGTTTTGTTTTACAGTTTGGGACAAATTTTATTAAATTCATTGGTTTAGTTGAAATTATTTCATAGACTGTAAAGTTTTTCGTTCCTTTTCGTTTTATAAGATTGTCGGCTATCGATCTTTCTAAAATGTATTGATAAAATTAAGCATTCAACAAATTTCACTAAATGTCGATTTTAGATAAAAAAAAGTTCGGTTTGGAACTAAATTATGAGTCAATCAAGGACCATTGTCAATCAAGCTGATCACTGAAGCGATCACATTTTCTTTCGGTCAGGATAATTTTTTTTAAATAGAACTTCTTTAATTTTTCCAAACTCCTCTAAAGATCGACACCGATCTTCAAAATACCGATTGAAGTCTTTTACCGGCTGGAACGTCCACATTCTCAAGATTGATCCCTTGTTGTTGTACGAAAATTTTGTTAAATCCGTAATTAAAATTTAATTCAAGGACGCTTTTACCATTTACTAAAACACTACATTAAAAATCGTTCAAAGAACTTTACTTTTATGTGACGCGCACTCTAAAATGGCCGATATAATTATTCAGCCCTATCTGTCAGGTTGTCGGTGAAGACGATAAACGCGATGAACTTGTTTGGTAGGTTTAAAGCCCATCATTTTGACATAATGCGACAGCTGTGCGCTTGCCTTGCCACACAATTTATGACCTTTTTCTTTTTCTCTTCCACATTTGGGACTGCTATTCTTTTGCTTACTTCTTTCTCTATTTTCTCCCTTTCTCACTTACGCCTCTTGGAAGCTGTTTTTTTAGGAATGACATCTGGTTCAAAAGTTTTCAAGCTATATCCCAGTCGGTGTGTGTTGTTGCTTCTTTTTTGTGTATTACTATTCTTCTTAAAAGAGCCGGTTGATTGAAGG
>OZ016501.1:46435142-46570142 GCA_963966595.1 Physocephala rufipes
GCTTTAGACGGTCCAAGGACCTTAAAAGGAACCCCGCCTCAGTAAGGACCGAGGCGAAAAGGTCGTTTCAAGTGGCGCCCGAGCAGGGACCCTGTTAAACAGATCAGCTCAAAACAACGCTTAAAAAAAAAACTGTGCATAAATTAGCAAAAAAAAAAAGAATTTTTTAACATCAGTGGCGAGTTATTCATCGAAGTTCACCATGGTCAGAAGGTGGATAGTAGCGCTCAAACGAGACGAATTGGTGAAATGCATGGAAGAGTTCGGTTTAAAAATCGAGGGCACTACAGAAGAGCTCAAGCACGCCTTTTCATCATTTACCTACAACGAAGACCTCAAACCAGAAGAGGTAAAGCGCCTACATGAATTGGAATGGCAGTACGCGCGCACCCCATCTCCAGTTGCAGTAACGCGTCCGGCTCAGCCGACGATTCAGGTCACAAGACCACCAGTGATTTCGACAGCGGGTGCTAACGACATGCAGCAATCCCCAAGTCATGAACGGGCGACGACGTCAGCAAGCAGTCAGACAACAATTGGCATATCAGCGCAAACAGCGGCAGTTACGACGCAAGAAAGAGCCATGCAACAGATGAGTCAAGCTGAGCAACGTCATGTAATTCACAGCGTAATGGACAAAATACGTAAGTGGTCCATACGCTTCGACGACAGAATGAACCCACTCGATTTCATAGAACGATTGGAGGAGCTAGCCGATGCCTACGAGATTTCCCTGGACTTGTTACCCAGAGCTATGCCTGAGATCATGCAAGGCAAAGGGCTCGATTGGTTCCGCAACAACAAGAAACCCTGGCTGCGTTGGCAAGAATTCAAGAGGGATTTCCTGAAGTTTTTCCTATCATCCCTGTACCAGGAACGACTCGACGATGAAGTGCGGCAACGTTTCCAAACCCCAGTAGAACTTTTCAAGGATTACGTTCTGATCATGCAGAAATTGATGCGGCACACCGACTATAGCGACGACAAGAAACTCGAACGCATCTATAGGAACAGCAGGCGTGAATATCAAACTTATGTGAGGCGGCACGACTTCAAAACTTTGGAAGAGTTGATCGAATTATGCGACCAATACGAAAATATCTTAGGCCACCGCAAGACAACATCGACCTCAGAGGCTAAGCATCGCACTGTTGACTCAAAACCGGAAACACAAAGAAGCTCACAGAACATGGAGGTGCCTCTTAATACTAGCACCGCGTGTCGTCGCTGCGGCAAGGATGGACACTTCGCTCGCGGGTGCCGAAACCCAATCCTACTATTTTGCTGGAAATGCGGTAGACGAGGAATAAGAACCATTGAATGCTGCCAGAAGGGATCGGGAAACGCCAGAGGCCCTCAGTGGTAACGGGGAACACCGAGGGTCACAACAATTCATCTCAGAAAACCCCATCACCACTCAAAGTTTTTCAACGTCATCTCACTGCCGACATTCTTTTGGACGGAAAACCGATTACAGCAACAGTTGATACCGGGGCCACACGCAGTTTCGTGTCAAAATCATTCGTCAATAGCTTAGGAGATGCAGCACGCATTACGCCCACACAGATGAAGGTACGATTAGCCAACGGTGCAGTACTGCGTGTGGGGACTGCTTTAACAGCGAACGTTGAACTTGGGAGCCGAAAACTCTGCACTAAATTTCTGGTGCTACCCTCCGCCATCGACCAGGTCACGTTGGGTATGGACTTCTTAGCAGACGCAGAAGCAAGGCTCCTATGTGCTGGACAGAGCCTAGAACTAAACTCGGACACAGACAGTGGCAACGACACCGGAACCATGTTGTGGACAGTGAGCGAAGTGAAGGATGACGACAGCGACGTCGATGCTTTCTTGCGAAGGGAGTTAAAAGCATTCGAAACTATGACTGGAGTGACCAGCTTGGCAAGTCACCGAATCAACATGAAAAACGAAGCTCCAGTCAAGCAGCGTTACTACCCGAAGAACCCGGCCATGCAAGCGATCATCAACAAGCAACTCGATGATTTGTTGCAACAGAACTACATAGAGCCTTCAAATAGCGCCTTCAGCTCGCCAATAGTACTCGCGAAGAAGAAGACTGGTGACTGGCGATTGTGCATAGACTTCCGCCAGATTAACTCGAGATCTATACCCGACGCCTATCCACTGCCGCGCATAAACTGCATCCTGGAAAAGTTAAGAGGAGCTCAGTTCATCAGCACAATTGACCTCAAGAGTGGGTATTGGCAAGTTCCAGTCGAGCCGAGCAGCCGGAAGTACACAGCATTTACTGCTCCTGGTAGAGGCCTGTTTCAATGGCGCGTTATGCCGTTTGGCCTGCATTCTGCACCAGCCACCTTCCAAAGGCTTTTGGACAAAGTCATCGGACCTGAAATGGAGCCAAACGCCTTCGCCTATCTAGACGACATCGTGGTGGTCAGTAGATCTAAGGAAGAGCATAGGCAGCATCTTCGCAGCGTCTTTCATCGCCTTCAGCAAGCAAACCTTCGCATCAACAGGGAAAAATGTCACTTTTTCAAAAGGGAGCTCAGGTATTTAGGCCATCTAGTCACCTCCACGGGAATAAAAACGGACCCGGACAAAGTTGCTGCGATAAAGGAGCTTACACCGCCCAGGAATATAAGGGAGCTCAGAAGGTATCTGGGTACGGCATCGTGGTACAGAAGATTTGTGCCTGACTTCACAAGAATCGTCCACCCTTTGACAAGCATGCTAAGAAAAGGAAAGCGATGGCACTGGGGATCAGAAGAGCAACAGGCATTCGAAGAATTGAAGACGAAGCTGACTGAAGCACCGGTGCTAGCATGCCCAGATTTCACCAAACAATTTACTTTGCAGACAGATGCCAGTGACATCGGACTCGGCGTGGTGCTGACACAGGACCAGGAAGGTGGCGAACGTGTGATTGCTTACGCAAGTCGACATCTACAAGGAGCCGAGAAACATTATTCGGCGACAGAGAAGGAATGTTTGGCGATTGTCTGGGCCGTGCGGAAGATGAGGCCATATTTGGAAGGATACCACTTTCAGATTATCACGGACCATCTGGCACTGAAATGGCTCAATGGAATTGACAACCCATCAGGACGAATTGCACGCTGGGCGTTGGAGCTTCAGCAATACTCGTACGAGGTATTATACCGAAAGGGAAAATACAACGTAGTTGCGGACACGCTCTCACGTCAACCTCGAGAGGCAGAAGAAGTCAATAGAAGACTAGGCATCGACGGTACCAATTGCAGCTGGCTGGACGCCCAGAAAAACAAAGTTATCAACGAACCAGCGAAATATCCAGACTACGCGATCGAGAACGATGCACTGTACCGTCACATTCCTCATGACATAGGCGACGACGATGAAGATCCGTGGAAGCTGTGTGTGGGTCGCTCAGATCGACGAAGGGTTTTGGAAGAAAACCACGACCAACCTAGCGCCGGCCATTTAGGTATCCGCAAGACCATCGCACGAGTGGCAAGGAAATATTATTGGCCCGGCATGTTTCGAGAAGTTAGCCGATACGTAAGGAGCTGCGATTCTTGCCAGCGTTACAAAGCGGACCAGAGGAAACCCGCTGGCGAGATGTTGACTAGAGTGCCTGAAGAGCCATGGGCTACCATATGTGCAGATTTTGTGGGTCCTCTCCCACGTTCGCGAAGAGGACACAATATGCTGCTCGTATTCGTGGATAGATTTTCGAAATGGGTAGAGATAATTCCTTTGCGGAAGGCTACAGCTACGACATTACAGAGGGCTTTCCGTGAGAGGATTGTTGCCAGATTCGGAATTCCCAAGGTTCTGCTCACAGACAATGGCGTCCAATTTACTAGCCGGCAATTCAAAGCATACCTACGAAGTGTTGGAGTGAGCCAGCAGTTTACAGCACCCTACACCCCACATGAAAACCCCACCGAGCGGGTTAACAGGACCATCAAAACGATGATTGCGCAATTCACGGGAAAAGATCAACGAGACTGGGATGAGTATCTCCCCGAAATAGCACTAGCCATCAACAGTAGTACGTCGAGCTCCACTGGTTACTCACCCGTCTTCTTGGTACAAGGACGAGAGCCGAGGCTCCCTAATAATCTCTACGATAACGTCACACTAGGTACCGGTCAAGGAACGCAAGCAACAACGCAAAAGGCAACGCAACTGCATAAGATATTCCAGATAGCCCGTCGAAATATGCAAATGGCAGCAAGTGAACAAACGAGGCACTACAACCTCAGGCGAAGGGCGTGGACTCCACAAATTTCAGACATGGTATTAGTTCGAGGTCATCACCTATCTAAAGCAACGGAAAACTTTGCAGCCAAATTAGCTCCAAAGTACGAGGGGCCTTACCAGGTAATTGACTTTATATCTCCGGTAATCGTCACCTTAAAAGTCTCAGGTGGTAAGAATAAGACGGCGCACATCGGTGACCTCAAGCCCTACCATCCGAGAGCGAACGATGAACAAGAACAACCATCCAGAGAACAACCATCCAGGCAACGACCATCCACTAGCCAGCAAAAACAGCAAAAACGACGACAAGAACAACCACCAGTATAACAACAACAACAACGTAACAACGTAACAAGCAGAACAGCAAAACCAACAACAGGAATAACACCCAGAGCGACGACAACAAAGAGAACAACAACCCAGCAAAAACGACAACAAGAACAACCATCCAGGGAACAACCATCCGGGGAACAACCATCCACGAGCCAGCAAAGTAAGCATTACAAATAGTAGTCTCCCCACACACTCACATACAATGAGGGACAGCCGTCAAATCTGGTGCCCAGCCAGCGCAGCCTATAAAAGGAGGCATCCCACAAACAAGAGCATCAGTAGTGAAGTGACCATCAAAGGGTGTACATACTAGCAACAGAACAACAACCAGGGAAACCACAACAAGAACATCCACACAGCGGTAACAGAAAAAAATATATTCTTAACATGGACAAATGTGCTCGCGTTACTGAGGTCGTCGATCTGTCTTCGGACTCAGGTGAAGAGTCAAGGGAGGTTTTGTTGACATACCCGCAAGGAAGGGGCGGCATCGCCCTGGCCGAGGAGGATTACGCAAGATTGTCGGATGGTCGGTTCCTCAACGACACGATCATCAACTTTTATTTCAAATGGGTGGAGAACACAGTTGTGCCTTCCGAGTTGCGGGACCGAGTCACATGTCTCAGCACGTTCTTCTACGACGCGGTGTCAGTCGTCCCATACAATCACGCAAGGGTTAGACGAGAAATACGAACTATAGCCGTTTTCCAGAAAACAACGATAGTCATACCCATCTGCAAAGACAATCACTGGTTCGCGGCTGTCATCGACCATCAGGTAGGGGTCGACGGGCAACTCAGTAGATGTCGAATTCTAATAATGGACTCACTGGGTTCAAACATCGAGAGGAATGCCATCCTGGCACGGAATTTGCGAAGGATGCTCACGAGCGAACATCGGTTCCACTTCCCGAACTTTCCACGACCAGTCGTTTACGACGAAGAGAACGCACCGATGATCGATCTAACGGTACCGAAGCAAGCAGATGGCTATAACTGCGGCATATACATGTTGCTAACAGCGGAGAGGTACTTGGCCCGGCATCTATCAGAGGACGCCATGGCTCACCACGAATGGGCTAGTCAGAACGAATATCGTGGCGGGCGGGCACGGATCGCAAACATCATCCGAGCACTAGCCAGCGCAGGCGGAAGACGCCCGAAATTCCCCCTTTTGCGTTACGCCCCGACTCCAATAGACGATCCTGAGCAAGACCGGCCAAAAGAAGAGCAGACCGACAAAGTAAGCACGCCATCGAAGAAGCCCCATGTTGACGAATCGGAAGACAACACAACAGAGGGATGGGAGGAAGTCAACCTCGTCGAGGTCCCAGCAGCCTTGGTCACAATAATCCAACAGGCAAAGGCGAGCAAGCGTAAGGGGCAGCGAATGAACTTCCTACATACGATAGAAGGGCAGGTATACAGAGTGCGTATATCACGAGACGGCTCCACTCGCATTCTCCACTCTTGCCGGAAGTAACGGGGAGATGTGACGACACATTTCGATGTGACGAAATAAGCCGCACAATGACTATCGCATCTTCTTAATTTTTTGTTATTCCTCAATAATGAATTATATTTTCTCTTGTAATTTATTTTGTTACTTCATTTTATTTTTATTTCATATTTTATTTTTGATTGGTTATATGATAGTATATTATAATTATAATTTATTATATTATAATAATATTATATTATAATAATATTATAATAATTATAATAATTAGATAAGTTAAAAATTAGCATTAAATCACACACCCTGTAACATTTTTACACTGTGCATGGCAACTGCGGACGCTTAGTCACAAATCGTCTATTACGCAAAACCAGTTTCCTAGTACATAACCATAAGCACGAAAGTTAGAGTGAGTTCGAACTATGCCTGCTGGGGAGACAAAAAGCGCAGCCGATAAGCATAAAACTAAGCTGCGTAACACTCAATTCCTCAGTCTCCCGCCGATCGTCGTATCGGTAGGAGCTAGCCTTCTCCCTTTCCTTCTCCCATTCCTTTCCCTCTCCATAGCCGCTCTTGGAGTTCAACTTGTTGGTTTCGATTGAATCGACTTGTTGTTCTCTCTGCGTAGCTCTCTCTCCTTCTCCCAATCCTTACTCTCCGTAGCCGCTCTTGGATTTCAACTTGTTGGTTTCGATTGAATCGACTTGTTGTTCTCTCTGAATAGCTCTCTCTCCTTCTCCTAATCCTTACTCTCCGTAGCCGCTCTTGAAGTTCAACTTGTTGGTTTCGATTGAATCGACTTGTTGTTCTCTCTGAGCAGTTCTCTCTCTCCTTCTCCCAATCCTTCCTCTCCATAGCCGCTCTCAATTTTCTTTCATCCCTCACCGCTAGTTCAGCGATACAAAATATTAACAGGTAGTTCTCTCTCTCTCTCTCACCGCATAGCAAAGTACCGAGTCTAAGTTAAAGTAATACAAGTTCATAGTCGCGCATCAAGTCAGTCTTCAGCGGATCGTGCATATCAAAGTACCGAGTAATACAAGTTCACAGTCGTGCACGAGTGTCAAGTCAGTCTCCCGCCGATCGTCGTATCGCAAAGTACCGAGTCTAAGTTAAAGTAATACAAGTTCATAGTCGCGCATCAAGTCAGTCTTCAGCGGATCGTGCATATCAAAGTACCGAGTAATACAAGTTCACAGTCGTGCACGAGTGTCAAGTCAGTCTTCCGCGGATCGTGCATATCAAAGTACCGAGTAATACAAGTTCACAGTCGTGCACGAGTGTCAAGTCAGTCTTTCGCCGATCGTCGTTTCAAAGTACCGAGTCTAAGTAAAACAAGTTCACATTCGCGTATAAGTATCAAGTGACATTTGAACCAAACCGTGGTGCTACCGCTCAACGACGCCACAGCGCCGCACAGTTTTTTTTCCCTTACATAGTCCTCTTCCTTCACGTGGTATCGCGGCCGCAGTTGCCCATCACAGTACATACCACACAAGGATCAGGGATAGTGACAACAATAAAATTAAGCCATCATTTATACCTTAAGCTGAACAAATTAATAAACTATAACAACACCAAACACGGGTCCATCATTTTAATAAATTTTTCTTGAGTAACGACCCTGGACATCCGCGAGCATACCCTGGCTTTAGACGGTCCAAGGACCTTAAAAGGAACCCCGCCTCAGTAAGGACCGAGGCGAAAAGGTCGTTTCAATATATATATATATATATATATATATATATATATATATATATATATATATATATATATATATATATATATATATATATATATATATATATATATATATATATATATATATATATATATATATATATATATATATATATATATATATATATATATATATATATATATATATATAATGTTCACATACACACACACATACTTGCACGTTTAAGGAGTAATATCCTTTCCTGTTTCTGTAATGACCTGCCATAGTGGTTCCTACGTTTCGGGATGGACATTTAATTCGAATATGTGTACAGTCGATCGCCCCTATAACACTAGGAAAGCCTGATACGTTAAAAAATTTATATTTGAGTTCATCAATTTGGTTCGCTTCATTAGGAAACTGTATAAAATTTGGTAGAAGCAAGGCAATCTTCTCAGTGACATCTTTTATTATTCTGCTTACGGTTGGTTGAGACAATCCATGCAAATCAGCTGAAAATATATTTATACGTCTGAAGATAAGAACGGATAAGTGTCTTACTGACCTGTATCACTTTGATGAACATTTCGCCCCAAAAAACGCAGAGTGCATAGAACCTGCAAGCTGAAAGGAATTGGAAGACCCCTGTTGTTTTTGGGATTATCCCCATCCAACATATCAATTATGAACTGGGCTGTGGTTTTGTCGAATCTATATCTGGAGTAAAATTCATCCTCATCCATTGTAAAGGGATCCAGACGTTCTTTGTATATTTTCCTTTTTCTTCTGATCATGTCTACGTCAGACAATATTTCCATATCTTCAAAAATCGCAAAGTCGCGTCCTATTTGTTCCATACCTTTGCAAATCTTTTTTACTTTTTCTCATAAATGACATTGGTGTTGCCAAATACTTTTGATTATTCATATTCGACATAGTGTTGCCAATTACTGATAATGGGAATATTGCTTTAGCATCAACTTAGTGACGGGCCGAGCTGTTTCTAAATTTTAAGTCGATACTAGGCAGATAATACGATACTAAATCGACTATGAATAATAGTCTTTAGTAGAGGCTAAATCAAAGTTCATACTTAGTGTGGTACTAAAATTGACTATGAATATGCGCCATTGTTTTTTTCAAAAATAATAAAAGCATCAATTTTATTTTAAAATAAATCTTATATTCATTGCGAAGCTTCCTTGATGAGCTTTCAAAAATACTTTGTTCTATCGTACTTTTCGTATTTTATATACATTCTATAGAAGCACGTGTAAGGAATAGAACAGAACAGACGAAATCAGCAGAATTGTTGTTTAATGATAGAATTGTGGAGATAATAAAATTTTTTGCTAACACAAACGTATTTTTTCATTCGTTTTAAGGGCTGAATTTTTTGAGCTGTTGTGAAAGATTGGAAAATATGTGAGTGATGGATATGAGATTAAATTAACCATTTTGTTTTCTCTCAGAGTTAACAGAAAACTTTTTGTTTGGTGGACTAATAGTCCAGGAAATATCAACAAATGATCATGGTCATAAAGGATTGGTGTGATCAATCTTGATCGAAATACTCTCAAGATACCTGTTATCCTTACTCTAGACCCTCGATCTTGCCTTAACAAGCCAGATAATTTATCTCCTCCATTTATATACGTACCCACACTTACCACAGCCGATCGTTTCTTATATAATTCGTTAACTTCCAGTGGAAGCCTAATTGAATAAGATCGCCCGGTATGAAAATGGACGAGACATTTATGATGGAAGTACCACTTGTTAATTTGTATCAATACAATCTTGAGTAATGTTCGATCGTGCTCCCGATGAGGATGAATCGATGGTAAATTAAAACAGCCATTGAATGACGAAAATAAATGACTAAGATGACTTTTTTTGGTCTGCAGCATGTACCGCCACTAATGGGTAGAGAACTGCTAATTGTATCTGGGTATATTTCATAAGTGCTGACCTTGATTAAGTTGCTTCCATTCACTTTGATACTGACCGCAAGCATGTATGGTGAACTGGTAAGATACAACGAACAAATGACGGCGGCAAGCGATACACGAGCAACACCCATAAAAACACGAAAAATCTTCATATTGTGGAAATTAAATAACTATGTGTGCATCCCGGCAGTGATGCCAAACTGAAATTAAGTCGCACGCAAACCAAACTCATGCTACTAATTTTTCGCTTTCGTGTTTGGCTTTTCTTAAATTACCTCCGGTTTTGTGCCAAAATGTCGGTTGTCATTAAGCATGTTATTTTTCGCTGATTGGACGCCGGTGGTTCTGGCAGCATAGAGGCTTTCGTTTTAGTGGTCTGAGATCATTGATTGTTAGCACAATGATAGACAAAGAATCCCAGTCGGAACCACAAGAATTACCACTAGTGGTTGTGAATCGGTAACTCAAAGAACAGCTCAAATGTTTAACAACTCTATTTTATTATCGATCAATGTCATTCAGACCATCTTTAAACGCTCTCATGTTATAGCATCGTATTCGAGACCAGTCGCCCATGTGTCTGATTGCCCTTTATTTGACTGATTCCTTCCTTTGTCATCCATCCAACGTGTAATTACAATTATTGGCCTTTTTCAGAATTTTATGTTCTTGTAAAAATGTGCTGCACGTTGATGATCTCCAATCAGTCTGTCGATCGTTCGGGAGATTGTTCATTCGGTTGAGCTTTCGGTTGACTTAAATCCACTGTTTATCGTTGGTGTTGTGGCGATGGTGTCTGGTGGCACTCAAGAATTTTGCTCACTGTTTCTACGTTCTTGCGCTGATGATTTTATCTTACTTTTACAAATAAAATGCACTATTTAACGTCAGCTGAAAATAATCCAGTGAGTTATGCTCTTTGTAAGATTAATTTTTACTAGTAATTTAGGCTTGAAGTCCTCTAAATTGTTTTCCTTTATTTATGTTTTCTTTTATTTATTAATTTCATATGGTCTTGGTAAGCAGAACGAGCGCTACTTATGCCCCATTTTGATATCAAGTGTTGCCACGGAAACTGCCGCCAACATGATAAATTGTGATCTCAGATCTATATATTCATAAAACTATCGACGTATTTACATTACTATCTTTGTACAAAAATAAATAAATATTTTTTGAACATTTTTTACATTTGAAGCAAAACTCAGACAAATTAAATTTATGGATGCCTCTTAGATTTCTGATTTTGTATGTCATTGATGGCATACTAGGCTTTATAATTTGGAAAAGTATAAAAGAATTCTTCCATCAATTCGATCAATTTAATTTAATGGATCCATTCTGCATGGATGAATCCATAAGAAGGTAATAATAATATTTTATATATGCATTTTGTATTTGAAGTGCTCTTCAATGTGTTTCGAAGCTTCCTTAGAATGCAAAAAGCGATCTCATAGAATTAAAGATATAAACTTACTGTGGAATAGACCAAGCTGAAAAGTTGGTGTATAGAAATAACGGAGAATAAGAAGACTATTTTCACCTAATGCTGTTCGTTAGAGAGTTAGTTGCTTTCGTAAGTGAATTGACTTGTAATAATTTGACCTAAAAAGGCAACGTCTATTAAGACTTCGACAATAGAAAGGTATTAAATTTAAGCATCAAGAATCGTTTTTATATGGCCTTTTTATAACAAATTTTATATGGTCTTCAATATAACAATTTCCATTTCCGCCACAACCGCAGTTCTCATTAGGCTCAGCATTAATGGAAATTTTTCTTTAACTTTTTGCGCTGCGGAGAAAACAAAGTTCTAGTGTAATGGGGAAGAATTGGAGTTACCTTCTCCTTCTCAAGCATTGAGAGACAGCTCTGGTACATTTAAGAAATACTGAGTATAGGTACAATGAGCGAGAAATTTATTTAGGTGTAAAGAATTCTCTGATGTTCGGTGACTGGTCAGTTGTCAGACGAGTGAGTGGTCAGACGAGTGCGCTGGATGGCGGTGTTGCGAAAACTATTACTAATATGACAAAACTGTACACGACAAATGCTAGACGAGTGCAGTATTAAGTGGTCAGAAGATTAGGGTTAGGACGGTATTAAACTAAACTTTAAATTGCAGACCGTCTACAATATTCCGAACAAGTTGACGGTAAAGCTGTGAATGAATTTTTAATGCAAACTTTTCTCCCTTTATACAAAACAGCCAGTGCTAGTAGTGGCCGGCGCAAGGATCATAACACTCAATCAACATAATACTCACGATGAAAGGAAAGGCGGCCTTCGGCTTGAATATTAATCAAGCGGTGTATTTACTATCTCATTGTCTCATTTGATTATCGAGATATAACGTTGTGATATTATCTGATATTTAAATGCTTATAAATCCAGGATGGGGGCCTCCACAAAAAATTTGTCTATTACTTTTGTTTATAACTATAAAATATAATGGTAGGGAAAAACTAAGAAAAAGGCAAATCATTCATTTCTCTGTTCACAATTTGGTATATTACTTACTTCTACCTTACTGATTTTACTTGTAAAGTATTATTATTACTAAATATGATTTCTCACAAATAACAACTTCATAATAAGAAATAACAAAAACAGTAAGATAATCAGAACGTTCAAAAATGTTTTATTATATGTTTTTAAGCAGTGTGTGGTTTTAATCAACCGGTTATTATCAACTCAAGGTTGATTGAAATTATGAACCAGTGTTCCCAATGACTCAAAAACCAATGTCTAGTATAACAGTCACCAGTATATGTAAATAATTCTTACACCTCTTGTCATAAAAAATCGTTCACAAAGTTTACAAAGAAGTTAATATAAGATTTTATTTTTAGAAAAAAATAAGCTTTTAAATGAAATCTTACGATAAGGAAAACAGTGAAAATATTAAATATTATATAATATATAAATAAATAATATATAAATAAATTATATAATATTATTTATATATTAAAAAAATTATATAATATATAAATAAATAAATAGATAACAGATATTAAAAATCAATTAAATTTTCTTCAAATCATTTCACATTTGACGATATTTCATTATATTTCATTAAGAAAATTAATTTCAGGAAGAATTTAAAACAGTTTACCAAAGAGAGAAAACCAAGAGGCAGAGCTCTCATGACTAATAATCTGATTTTCAAATTATATGTTATAAAATCTCTAACCTTGTGCTCCAACTTTTATTGTATGTATTGTACCCTTGTTCCTTCCTAATTTTGTGCCCTTTATTATTCAAATTGGTGCGATCGTTTCCCTCCTTGCAGCGGAACTAACCGATTATCTCTATTAATCTGACAATCATCGCTGGAAGATGTCTAACAATGAGTAAAACAGTATTGTAATTAGTATGGTCAAGGCTGTGAGTCATCGTTCTATTAATTATTTGTCCACAGAACATTGTCTCTTAACTAAAAACGATGGGGCATCGTGGGCAACCTACCACCTCACAAAACCTTTTCATTGTCATGTTAAACCATTTTTAATCTTGTATAACTTTTAAATATCATGCGCTGTGAGAATACAAACGGTCACGTCACATTGAATTTTTTGAAAGCAACGTAAAGTGCATCCTTGAGATAAGACAGAAAAGACAACAAAGAACAAACACTGTAAAAGCAAGAGCTAAACCGAATGTGATTGTTTTAAATGGGTGGCATTACTGACGTGCACCTGCTAGAACAACAGGCTCCAATGTGCGATTTTCGCATGATAGGATGTCTTGAAATGTCTTTCTGTCTATATAGAAATATCTGTGTAATAAACCTTCATATCTGCATTGCGTGACAAGTGGAGTATAATTATTTTTGCATTGCTTTTTTATACACTACACCCGGAGGAATAGGGTGTAATGACTTGTTTCTTCCGTCTGTAACGCATTAAAGAGGGCATGGTGATTACAGGAAATTGCATATATTCAATCCCAGAATCACTTCATGAATTGATTTAGGCATCCCCGTCTGTCTGTCTGTCTGTCCGTATGTTTGCTGTCTGTCTCTCTACCTGCGGAAATCACGATTAGAGCAGAATGGAAATAGATATCGAGATAGAATTTGGAATGAATGTCCCTTGTCACCGTAATTGGCTGCTTGGGATTGAAAATGGACAATATCGAAAAGATGTGTTCTCTCTTATAATGAGAATAAATATATTCTTTCTTATAGTTCAATTTCTGAAATATTGGAGCATTTTTGAAGAGAATACACACAAGGAATAAAAACCATTTCCGTAGGGAAGGAAACCATTCTTAAAAGCACGTGCGGCCGCAAACTCTAATAAGTTTCGATTACGGGAGAACGAATAGAAGTATTGCCGAGAAATTTGGCAAGAATATTTTCTACCTTCTTAGTCTGTTTTTATACAAAATGGGCGAAATGATACAACTCCTCCTTTCTAAATTAGTACTTATTTGTTTGTTGTAATATCTCAGTACTTCTGCCTGAAGAGGCAAATAATATTTTCCATGCGCGATTGGTGCATTGATTTTCGATTTAAACCACCAATATATATAACAGTTCCCGGGTATACGAGCACCATTTGTCAGGCTGGTATTGAAGACTGCCAGGCTTCAGTATTATTTATGCCAGGCTGAAGCTAACGTTATTAGTTGTATCTATTTCTTTTGCATTCTTTTCAATCCTCAGGATAGATATTTTGTCTTTAATCGTATACATAATTAGGCTGGTGCTTAGCAATAAAGCTTGACATATTTTCTGCTTTTTATGGTTTATATATTCATTGAAAAATTGTGTTAGGTGGAAACAAATTACAGCCAAGCTTCAAATATTATGTAAATCCAAAATTGATAGGAAATATATTTTATCCGATGGAATAATGAAAACTTTCAGAAGATTGTATTGATATCATTGAAACGAGTTTATAGTTTTGTTAAAAAAATAGTTTTTATTTTAGAATTTCTTTAGTAATACCATATAATTTTTCGAAATTGCTTGCCTGAACAACTCACAATAAATTTGTGGAAGGAAGGAAAACAATAAATTTCCTTTGAGGAAAGAAAAAATGTTAGGGAAGAGATATTGGAACAGAATAAATGCCAAAAACCTATAGTTCCAACGCCTTCAATTACCAATTCTCCAATCAATACCTATTGAGCACAAAAATCACACAGGAACACATACATGCATACAGACAAATGTAATCAAAATCAAAATAATATAAGTAAACGTAGCGCAAGCAAGTCGTCATGAAGAATTTATTAAATAACATTTCTTATATTATTCTTATACATACAATATTAAAATATGAAAGAATATTACTTAATTTACATATTTGTAAGAAGCGTGATCGATACTTTAAATTTACTTTATCTCATTCTCCTCGATATTTTATTTAATATGACGTTGCGATTGAAAATTTCGTGTGATCAAAATTAAATGGAGGAGAAGGAACAAATTGGTAAAATATCCAAAAGTAGCAAAAGTGTAGAAAAGTGTAAGTGTAAAAATTAAAGAAAACGAAAACTTTAAGAGCAGTAGAAAGAGCTAAAAAAAGAAAGAAATAAAGAAATAAATATGTGTAAAACTAAAAATGCAAAAATAATTAAGGATAAATTCGATGGAGGCTTAATGCCAGCTGGAAACGTTTATAACGTATTGACGATCAGCACAAGCACGCAATATCATAATAACAGCAGTTATTATACCAACAACACCAATTCAACCACAATAAAAAGTAAAGCATCAGATACAACCAGCATCAAAGCGCCCGGTAATTGCGTCTGATAATCCGATTGAAAAGGAATGGACAAAGAGAACAAATTTCAGTTAAATGCATTGCAAAATTATTAATGCCACCCGGTGATGATGATCATTAACTGAAAAGACAACAGAAACAAAAATGGCCGCAAGAGAAGGAATTTAGCCAAATAAAGCATCAGCAAAAAAAGTAGTCTAGGACAAGTATTATATTATAACAAAGCAGAAACAATAGCAAATATCGTATATGTTTCCCTCCGTAAAAATGGTTCACTGGCTGGGAGTGCAAATGCCTGAGTGTGGTCTTGCCACGGTGACCAGCTATGATGTGCCCGACTATAATATCGGCAACAGCTAATAAAACTATGAAATAAATTTTACTCTTCAAAAAACAAAACTAAAAAGTAAGCACGAGACAACACAAAAACAACAATTGGAAAGAATTCCCTGAATTCAGTAAAAAGATTTTTATAAAAAAATTTATTACTCAAGAATGTGCATTAACTTTCGTTGTCCAGCGAAACATCAAAAATTGAATATGCCAACCCTTTATTATGCCAACGCCTAATTCCCAATAAATTATGGTCTAAACTTATTTTATTATTGATTCATTATTGGTTCTTTTAAGAATAAAAACGATAAAAGCGATATTATTCTTAAAAACAATTAAATTTAATTTAAAATACAAAACACCAACAAAAATTGTCGGTTTAAATTTTAATCCGAACAAAGCGAGCGCAGCAGGTAAAAAAATAGATAGAGGCGGCTATGGTTTTTCTTTTAAAGTCGAAGGTTTTATAAATGCGTGACAATAATTCAAGGAAAATCCTTTTAGCAGCGGGACACAATTCTGACACATATATAACTAATGACCTTGCAATTTTAAGTTCAACCTAAAAGTCATTCGAGTTTGAAATATCACAGATGTTAAACAGGATTGTGTTGGTTAGAGATTTTGAATTAAAGGAAAATAGAGCATATATTCCGATATAATTAATTACATTTTTCGTTCACTTTTACTTTTTTCACTACCAAAAAAACTTACCAGACATTCCTTTGAGGTGATCGTCATATTTATTGGAAAAAACTAATTTAAGAACTCCTACCGTCTTCGGTAGTTCGGCAGTCGGAAACAAAATCAAGCAATAATAAAATTACCAACTACTGCAAGGGAGCCCTTTGCGCCAGTCTACAAGCGGCCAGCGATATTTTGGCAAACCCCAGCAGCTATTATTAACTAATATTCAAATTAATTAAATTTAAATTAATTAAAATTAATAATATTAATCATTATCTGATAATATTATTATCAGACCGTCGATTAAACAAATCTATGTACTTATCTTATATAGAGTTAATACCGCCAACAATGATTTCAGAGGAAATGGAGCCAGAATTCCTTTCCGAAGTAAAAGAGGTAAAGCAAAATTAAGCTTTCTTTATTTTAAAGATTAAAACTTAAGTAGAAGAATTGTGAGAGATCCATAAAAGTGCGGGTTGAGCAACATTCTGGTCCATTAAACAGACAATAAAGGGAACAACAGAAACAACCATAACAATAATAATAACAATTATTATAATAATAATTGCATTATAATGGCGGACCTACTACCGAGTGTATTCAGTGTCAGTATTCAAGTGTCAGAGTTTTCTGATCACCACAGGTTTAAAAAGCGCATAGCAGCAATTCTTTAGTGCTACGCTATTGCTGTTTCTGGTGTTGTTACTGTTGCTAAATCGCACCATGGAATCTGCATGCAGTGAAATGATTTTTTCTGTCCTAATTACAATTTACTTATAATTAAATTATATTAAATACATAAAATAAATAGTAAGTAATAATTTCTGAAGTACTAATGAAAATTATTACGAATGGTTCGCCAAAAATTATATTTCAAACATTTTATTGCAAAACCACAATGACAAACAAAAGAGTAACATTTCGTAAAAATCGTAGACGTCTCAACAAACCAGAAATTTATAATTTGAATGAAAATATGTATGGTATTTTACAAAAATACTATCCTGATGCATTTAAATTATCTACCAAGATAGCCCCTCCTGTTTGAAATAATAGAGCAAGCTTTACTATTTGATTGCAGCACGTTATGCTAAATGTCATCTATGATTCGTTCATGTTTTCTAAAAAACTACTAACTTGAGTACCTCTCGACGGACGGTGATTGCTCAGGAATACTGATAAGCCGTAGAATATTTCATCTTTGTGGTGCAGTCACCAGCATCGTCATCGCTATGCCCGTCGCCATTGTAATTGGTCGATTGGTTGTGGCTTCCACAGATCAATTGTGACCATAATAAATTGCAGTCATTTTAAAGTCAGGCACTGGCGACTATCCAAAAATTCTTCATGGTTTACCGATATAAATACCTGCACTGACCGATTGCATTTAGAGATTAAATTATTTAAAAGAAAACATATTATTAAATCACTCGTGCATACGAATTAAAGACATGGACGGAAAACCTGGAACTTGAAACATCATACGAAATAGAAGCTCGGACTGACTCCTATCATACAAATGAGTTCTAGTTTTATAATGGTATAACATTTTCTTTTTAATTTGTTTTATTAATTTTTTCTTAAAAGGAAATTGAATACCAGTATTACGTACTAGTCTCAGAGATTCACAAAGAAAAACGCTTTGTCTATCCACCTCAAATGTATAGGATTCATTTCGCCTGACTTTATATAATAGTCATGGCAGCCAGATAGAAACCACTTAGTTTCATAGCCTTCCCACATCCGCTATATCTTTTCTTATCCATTCATAAACGCATAACTAATCAAAATGCTATTTGGAGAGGCTTAGGAGAGGCTTAGGAGACCCAAGGGTACAAATTAAAACGTAGTCTATGAATAAGGAATATAGAAAAAAAATATTGGTTGAGAAAAATGAGATAACGGAGAATTAAGAAAAATTTAAGAATTCTTCATCAGACAATTTTTTACCCTTTGTAATAGATTCAGAAAAAAGAACAAAAATAAAAAGCAAGCAAGAATAGCGTCCGTGGTTTATACTCTTCGTCAGTATTGTAAATTTAGAGATTAACTGTACAGTGTGTAATGCATGCCTCTTTTTATATTACATTTTCCTTCTCTAGATTAATTAAAATCGACTAACTCGCCAACATTTTTTTCAGAAAAGTCCGCACCTGGTATTGTATAATAGTGGGTGTACTACGCCCATTTTTTAAAATAACTATATATATTGTCACAAACATTGAAAACGAAACACACACGTGAATATATTAATATTTAGTATCTGACGTGAGTGCGCTTCTCATGCGATTTCGCTTCGCCAAATTTAAAACCAGATTGTAATAGAAAATATTTATGCAAAGTTTCATGAGAATACCTCTTTGTTACTTTCTCCTAGAATAGTGATTTATCGAGACAGACCCAGATACGCAGGCAGACAGACGGACCAGCAGGGGTGAATCGACTCATGAGATGATTCTAAGCATGAATATGTATAGATTTATACACTCACCACGCCTTTCTTAATGCATTACAAATGGAGGAGCAAACATTATTCTCTATTAAATTTTATCCAGACGAGTCTTTTGACTCCTACATACAGTCTAAAATGGCAGCATCACAAGCAAAAATTATAGATAGAACCACCAGACGATGTGACGTAATGCACGCTTTGCCTGTTTTTCATTTAGAAATGCTACTAAATTGTGCAAAATTTCGCTCAGCAGCGTTATATAGAGTTCCCCCAGAAAAGTCTTTGCTTTTTTCTTTTTCACTAGCTGTTTAATTTTCAATATATTAAAAACATTTGGATATTTCGCATTAAAAAAATTTGTATCTGCTGCTTATTTAGAAGCTTTCAAAGTAGAGAAAAATTAAAACGAAGAATTCCTTCCCTTTCGTCTTCCATACTAAAGCTCAGAATTACGCACTATTTTTCATTACTCGGAAGTATGTTCGTCCGTGAGGTGAACCTTACTGCTAACAGCATACTTGTTGATGACGGCAATGATTCGTTGTTGTCCTTAGAGACACTATGCTAGTATTCTATTTCTCCAGAACTCCATCAATTTGTTATCTTCTTTAATATAAAATACCATGGGCAGCCAGTGCGAAGACATTAAAAGATTAGGTCAATAGAAATGTAGTAGAAGGAAGGAAGTAGTAGGAACATCAAACAGCAAAATAGAAAAAGTAATGTCAGAACAGTTAAGAAATCCCCGTGGTCTCGGTCGCTGCGTTGTCAAATTCCGTGGAAGATAAAGCCCTTACAGAGATGATGTCGAGGAGATTAACTTTTGTTGTGTAATGCCTCTGGTTTCATTTCAAATCCAAGAGAAAGAAGAACAAGGCGAGCGACCGTAACAAAAATACAATATTTTGTAGAGGCAGCACCGGTATATTAAGTTATTCCGATCTCTGTCCTTTTCACAAACGAAAATTAACTCAATCAACTCAGAGCTCAATTAACTTAAAATAAATATTTACCGGATATCCTTTGCAACTTACTCGATATTATCGCACTTATATCGTATTCCATAAAATTTTTTGGGTTAATCAAAATTGGTGGTTGGCAATTCTTATGATGAATTCTTGCAATTTGTTTATGACAATCACTGATATTTTACTTCGTCATTATAATTTCGGCTATTATAAACTCGCATAAATGTTATGCGAAGAAGTCTATAGTACTTTATATCAAAAGCTTAATGAATAACGGACTAGGCTTAATGAAAAATTGGGATGGATTGTGGATTTTTCTCAGCAGGTGATCTCAAAGAAATGGCGGGGTTCAGCACCCATCCAGTTTTCCATTGCTTTCCACTGCTTTCCATTTTGCTTCATCTTGCCTGTAAGACTTCGCTTTGTCTTTTTTTAATGTGCCTTTCTCTTCTCAGGCTACATTTTTAGTAGTTTTCATTATGATTCCTTCAAGGTCGATGGTTATAAGTTCTCCGATTGTCACTCTCGTCATAAACCTTTCACTGCACCCATTCGTTGGCATCATAAAATCAATATAATCGGTTATAAAAACTATCATAAAACTAAACGCTGTATATTAAAGTATGTGTAGCGTGCCGTGGCTCAAGGTGGCCCCTTATGGCCAATTGCAAAAAATTTATGTCAGTGTGTGGATGTGCGCGTGGGAATGAAAGTGGGGAAAGGGATAACTATACTACAAATGTTTAGTACAGGCTCGGATTTAATAAACTTTCCTATCACGATCAGGTTTTCTGCTGAAAGTAGTTTTAGATCGGCAATATTTATTGCCCACTGCACAAAGCAGTGTTCGCGAAAATTTATTGAATAGCTTCAACCTCTTATAAATGATTTACTTTAGCTTTATCTCATACCTTTCCCAAAATAATCATATCTTCAATTACTTTAATACGCTAAGTACGTCCATAAATACGTTAGGCCTTCCAAAACACCTTGCCCTCAGCTCCACCTATACTTGTCCATATTTTTTATAAAAAATTTTAATCAAATACTATATAGTATTTTATAATATGTAACCACTTATTTCAGTATTGGTTTCTCGTGAAATTTGTAGTTTTTTTTTTGTATTTAAATCTCAGAAGGCGCATTTTGTGATGCTATGTTTGTTTTTGTTATTGCCATTTCTGATTTTTTGAAAAAATAGTTTTATTGACATTTTAAATTATGTTTTATTACGGCGTCACTTAGTGGCGAGACTTAAGTATATTTCTGGAAGGCCAAGATATTTTTGTGAGAGAAGGGCGAGATATTCGCATCCAGAGAATGTTGGCAAGTGTGTCCGTAGTAAAATATCGAAGTACTCCTATATACGTTTTTTCGTCTTTATTATGCGATCTTTCACCTCAATGTTTTCAATTGTCAGGGTTTTGGTATTTCGGATATTTTGGCTCTTCAATACTTTTATCACACCGATAGCGATGCAAATTTCTACCTTGTTCTCTCATATTTCTTTGAAAAACTTGAAATTTACAAAAGTCAAATCTCAATATAATAAATATATATAACTCAAGGATAATAAATACATTCACGACGTTGGAAAAACTGGGTTCAATATTAATCAGATTATGTGAATTCTGACGGACAGAGATTTTAAATAAACGAAATGCTGTTCTAAACACAATTTTAACTTCAAATATTGCTTGATTTTTTACTCCTAGAAAATAGTTTATTTAAAGAGCTTCAAGGTTAATTCAAGAAAAATAAAAACAAAGATTCGAATAGCAGAAACATATAATGATTTTTTGTATTATGGGAGCCCAAACATTAAAAAGGGAATAAGATAATTAGTTACGTGTCATGAGCATGCGAAATCATCTACAATTTAATGAAATTATGTTTTCAATATACTAAATTATCTTTGCTTTTGCAAGACGTGCAAGAGAGATATTAAATATATGCCTGCACAAAATAGTAAATTCTCGAGAATATTTAGCCGCTAACACCTATAGAATATGCTTATGGCACACTGATGGTCAACACACAATCAAATAATTTATTCAACTTAATATCTGAATTTACTTGCTTATACTAAAGTTCAACAACAACAACAACAATGCCGACATTGAACGACTGCAACAGCAATAGCAGAGCGTCAGACACAACTATCATAAATATTTTAATAATTGGTTTAGGGCTTCGATTGAAAATGAACGAACGAAGCGAATGAACGAATTTTAGTCAAATGTGTTTCCAAATTTATGTAACATAAAAGCAATAACAACAAAATAACATTTATAAGTACATGATTGTAAAATGGTCGTTGTGTGCAATTTGAGTGAATGACACTGAACCTAATTCGATGACGATGGCCTTCACGACGATTGTAACTCTAGCATTACTTTTGCAATGAAAAAAAAATAGAGGGTTTAAATTGACTGCGAAACCAAAGCAAAAACAATGGCAGTGTTTCATACAGAGAACAAATATAAAACTTATTTATAAAACATATAACATATAACATAACAAAACATATTTATTATTTAAATAAAATTAAAAAAAAATTATATTAGTGGACTAGATTATTTTCTTTCTACAACTCAAAATTTTAAATTAACATTGCAGTAACCTTTTCTATTAAATACGTTCACACTTTTACGGCCATTAGAAGTAAATAATTTGAGTAAATTAAATATAATTAAAAGGACAAAGAGAACCATAAAAAGTTATGGTTTAATCCGATTATAGTGGACGTAAGGCATAAAATATAACAAAAATGAAACATCTTTGGATTGTGAATGACAATTTATAATTAACTTCTTAGATCGAGTTTAAAAACGTTATGAATGGCTTTTGAGATTTATGTTATTTTTTCTATCGACTTAATTTTTCCCTATTTGCCATTTTTTCTATATATTCATATTCACTTCTGCTTGAAATATAATCCACGAAAGCTGCTGCAGAGGGTTTAATTGCAATTTATATTCAGTTCTTCTTACGCCTTCACCTTCAAATATGTGACCAACTGAATTTGAAATAGACTATAATTTGAAATAGAATGTACGGAACACATAATTAATTGCACTCGCATACCAACAAAAAGTGAAATTATGGTATAATTGATGAATGCGTCTTTCACATGAAAAAGTGAAATGAAAAGAGAAAGAGAGATTATGTGAAAGGCATAGATAGATGGGTGTTTTCAGAATATGTCTATTCCGGTTGAAATTCGGTAGCATTAATTATAATTTAATGGCAACATGTGTGGTTGTTTACAGTGTTGAAGGTGTTGAATGCTTTATATATTCAAGATATTTCTTTCTGGCTTTTGTTAAGTGGCGGAGAAATTCAACTGCTCATATTTTACACGTCTTCACATTTCTTCGAAATATTTGGTTTTGGTTGGAAAAGTTCCAGAAACTTTTTAAAATTAACTATGGAAATATGTAAGATATTTTGTTAACAAAATATAGCGTTTAATAACTCATAACGAAGTTTATACCCAAAGGTCGAAACCGAGGTCTATGTTTTAAGGTCCGCTACTAATTTGTGGAATTAAAGTCACGCCAAAAGATTATGCAATTTTCTCATTTATTGGTGAATATTTTGTTTAAATGCAACTTTTCCGAAATATTTACGTTTCAATAAAACTCATCAGATAATGCTCTTTGAAACAAAGATTCGAAACTGAGATCTGTTTGGAACTTTTTTTAATATATTTTTTTCAATTTAATTGATTATATTTTTTTAATGAGCAAACCAAAAATCAAGAAATATGTGCACATGTGTGGCCGATTTTTTAAGGATTCTACTTCTGAGCGAAACCCTTCAACTGGTCAAAAAGCACTTACTTTCCTGTTGCCTCCCTTTCACTTCAATGAAAACAAGTCTCTACTTTTGTTGGCTTTTCCATCAATATCGCAACATGACACCTTTTCTGATGTTAAGCTTACCCGATCTTGTTAAATTGTGAATATTTTTTAATTTTAACAGGCCATTATCGAATGGAGCCGAATTAAAGGTAGACGATTTGTTAAGACACCAACTGCATTGCACATTTGGCATTTCGTTAACTTTCTTGTGCTGCGACAATTAAAGTTCAACCTTTTTCCATGCGGCCAAACCAATAAATCATTAGACAATTTATTTATTTTTGTACAGATTCTCTTCCTTCTTTGTGTTCACTCCCTTAATTTAATTTGCATTGTCTTCTTAGTATTTTTGTTGATTTTGAAAACCTCTTCGTAGCCATTAAGTGCTAATTGATCCTTATCCTCCATAGACATATTTTGCTTAGCAAAAAAAATTCTTCAAAGCAATATAATCATCTGCCAAACAATGCCATCCAAATGAAAATGAAAGGCTGGAATAAAAGCGTTGAATATCTGTGTAGGAAATGGCAACGTGAGTAAACGGTGGAGACTTTTTCAAAAAGGTTAAAAAATCATTGACAAAACTTATGAATGACTCCAACAATGAGGAAATACAGATTAAATCATAGTCGGCGATGTCGTTGTAAAGACTCACCTCTTATAAATATCTCTTTTCTCCTTTCCTCTCTACGTCTACGCAATTTTAATGATGCTGCCATTCATTACGCAACACAATCAACAGAATTCACCACAATCATCTAGCAGACAAAGAGATGAGTGGATGACTGACGCGCTTGAAAGATATCGCGCTGGTTGCTTCATAATATTCATTTATTAACCGTTTATTGATTGGCGTTAAAAATTAGTGGCTAAGTTAATTGGGCGATGCTGATTTGTGCAACGCCGAGGGCGATGGCGGTATTCAAAAATCATAAGAATGACGACGATGACTCTTCGTCAATAACCATAAAAAATGTTTGTAACTGAAATCAAGTGAGGATAATGAAGTGATTGCATAAAGAAAATATAAAGTTATTGGACCTTCTGGTCGCCTCCAGTAGTTGAATGAAGAACCTTCCACAGTTTTTGTCCTCTCTAGATGGGGTTCGCATATATAAATTGAGAAATATTCCAGATATGTTCATCATTAGGCTACTTCAGTATTTCAAATTTTACTGATCTAAAATTTTGTTCTCCATTTGTTCATTTTTAGATTTTTAAAATAATTTTTTTCGCTTAAATGAAGTATCATGTTCACGTTTCTTGATTTTCGCACGAGTGTTTATAGTATAACTGTTAGAATTGATGATTAGATCGGCAATGAAGCTGGGCTGCGTCAATGTTACCTGAAGACGACGTTGACGGTATATTTGTATTTGATCCAACTTTCGCAAAATGAGTCGCGATATTCTAACATTGCATGGAAATCTACGAAAATTCATTCAATACACTCATTTTGCTGGACATTTCCTTACGAACACGTAGACGTGCATACAAAAACTCATTTTGCGCACATCTCTTGCTGTCTGCGATCAGCGTACTGTGTCATTTATTAGTCCCTCATTAGTATACTCATTAAGGCCGACCTGGCAGTGGCGTGTTAATGTGCCTTCTGGTTATCCAGTTACGACGATGATTATAACCTTTTCACCATGCCAATATTGACGGATTCTCGATACAAGAGCGCAAGTTGATCTTAATTGCGTTATTTTCAGTTTTAATTGTATTATTTCCTTATGTCTTTCTTGCGTTTTTCATATTCGTAAAGTAAAGTAAAGTAAAGAGGTAAAATCTATTTATTATTACTTGCCTTAATTTAACCTTCTCTTTCCTATTCTGGTGAATGATCTGAACTGTCTTTTGGTCTTGAATAGTTTTAGTTTATTGATATTGGTTTAATATTAACGTTATTGTTAATGTCGTTTATGTTGCTCCTGCACTCCTCGTCGTAACATCACTCATTGTTATGAATTAGGTTAATGCCTGAGCACTGGAACACGTCTCCAAACAACTTGCTCGATGACAGATTTTATGGCATTTTTTATAATCTTCATTCGGTAACTATCTACTGCTCATGCTTGCATTTTACCCGAAACATAATTGATTACAATTGCTGTAATGTAGTCTCTTTGTTCGCCGCTATGCTAAAAATGATTTATTGCTTCTCATAAAAGCAACACGTATTAACATAGTTTCTAAAAAAGATCGTTAGTAATAAAAACCTAAGCTAATTTTCAATAAATTTGATTTAGAGACTGGATTGTAACCAAAATTTCCTTAGCTATCCTTAATTTCGTTTCACCAGATAATAAATATGAACTAATTCATTATCATCATTTTATGTGTCATCACAAAACCAAGACAGCTCAGATGTTATCATCAACATATCATACCTCAGTTCACATCGGTCTTCATATTACACGCGATTCCCTGGAAATGTGTCGGGAAATAGATACATTTCATCAACCCATACATATCATGCTTGTCAACCGCAAATAACCGCATGAGCTCTTAGGTGATCAGGAAAAATATTTCCTCCTTCCACAACTTTAAACATTCTTTTGTGTATCGAATTTTCACGGATTTCTATGAGGTTCTCCATGACTGTTATGAAAAATACCTGAAAGACAGAATATCAAAAATGTGTAGGAAAAAATTTTGATTTTTGCCGGGGTGATAATTATGACGACAGAGAAAGCCGCTAAGACGGACATAAAAAAAAATTTATTTTAAGGATAATTATTTGTCGATGAGGTATTAAAATCCTATGAGCTATTAAAGAGAAAAGATGAAAGAATGAGAAAAATAACATTTGAAAAAAAACTTACATGCCTGCCTTTCTGATTATCTTTGCGCAAATATCGCGTACACGAACATTAAAGCTTCTAAAATAATCAGCAATTACCAAAAATGTTCTTTAAATAATCTTCTAATAAATATATTACTCAGACCTCCGAAAATACGAATAATATTTGTTATGCTTTATATAATTCCTGCTTTGTAGAGATCATTCAATTATTCGACTAACAGCATCCAGATCATTAAGGTATATTAAAAATATATATAATTTTGCAAACAATTGAGAATCCTTAGGAATACTTCGAGTCTAAACCGTGGATTATCAGAAATAGTTATCATCGAATATTGTTGGTGCTGCTTCCCCCTCTAGTCAACAAGTGATGATACTTATCCCATTAGTTTTGATACTAGTGGAACGCAGCCTTGCGTGCGACGCTTGCTGGGATCTCTTCCTTTTAGTATTATGTACGTAATTGAATGGTAGATTTTTAATTGTCTGCAGCTTTGGTTCTTCCCAGAGAAGATTTTCCAAGATTTTGATGTGACTGAAGAGGGAGTTGTGGTCACCATCACCATCAGTATTATCCTCGTTATCGTCGTCGCTGCTTCGAGTTTATTCATTTCAGGGAAAACAGGAAAGTTCTCAAACGTCTTATTTTATTTTTGAGATTAGTGTTGCTTGCTTATGCAGATTCTGTTTGGCGTTACCATTATCATAAAGACCGTGATTAGCGTATAATTCTACTTGATGACATTGTGCAGATTTTTCACTGAATTGACTGCATGCGCGATGCATTTGTTTGCCTCTTTCCATAGAAAGAATAACTGAATTGTTAATTCTTTTCAACCACTTCGAGTATACCACTTTGAGTAAAAACTTATGTCTATTTATTGCTTTCCTACATTTGTTGACAATATATATAGGACAATTTCCTTTTGTGGACTGTGTGATATCTATGAAACTCTTTTGTGGAGTTTAGTTTAGTAATCGTTGATAACAGTTGCTAATTATTCTTGTCTGCTTTTGGTTAAGAATTGATTTTTAATTTAACACATAATTATACTAAGTTTGGTCATTTATTATGGCTGCAGTAAAGTGACTTAAATGACTTATAGATATAAAGAATAGAATACTAGCAATCATTTATAACTCCATTGGTTTCTGAGAAAGAAAACCTGAGAAGTTTAAGATAATATAATGAATAATCGTTGGCTTTAGCTCAAAATTGGAAAAACATTTTTAGAAGAGTTTCATTGTGTTGATTTTCTAATTTGGTTTAATATAATCGACTATTGTTCCCCCTTTCTCTGCGCCTCTCTCTCTCTTCTATCGAATTCCGAAAAATTTATAAAAAGTTCAGCCCTTGTTATTGGCCCTTGTATATTGGCCAGTTGCTCTATAATCATTTACTCTCGTGCATTTACTTCTGTTACATGGATTCTGTTGTTGTTGATCTTGCTCTTGCCTATTGCTGTCTATCGCGAATGAATCAATATTCCTGTATACAAGCTAGGCTCAGGCTAATAATGGTTTAATTTAGGGAAATTCTTTAACACTACTTAATACTTTTGGCTAATAGTTTTATCACCGCGGTAGTTGCTTTTCTCTCTCTCCCTAAGACTAAGGAGAAAGGCATCATCAACTCCTTTGTGTTGGCTGTTGAAGACAAATTTTTTTGTAGTTCGTGGACGATAAGGATTTGTCGTGCGTGATTCCCAGATGTCTTTTTAACGATATTATCATCCGGACACTTATTTTAGCTCTTGACGGTAATAGGAATGACGGCAATATTCATTCATTATATATAGCGGGACCATTTGTTTCAAAATTTCTTAGATATTAAATATTTTATTCAGCTTTCGAGATTTGAGGTACTGCCTGGTTGACTCGTGCACAGTTGATCAGATTATAAGTATGTTAGTATGTGTTATTCTTGCAACAAGTTGTTGGAAAAGAACAGGATGACAACAACAACAATAACTAATATGCCTAGTTAAACAAAAATAGAAAGGCAGCAGCTACAACAGAACCAACAATAACATCTGCAAGTAGTCCAGTCGATTCGTACTAACTCTGGCGCTTCTTCTTTCAGAAAAGTCATTCTAAACTCTAGAGCAATAGTGCTCCAACCACCATATCACAACGACAATTCAGTAATTGCGCAAGCGTTAGAGAAATTCATGCACAAAAACGGGTACATAACAAATTAAAGCTCCTGTTTGGTAAAACTTAATCGTTACTATGTACCAAACTAGCGGTAATTTCATAATTGTAGTATTTAGTATTGAAAATACATGATAACATAAATAAGTAGAATCAATATAATAATATAATTTCAATTCAATCTTTTGTAAATATCTAGAAAAACCTTGGGCTTCAAAAAACGGACCCACCACCGCCGAAAGCTGTAGAATTTCTGAACGTAAAATAAATGACTTATTTAAATATTTCCCAGGACTCAACCACGTTATTTCAGCGTGGTTGAGTTCTGGGAAATCGGGAGAATTTACGGGAAGCGGGAAGATTTACGCACATTCGCACCATCCGTGCATACTGTTTACAGTTTAGCTTTGTCACAAAAAGAAGAGAACACGGAATCTACGTCATAACTTGTTTTGACCTTTAATATCGGAAGAACTTCTTCAGAGGTATTAGGATCTGATCGACATTTTTAAGACCTGCATCCACAGTTTTAACGTAAATAACGAGTCGGTAGCAGTATTTAATACCAGCACATTCACCTAGAGCTATTGAAAAATATTTTCATTTTTCACATTTTTTCTAGTGTTAGCATAAAGTGATGAACCAATCCTTTCAAATCGCCTAGTTGCTTTGGTTTTAAAAAAAGAAAAATTTAAAAAGAGGGGAGAATCAGTTAAGCTACAATTACTTGTAAAGTCAAATACGACTGATTTACGGCCGACATATAGAAAATTTATCAATAGAAAGTTAAAATAAGATCAAATTGCGAAAAACTTTAATTGCTATTGGACTGCATTATTATTTGACCCCCTTTTGAAATAAATTGGATTAAATTTCCCTCTTTTTATAAATTTTATTTTACGCTCGAAAGTATTAATAAAATAATATTACACATTAAAAATTACAAGAATTAATTGAAACAATAACAACATAAACAATAATAGCGTTGTACTCTTTTACGTAATAATGAATTTGAATATTTTTCAACATTGTTTGTATTTTAATTAATAATAGGAATAACGACAGTTTCTCTCGGGCTTTGGGTATAAAGCTTTCATTTTAATTCGAATTTCACTTCTAATTCAAAACTTACCATCGTTTTCTTTTTCTTCGCTTATATCCTCTTTTTAGTCTAATCGTTTGCCGCCCGAAGATAGGGTGGAAACGACAGTAGTAGCTGCAAATTATACAATCAAGCACAAGCTAAATATTAGTTGAAACGAGATTATTCTTCCACACCATGGCTGATTTTCTAGACTGTAGACCACCTTTCCGACGTCTGAATATTTTCTCGACTTTATTCAGATTTTTTTTTCAAACACTTATTAATTCTTGATCATCTCGAAATTTCGCGTAATGGGAGGATTGTAAAATAAGGTAAAGAGCAATAAAAACAACAAGAGCAACAATATGTAAAAATAAAATAAATGGGTAAACGATGTAGAAGTACGTTTAGAACAGGTAGTTACGCTCGAAGCAGGCAGTCGAAGAAAAGTCTTAAAAGCAGAGGATCAATTAGTCCAAAAGACAAAATTTTATGAAAATTAAATTGTTCATAGACTAATGTTATCTAACGCTGATTGAGAGCCTTTGGAAGCTCCATTTAAGAAAGTCAGTGGGGAAGACCTAGGAAATGTGAGCAATTACAAAAATATCATCGAAGCGGTGGCATGCTCTCACATTTGTTGTTGTTTTCGTTATACTTCATTAGAGTGAAATTAACTTTTACTTTTATTTTTAGTATCACGGAAATACACACACAAATTGCCTCAATACATATGAATTGATAACAATGAATTAAATCAATATTCTTTAAAAAACCCGCAAAAGCTAACAAAGAAAAATTGTTGCAAGAGTTGGCGTCGTAGAAGCAGCGAAAATTTCTACAAACATTATTTAATGTAAATCGTACCGAAGTTTATGACAAACGCTTTTTTATATAAAATGCAATCAACCATGGCAACAACAATAACAACAAGTACAACAACAGCAACAGCAAAAACCACAATGACAGCAACAATGACAAAAATCTATTTAAGGTAATTTAACAAATAAAATACATAATTACACGGTATACGAAGGAACCATATGGCTAAATAAACAGATTCGGTATCAGCCAAAAGCATAGACATCGAAAAGTTGAGAGTAAGCAAAAACTCTGTCATACAAAGTTGGACAGACACGAAAAACATGTCATACGCAATGAGGTAATGGGGCAAACTAAATGCTAAATAAGATGAAAGTGAATAATACTGAAAAAATAACCAATATAAGTAATCAAAATCAGTTTTAATTAAGCCTAAGAATCGTGAATGCCAATCGATGCAGTCGTGAATTGCCAATTTATTTAACGACTTCGAGAGAAGGGTTACAAGAATTGAGCAATCTCAAAAATTAGGCCACACTTGAACAAATATGCAGATAACAAGACTATTACTGTTGCCAACATAATCGATCCCAACATAATCGAGAAAAGCAACCCTAATAACAATGCAAACGGCAAAAATACCAATAACAATTATAATTAAACAAGTATTCAAGAATATATTACGTATGAATATTTATTATTAATCGCAGCAATTAAAATAAGAACGACAAAAACCTTGAAATTTTACTTAAGAAAGATAAAACCAAATTAATTAATTCAAACTAAATTTTGTTTTTGAAAAGATTTTTTGACAAACAGAAACAAAGTACGAAAGCGTAATTGAAGAATTCTAAAAATTAGAATGAACTTATAGAAAATTATTCCCGTTCTTCAATAAGCTTTCAAAAATCTCGTATTTTAATACATACGAGTTATGAAATTACAATAATATGTCTCTCTAAGTTGTTGTTCACAACTTATAAAACAAAAAATTCTCCTAAGCTGTGAAATAAATTTTAGGGTAATTTTGTCAATAAGCATGATACCAACAAATTCACATTGATCAAAAATTATCATCATAAAACACAGGAAGTGAATTTGGAAAGGATTTCAGATTGGTGATAATTGAATGTGCAGGATAATATTTGGCTGTCCAATTGGCTCGAATTCTGTAGAAAATATGTATGTGTTCGTAATATGTCCCTGTAAAATTTTACAAAGATTTTGGTTAAAAAATGTTATCCTTAGTGAAAAAGAGACCATTGGAAGTATTAAGATTTTGCAAACAAGTATAATCGTAATTTATATAAAATATTTTGGAATTAATTTTTTTAATATTGAGCGTTATCAAATGCCTTCTGAGCCTCTTTTCTGCTCTTTCTGGAGTCCAACAAAGGTTCATAAATAATTAAATAAACAATTCCTATAAAATCAATCCCTAAGCCATCGCCATTATAACAATAAAGCCATAACAACAAAACAAGAAAAATTGAAGAGTCATAAAAAATGTCCTTGGCAAAGGTATCGATTGTGCCGTATTGATATTGCATATTGGTAAATGTATCGATTGCAATGTTTGCTATACGTGAGTACATTTTAAATGCAACGGTCGGTATTTCTGTACTCTATCTGAAATAAAAAATTAAACAAAGCACCAACAAAACGATAATTTAACTAACTATACAACTAACTAACCCACCACCGAAATGACCAACCAATCCATTTAGAACTTCCTTTGTCGCAGCGAATATTTTCTTAACTATGAGATACTTATGACCGTTTGAGAGTCTAAATGATGCAAAAGGCCAAAAATGTTTCTCATTAATTTTATTTATATTTTAAAGCATTGATTTAATTTTAACGTCGATCGAGTCTTTTACTGTAAATTAACACATTCAAGGTGGATAACTAATAACCCAAAATGGTCACCAAAAAGTGAGATCGAAAAAAAACTGAGAAAGACCGCGATAAGGAGCAGCTTATTAACAAAAGAACCCTTTCATCCCATTGCCAAGTTTTCCATCCTTTTGAAATTTTCTTGTTCAGTACGATAAACTAAGACTCAAATTGAATGCCCAAATTAAACTAATTTGCTAAACCAAAAATTAAAACAAATCTCGAGTTAAAAATTAAATAAAGTTCCAGTATTAAAAATGGGGGAAATCGAATGGGAGCCACATCAGCTTCTGATGCTTAATATGAATCTAGATGTGTAGTTCACTTTCAATATTTGTGGACGGCATTGGATGACAAAATGTTACCCTCGAATTCGCTTACGGTTATTAAACTATTTTGGGAAAACTGAGAATGGTCTGTCTAACAAAACCAAAATTATATATAATCGCATCACAGGAAAACGATCAGACTTATTCCAAAAAACGTGGCACAAATATTCTGTCTTATTATAAATTATGTGAAATTGAAAATGGGTGAAATCGGCCTATCGTCACGCCGGCTATCTTATGAATTGTAAGGCCCTCTTTTTCAGTCTCTATTGGAATTCTAAGGTTGAAACTTCATGTCCGAGATGACGGTACTGGAGATTTTAAATCTACCAGAAAATGGGCGTGGCGTAAGGAATATAATCTCAAAAACTTATGTGTAATTTCACGTTGTTTGGAGATTTTTGCTTTAGCTGATTCGTACATTTTCTATACATTTCTAGAAAAAAATAAAAATAAAAATATATGCCCAAATACTAAAATATAAACTCAGATAGAATACAAAAACAAAAGAGAAGCCTGACAGTTGACAAATAAAAATAAGTTGAAGTCAACAATTTTAAAACACCAATATATAAACAACAGTATTATCAACAGCAATAAATTTAAATGAGGATGATACACTAAGCCACAAGAATTTTGCATTAGCGCGTGTCGGGTTTTAGTGACTGGTTTGAGAGGCGGTTTGCTGGTTTCAGCGGTGCTGACTGGGTCGTTTGTGGCAGTGGTGAAGAAAGCTGAGCATGTGTAAACCTTGGACAGAATCTTCTGTCCACACAAACACAACGACAGATTGTGGCGATGGTAAACACACCAATAAGTTACAACAACAACAATAGAGCCAATATCAGTAAGCCCAACCCAAAATACCAATAAAAACTAAATACCTCAAAGTTACTTTAAAATTTGGTAGCGGAAAAGAGAAAAAATTGTTCCATTATCACAAACAAAAAACCACTATAGATGGTAAACTTATGGATACAATGACCACAAAAATTATTATGGCTAAAAAAAATCATTACGAAATCAAGAAGCATACGACGTCGATTCTTTCTCTTCTCATAATTGAATGCTCATAAATTATTAAATGCTCATAAATTGCAAAATAACTTTTTTTAAACTGTACAATAGCACACGAAATATTGGGAATAACAACAATAAAATCTACAACTGAAACATAAATTAACTTTTGTTGAGTACAAAATCTTCTGAATGATTAATGTGTAAACAAATTTTGGAAATAAAAATCGTTTAACCTTGTATTCTTTTGACAAAAAAAGGAGGTCACTCAAGGCAATGTAATGTTATAGAAGAATAAGTTATGCTTTTTTGTGTTAACTATTTCTGGAGGACACAACAGTATCTATAATACGAGTATCTCATAAACTAAAAATGCAATGTAAATGATATAAAAACAATTTATTTTTTCATGAATTAACTATATTTTCATGAATTTCATGAATGATTTTGATGAATTAACTATATGACATGCATTCTCTAAAAGAATTGGACTGCTCAGCTTTTCAACAAAGCAAATATTTAGCCAGAGAAATTAACGGCCCCTAACACAGACCTATACAAATACAAAATTAAAACAACAAAAACTGCAAATGTTAAAAAAATTAATAAATTAAAGGAATTAAAATTATAGCAAAATGACACTGGAGGGGAATGAAAAGAAATCGTGATTTTATGTAGAAAATTAATTAAACGATTGCCCATTTTATTCGACTTTGGGGTATCTTTTATACATATCCATGTCACAGTGGCGAAAGATAAGTGAAAAACTAGAGCAGAGAGCTAGTTGAACAATCAGTTCATTCGAACAATCAGTTAACAACTACTCATAAAAACTGAAGTGGAAATCAAAAATTTTATATATAGTATGAATTCTTTGAGTTAATTGCAATCATTTTCCATCGCAGCCACAAACAAATATATTTGCATTCCAAAGACTTTTACCAATAAATTGCTTTAACTAAAGATCGATCTCAGACATTCGAAATACTGTCTCAACATAACTGTAATTCTTATCCTCGCTTCTCGATTCTGCCTAATCAACCCAACTAATTGATCTCTCCCATTTCTACATGCATGCATCCATACCTACCTGCCTGCCGCCTACCAACCGTTTCCCACATGTGCCGTTTAGTTGTTCAGAAATTTGTTTATAAACGAACCGAGACCACCGCAAATAGTAGCCTAATTGAATAAGATCATCGGTTAAGATAGTGAGTGCACTATTTGTAATAAAGCCGCTTCATTATTAATTTATTTAGTTTTAATTTTGGGTGCCCAGTTCGATCGGACAGCTTTTTTAGTCATATGGCCAGCTTAATTTGAAAATGACTCGATGGTAATTGTCCGGTATGGTCTTAGCCGTAATCCACCACCCATCGTTTTGAGACTACGGATTGCATTTGTATACGTGTGTGCACATGTTCGCAAAGCGCCTCTTTCCATATTGATACAAACCAAAGGCATGCACCGTGCACGAATATAACAAATGATTCCGAACGACGACATACGACCTGCTCCAATTAAAATGCTAAAGATGGTGGTAACAATAAAAAAAGACTGCTTAAACCACGAGTAAGTAACCATGAGTACATCCCGACAGCGATGCCAAATTGCAATTAAATTGCACACAACCCAAAGTCATGTTATTAACCTTCTTCTTTTTCTCTGTGGTTTGCTTTCTTCAATTACGCCGATTTTAAGCGCTGTCAAAATGTCCATGTTGTTGATCTTAAAAGCTAGTTAGCTGTTCCTGTTTACTCAGTTGGTGGTGACATTGTTGCAATAGTTGCAGAGCTGGACAGTTGTCGATGGCAGTCGTTAATCTCTGGTGATGAGCCTTTTGTGATCCAACCTTTTGGCGGAGCTTGGTGACATATGGTGATGTCGATACAGAGCTCTTCATTACCACAGCGTGAGATCGTGTAACGTCAATAGTCTCAGTCATTGTGCCACAGCATTAGGCACGACGATGACTTCCAGAGGTGATGAACGAGTAACCCGAAACCGATTCAAATGCTTAACGACTCTATTTTATAATTCGCAAATGGTGCCCAAACGATATGCAATTCACAAACGTTCTATTCCCAACCAATTCTATTGGTTGCACAATTCTTAATTGTATTTTATTGGAAAAATGCATTTCCCCCTAGCGTTCGCCAATCAATCTGTCGATCAACCGATTGATCAATAGTTCAATGGATTGTTCGATTGGAGGTTTGGTGTCTTCCAACGTTCCAACGGAGAATTTCGGTCCTTCTTTTAATTTTTTAAGTTCGTGGTTTGGTGTCCGTATCTCACTTTGTATTATTGGACCTAATTAATACCCTAAATTAATGGATAATTTTTAATACCTTGACCTTTACTTTTTAATACGACTATTCATTTGTTCTCACTCCCTTCTTTTCAATAATGTATTATTTTCCCCTCTTGTCGGGCGGCATGACCCAGAACTCTATAAGGAATACTTAAGGTGGTTATAGGCGTTGAGTCATGTTGCAGAGAGGGGACATGAGGGATATGTTATCTCGATGAAAACGATCTACAGGATTTTATTCCCATAACAAAGACAGTGTTTGGCGGAAGGAAAGGAAATAATCAAAAGACATGGTCATATTATAATCATCGTAGTCATTGTCCTCAACATCAGCACCGTATGCTTTCTCACTGTCTTTTACAGACCCATGATGATGTAAAATGGTCATGGCCATGAAAATGAAGCGTATTTTGTTTTTTCAGCTTTGTTTTTAATTTATAATCTGGCATTTTCACAAACATTATCCCATATATTTCAATGCACATCCTTCATGGGGTCTCATGGGTGTCGCTAAGGATTTTTTTTGTCCCAGAAGCGGCTCAGGAGTTTTATCTCCTCCCCTGGAATACTTCCTCCTATGTTTACGCAAAATACCTGATTTATTTTCAAACCTTCCAATAAGGGTGAACTTACCAGACTTCACCACATGAATTAACTTTTAAAAGTTAACTAATTTATAAAATCAAAGGTATTACGTAGAACTCGTTGGGTTACTAGTGAAACAAGAAGGTGAACTGATAGTGGTAACAGCAATCATGCGAGATGATGGTGATGATAATTTTTATTACTGTTTAAATGCTTAGTAATGAATGGTAAAAGGAAACGACTGTCTCACAATTGTGTTCGCACATATTCATTATGAGAATAAGATAAAATAATAATCATAAAGAAACCGCGAAAAATGGAATTCTCCACTAAATGCATCTAGCTTAAGCAATCACCAAATAAACAACCAACCAACCAACGAATCATCGTTGCGATAAAACTTGACCAAATGAGGCAATAAATTGCTTGCATTACTTTTATCTTTACAAAAATGGTATTTTCCATTGACCATTGCGCCCACTGCGCTGATGATAGTGGCATTATGCTAAAATTGGTGGTGCGGTGGGAGAAAGGGAATCATTAAGATAAAGACAATAATTTTACTGTCTCATTTTTACACATTTTTATCTTGATCTTGTTTTTACTTTTATGATAAGTATTCAACCGTGTTTGCCCAAATTTTTTTCAGTCTTTTGGAATGAAAAATTCGTTAGTCGCGGTCTTCATTCCTTGACTTAAACGAGGTTATTCCACAGCTCTGTAAGATAATAAAATGAATGCATATTTTAGGCTTTAGAAACATCTTTTACATAGTCCACATGCCATCCAAAAGTGTTTACACGTGAAAAAATTTATAAGATTCCTTTATTTGACTGAGCTCAAGTCGACTTGATGAGGTCTGACTTTTCTAGGTCTAACTTTAAAGCAAATATTTTTAAATATTTATTTCATAAATATTCTCTACTATTTTAGACTGTATGATATTGAAGCAGTCGAAATGGGATGAGAACATATGAATATATTTGCTTGTACGGTTCGCTTCCAAAGTTCGTAGACGGAATCGGACGGACAATTTCATCTCCGGACTCTCCCACAAATTTAAATTATTGCACAAAAACTGAGCACGCCTACCAGAGCCACAATAAAGAAAACAGCATGGATAATGAGGATAATGAGAGGAGGATTGTCATGAAATGCACCATGAGTATTCTCTGTCCTATTTGCCAAAAATGAAATTTTGAAGTTGAATTTTTACGGCCACAAAAACGGGCATGGAGTACAGTTCTACACTACACTTTGTGTAGAGTTTCTTGAAAAGAGTTGTGATGAAGATGAGTCAGTATCCACTACGTAAATTAACTACGGAAAGGGAAATGTGGGCATCGCTCACTATTTGCTACGTCTGAACTATAAATATACAATAGGAGTGTAGGTTGAACAAGCCTTTCACAGGCAGGATTTAGGGTTCATACTTGTTAACGTTAACCGAACAGGTTGTTTAATTATTTTTTATCTGTTGTTTTATGGCAAATCTAACGACGGTATGTGTGTTAACAAGGTAAAATTATATCTTACAATTGCGCAAATAATAATATTCTAAATATTAATTAATTTCTGAGGTTAGAACTATGTGGAAGATATATATAAAAGGCTTTTTAATAATTTGGTTTTCAATAATTATAATTTGGATTTTAAAATGATAACTAGATTTTGTAAGCCAAGTGAGCCCCATTATATCATCAGTATAATTTCTTCCACTGTGTGTCATCCGTACGACAACACTTTGGATTTTTATACATTTTTTCTCAACAAATGCAAATTGGTCTTGTAATGTAAATTTTATTTGACAGGTTAACAAAATCAACTGTCTAACTAACTGACGAAGGTTAACTATCTTGAAGTATTTATTTACTTTTAATGTGTTTGAGTGCTAGAATGACAAATTGATTTAAATATTGTGATGGGAAATTATTTATGTCACAACAACAACAGCAACAGCAATCATGAAATTAGCATCGACGATAATCGGTCTGAATATAATTTAAAACCATTTTTTATAAGCCACACTTTTATAAACGACACACGAATGACTCGCAAAAAAATCAAACGCAATTCGCTAGACGATTGCGTCTATATTTAAGACTGCCTGCGCTTAAAGTTGTCGTTGCGTCACAATGTCTTCCACTTTGTGAGTCCACTGATTTGTTTTTGGAATGACAATTTATTTTTTGTTTATCTGCTTATTCTCTTTTTTGGTTTCTTAGCTGGCTTCATCGTGTGCATTAATTCAGTGTTGTTTATTTATTCATTTACAAACTATTTTATTAATTCTCGTAGAAGTAACCGTAACTTGTCATCAAACTGGTGCGTGTTACTTGTTTCCAATGGGAAACAAATGGAAAACACAAGACAACTTATTGAACTGTGTTTTGATGAATAGAATATTTGTCGATTTTTCCTTAAACTAGATTTATTTTTTGGAAAAAATAAAGGCGATATCAAAAAAAATTTAGTTGTATTATTGAGTATTATGAGTGTCTCTGTGACGTCTTCAATCACACGTCGGCACACGTCATGTACAGGAAGTCAAACGAAACGTAATTTATATCAGATTGGACTTTGTTGATCATCTACTGGTAGATGACCGTAATTTTGCATTAGCCGAGGAGCTTAACAATTAAGAGTAATCATTTTAATATAGCATAGTATCAGCCACGCGTTTTGTCCGCAGTGGGAACAGATAGCTTGCTTGGTTGGTGGACACCACACATAATATTTGCTTTTTGTAAAAATGCATACTTTTTCATATTGTTATATTTGTTTTTGTATGTGTAGGTAACCACCTCGCACTGCTTCCGTTAGAGGGATTTACTGTATCACCTGATATCAGGTTTCTGTTATTAGTCATGACAGTGTTGGTGGTGATGTTAACAGTGATGGTAATGACGGTGATGCTTAAATAACACTTTATCATAATTTATCATAGCTTGTGTTTCCTTTACAATTCCTTTCTGTTATAAAATCATAGTAAAATTTGTAAGTTAGGGAAAGGGCAGCAGTATTCTTGGAAGCAACTGCAGCAATACAAACAGTGTTGCATTGCACAAAACCATTGTTCAGTCACGAAATTGGAAAAGATGCCAATGATGTGTATCTTAAAATTGTCTAAGAATAGTAGCTCTGATTGTGAAATATGGTGTAGCAGATGCGACTACTACTAGCACTACTAGCGGCTTTTGTTCCTGCTTCTTGTGCTTAGGCCTGTCATAGCTTTTATCTCTTTACAAGCTTACTTTTTCAAAGAAGGGTTTGTAATTCAACGGAGTACATTTGCTTGCATACATTGCAGGGATTTGTTTTTTATTGCTTTTATAGCGCTAATTATTTATAAAGTAAGTAGTGATTTATTTGATGATTTATAAAATAAGTATCCCTCGAGTCTGCTTCTTAAGTCTTTTGTTGCTGTTCGTTTTATTGGAAAAGTAATCCTAACACAATCAGAAGTGATATGTGAACATATGAGATATTTCAGGCGTGGTTAAAAGCGTGTGCATTTACAGTCTAATGGCGAGGTATTTCGGTAAAAAAATTATTTTGAAAAAATATTTTGAAGAGGCTATCATTCCAAGAATTTTTAATTTCGAAATTATATAAAATTTTTTCTGGGGACAAACATAAATACTTGAAAACTTTTGGGGTACTTCCAAATGGTGGTCAGCTTTGGCTGGTATTGGCTTTATTATACTAAAATAATACCATGTCAGATTTTTTTACAATATATCTATATGTATATTTGTATAATTGGAAAATATTCCTAAGGCATGAGCTATGATTATTGTTAGTCAATATACAAATGGCCAAATTACTTACAATAACAATAAGGAAAGACATATTTTCTTCATTATTGCAAATTGTTTTTTTTTGCACCAACTGAAATATATCTACTTTGTGTGGGCTTCCTAGAGAGTAGATATATGTGCGCAAGAGGGATCATATTATTATTCTCCACAACTTCGGAATAATACTTGTATTCGCATGGACAATGTTACTAATATGAAGTTATTGTTTTTATTATTTTTCCTTTTTTTCCTTAAGTTATTTTTGGTATGGCGCTTATTGTTATATAGGCAGAATTACCGACTGGTTGAGGAAGCCGTTGGTTACAATATGTTGTTGCTATATTTTAGAGATTATTCCTTGTGTTTGGTCAACATTTGCCGTTCTTTCCAATTGCATGCAATGAACAGAAAGACATGAAAAAAACAAACATAGTACCGAAATTGAAACTAAGAGAAATAGATGCGCAATAAGCTCCACTTCCACATAAATACATTTTACGAGGTAGTGAAATCTTTAGAAGGGATGATGCGTGATTAGAAACGTTTCTAAGGTTGAGGGTGATTTTATGGCAACTGGGGCATTGTGATCGCCAACATCGTCGTTTCGAGGTACTGCTACTACGAGCTCTACGAATCTTTCATAAATGAATTGTGAAGTTAGAATAGCAATTGCTGTTGTTAAGCAAATCACTTTGCTAAAGCTTCCGCCGTTTATCGTGCTATTGCTTTTACTGCCTCTTTAATGTTGCTTCTGCTCTCTCATTCTCATCGGTGGAGCCCTCGATCGTACAAGCTAATGTATGTATGCATTTTTTTGTGCGATTGTGCGATTTCACATGATTCATTAGAGAGACATCTGGTGCTGAATGTTTGTTTTTCGATAACGAATGGTAATTGCAGAATGAAATAACATCTACTAGCGTTATTTTTATTTTCTTCGGTTTCTGTTTTCGAGGTTTATTCTGTTGGGACATCAGTAATTCTGACAGTACTTGGAATAATGTTTATGTTTACGAAGGTGATGATGATATGTGTGCTAGAGTCAAGGTCTGCAACACGGGCTTTACTATACATTATGAGTTATGACTCCTATCATACTGAATATTATGATTTATGTTGAGGAAATGTTTGACAAAATTAACTAAAAAGTATTTCAGAAATAAAAATATAAAACGAAATCACGCATTGTTTTTTTAATTTTTCGAAAAAATTTCACGTATAAAATGCTTAATAACACTATTTTCGTAAACAATGTTACGTGTGAATCCTCCCAAACTAGAGAACATGGCGAAACAAATATTTTTCATATATTTTATGTTTTAACAAATTAATGGTTATTTGGTACCTTTTATGACAAAATATTAGAATAAAATACTGAAATTAGCGTAATTGCCTAGCTCATTTCAAAAGCTAAATATTCCTCAAGATATTAAAAAGAACAGAGAAATATTTTCCGCCTAGAAACTATAGATCGATTATAAAAAATTATTTAAATCCTTTTTATATCCTCCAAATGCGACTCCTTCGACTGCATTGATGTAATCCGTAATAATTCCTATTTCGCTTTTAAGCAGTAACCTTAATGAACTTATGTTTTTGAGGGTTTCTTTCGCACTTAAGTCAGATCAGATTATGTTGACACTGTTTTTTTTTAAAAAAAAGGACGTAATCGAGATATTAAGTGTTAGACCATTTCGATACCTTCGCATAAGTGTACTCGATATATTCGCATAAGTATCGTCACTCAGTTGGTTCAGTTTTTCAAACGGAAAATCACATGAATAGAAAATATCCGTCAGAAATTCCGTGTTAAGAATTTTTTCTACCGTGTTAGGAAAAGTATAAGAATCCTTTTAATAAAAAACTGATTTAACAATAATACGTTCTTCCAAGTAAGCTTACAAACAGAGTTCGAATCTAGAACAAGTAAATAAATATGGAACAAATTATAAGTGTAAAATTGATAATGTCATACGGTCTGCTCTTAAATTCCCACTAAATCCCTAGTCTTGTCTCAATAATTCAACTCAAGTCAGTTAAGAAATATTTTTCTTTACAACAAAAACTTTTAACATAATCACTGCAGTACGTTTTTTAACAATATAATTATTATTTTTGAAGGTAGGTAATAAAGTTAAACAAACAATGAAGGACCACCAATTGATTAGTTGATTTCGTGCCTCTTTGCGTGCTTGTATAGTCGACTAAAACATAAAACTGCTCCCGTCAGTTTCTCTTATTAATTTTTTTCGTTGGTACGTGGTGTCTCTTTCTATTTTGCATTACGGCGGCATAGTTTATTTATTCTTATACAATTTATTCCAACATGATAGTGACTTTTATTTATAGTAGAGGTTAAAATAAAATTCTGTAAGTAGATAAATGTTGTGGATGGGAGTCCAAATAGTATGAATATGAATGTGTCGCTTTCCCTAGTTAGGTATTTATTTTCATCGCCCATACAACGAAAATCAGTAGAAATTTCGTGAAACTTTTATATCCTCCACCCGAAGGAATAGGGCAACGAATCAAAGCAGGCGTGAAAGTTATAGAAAGGTGTATATCCTTGCTCACAATCAGCTTCTTAATGTATTCAGCCATATCCGCCCGACTAACTGTCCGTCCATAAATTTCTACTATGGGCGTAGCATACATAAGCTTCCACCGGGTTCAATTAGGGCTCTTACTCCGTTTCCTCATCTTGGTTTCTCTTTTGAATACCTTCTTCGATGCTTGACCAATTTTTGGTAAATTTTTTTGTTTTTAAATTTTGCAAAAATAAGTAGAGATTACAAAATGCAGCAAGCATGCACTATACACTTCTGTCCACTAGTCTCAGGCTACTAGTCATCATCATTTGTTTGAGATTTTGTGAAACCGCGAGATCAAAATTGTATAAAGATTGGCTGGATGGTTGGTTGATTGCATAATGTTCGATTGGAGTGGACTCGAACGTGGAAGATTATTTGCTCTTCGACTGGTATTATGGTTGGAATTGTAACTGCAAGCGCGCAGATAAAACGGTTAAGCAGACAGATCTTTTAAGTCTATTTATGGAATAGTTTCGTTTTGGCGTTCCAGTTCCCTTTAACGTTGCTGCAGGAGAAAATTGAGGTTCTAATTGATATCGTTATAAACGGGTTTAGCTAACTTCTTCTTTCGTGTTAATCAATTGGTCAATTGACAGTATTAAGCCTTTCAGCGTAAAAAGTTTGTGGCAAAAGGAATGAAAATACAGAGAGAGAAGGACGTTTAGGTGTAGTCTAGGAATGATCTTTTCATTGATTTGAAGAGATTTTTTAACTGAAATCAGGAATAGGAAAGGACGCGTGAATATGCTATGAGAATTTCTTTTTGAAGGCCTTGAAACGAAATCATCTAAGTAGAAAAATAATAGAAAATGTGGAGTTAAAAAATTACAATTATCCATTATATTTCTGACAATAACAAAAACTTTCTTGAAATCTCTTTGTTAGCAACAGATGTAATATCAATAATAGTGTAGTATATTGTTAGGGGCCGTTACGGTCTCCCTCACACGTTTTGCTACAAAACATAGTTTATACGTTTATATAAAATACCTGTAATATCTGCTGTTTATCAAATTCATCTCAGAAATAATTTACTATTGTTGCGGGAATCACTATTTCCATCAACTGAGCTTCTCAAAAGCCTTCTCCATTGTTATTGATGCTGTTGATTCTCACTGTTTTCACTGTGATTGCACTGGCGTATTTTGCTTGCATTTATTTCTAAGTAGTCTTGACTTTAGTTTCGTTTCATTGTCCATCAGGAATTCATGTCAGCTATGATCAAGGGCTTCAATGGCACCCGACTGTAAACTTTGTATCTAACTAGACCGTAATATACGATTTCATTCTCGTTAAGGCGACCATTTGGTTAAGGATCTTTAAACATCCACACAATGCCGCTGATACCGCCGTTGTGTGGATCATTGCGTCACAACCAGATCATATTCCCGCGAAAATACTTGCATCCTTTATATTTACCAGATAATACCAGTTCGGCTAATTCAGAAATAATAGAGATAAAGCATTTTTTAATGTTCATAATTTCCGGGGTCACTTTTCAGGTTCTTACACCAGATTGTTTAGCGCGGTTATTCTCAGCACATAAAGAAGTTAGTTCGTATGATGAAGAAATGCTATGGAATTTATTTGATTATTTTGTGTCAATATCTTTTTCTTATGCTTTTTATGGAGTAGAAAAGACATTACAACAGTTTAGCAGAACAACTATTTATTTGTGGAATTTAGCAGTTCAAATATTTAATTGTTTAATAAACTCAATCTTAAACTACTAAATTGTTAAAACTATTAAATGAACAAAGAAAACTATATTTTAAAGACGCGGTTTCCAAGTCCATCCAATTTTTGAAATATCTGACCCGTTTAATCTAAATTTGAACAGCCGTGCGTTGGTGCCTTCAATGAATTCTAGGATGGCTAGAAAATATACCACTTCATTATCATCATAAATAACTTATTTTTTAAACTTAATTTTAAATTGGACATGGTTAAAATTTGCTTAGCTACATTTTATTTCATAATTATTTGTGTGGAGTAATTTCATAGAAGAATTAAAGGAAGTTTCACGTAAGAGTCTTTCATAATCACGAAATTTACTTTATAAAACAATTCTTTTAGTGTTTCTTTCATAAGTGATTTGGAAGAAGGGAATGGTACGGTGGTAGAAGAAAGCTTACTTCATGCAAGATAACATCAATTAGAGGCATATCAGAAGAATACAAGCAATTTGACTGTGTCTTTAATCTCATGAAGATGAGTCTGCACTCAAACGCAATTAGCAACTACGTGCTCATGGACGAAGACGGAACTACATTACTGCCTATATACACTCATACATTTTTGAACAAAAAGAAAACTGCTTAGGATTTATTAGTGGCATTACATTCGTGATTACTTACTTTTTTGTATTTCTTTAGATCGCGGAGGACAACGAATATTGAATCAGGGAAATAGGTCGCCTCCTTCGCCATAAATCTGTGTTCCTAAACCCCTTCTAACTTTCGCTTCTATTGCTTCCAAATATTGCAAAAGAAATAAAAATTATGTACACTCCTATTAGTCCTATATTTGGGCGTTAGAGAAAGGAATCATAACCTATTTTGAATTCTACTAAGACACGATTTCACATTTTGAACTTTCTTTCTTCCTCTCTTTTTTCAATTTGTACCTTTCGGTATATTGTCAGATTTAGGTCCAGACGAGATTTCTTCAGTACTGAAATTTCCTCGGGAATAGATAACGTGCCGGTAGAGAAATCCATGAAACTGGACGAGTTTAAATTTGAAGGAGGTTTAGCTTCGATCAAGCTTAATTTTCCGGGATTTCGTTCGAGCAAAATTCAGTTTCGATTTGTTATAAATTAAAATTTCATTTTGATTTGTTTCGTTTTGAACGAGTCCGAAACAGTTGTATTTGTGACAAGATAGCTAGTAGGTGACCAATTTTGATCCATCTCATTTCGAATTATTTTTAGTTTGGATGACGATGCTAATTTGGATAAGACGATGCTTGCTAGCTTGCACGATATTCAATTTTGATGAGCTAGAATTCGAATGGGATTACGTCTGCTAGGCAATTCGTTTAAAAAGCAGTTAGCATACGGGTATGATTTTGGATAAGACCCAGTTATCTTTATTTTTATTCGTATGCAATAAAAATGCATTGCTTATGAATAAATCGTGTTACCAGCATTCATATAAATCAATATAAGAAACTAAAAATTCAATGAAAACCAAATCGAATCGAACTGAAATGATCAGAAATATATACATAAGCTCAATAGTTATCGATAGTTTGAATGGAATCGAAGCTTAGGCACTGTTTGGTCAACGTTGCCTTTCTATTGATTACGCTATTTCCCCTTTTATCATTGTTGCGTTGTTTCATTGCTCATTATTTAATAATTTCCTAACAGCTCGCCGAATACCCGCTTGTTAGGCGCTTTTAACCCACTCTTAACATGCTGTTAACTCACTGTTAACTTACTCTTCGCTCATTCTTAACTCGTTTGTGGTTTGCTTTATTGCATTGGAGCGCTGCCTTATAATTTTTGGACAAGCTCTTAAAAGTGTTATTCTCGGTTAGAGATTTTCACCGTAACAAATGTAATAGGTTGCGTTCATTAAGTTATTATTAAGAAAAACCAATACGGGATAACACGCGAAGGGCAATTGTTAGAATAAGTTGGAACAGAACAGAATTGGCCATTTAAAACTTTAATAAATTCGTTCAGAACAAGTTTTAAACGTACACCTTTGTTTGAACGAGGTCGATTTGTATGGTCATTGTCATTGTTGTTTTTTGTTCTTGTAATTGAAATGTTCTACAGTGACAAAGCAATGGGCAAATTTCACTACGAGCAGCAGCGGAATGCCAATAGCAATAGACTAACTTGATCGCTTGATGTATAAGACCATATTTTTGGCATCTGTCTGCAAAAACGATTTGTTATTGCTATAAAATTATGTTGAAAATTGCCTTTTGGTTACAGTTTTGAAAGGTATTTTATTTAACATTTTTTTCTGTTTTCTACTACTTTATTATACCCTTCACTTGCTAGGCACAGTTTATTGTATCTAGGGTTTAGGGTATATTAAGATTGTTCCTTCATTTGTAACGCATTAGAGGAGGTGTGTCAGGTATGGGAAAGTATACATATTCTGGCTCAGAACAATCTCCTGAACCTCCGTGTATATTCATCTGTCTGAACGTCAGTCTCCCTGTCTGTCTGTCTGTTGAAATCATGATTACGAGAGAACGAAAAGAGGTATGGCCATGAAATTTGCCACAAATATTCTCTGTTTCTATTTCTTCAGAAAATAGGAAAATCTAATGAGAACAACGCCTACTTGTTATAGCTTGTGTAAATGTGCACATACGAAGCACAGTTTCTGCGTTTGTAAAGCAAATTTGAAGACAAAATTTTATCCTGGAACTGAACCACGAATACGAAATTTTGCAAAAAGTGGGCGTGATCCGCGTCTCTACTAGGATTACGGGTCTTGTGGGTGTAGGCGGACGATAACACCCTTACTTGTTTGTTCTTAATTTGGCTGCGATTATTGAAAAATTTCACTTCAAAGAGCCCGAAATATGCAGCATATTGGTGCACATATTGGTGAGTGTGTGCGTGTGTCTGTTGGTGTTGGTTGTGTAAGTGGCATCAAAAATGCCGAATATCTGGCTCGTTACCATAGTTGTTGTTACTATATTATGGTGTTTGTAATGTCATTCTTCTGCGTTATCGCTTTTTGCATATTGCATTACCTGTGGGCGATTGACTCATCCTAATGCTATCTGATTGCATAAATAGATTTCATTCTCCCTCCTAAATATCAAGTTAACTCTTACCATTGGCGGTAATTGCTTTATGCACCCAATCAAGTACTATCGGCTTTCCAATTTTACGTTTTCTTAGTTTTGCATAAATTGTGAGCAACTGGCTTTTGTGTTTGTTCTTTTCAATTATTTTTTGTATTCATCAAGCGGGGTTGACGTTAACGATTAGAAACATTGGCTGCTATTGCTTATGCAAATACTGCCGATTCTGATTTTTCTTTAGCGCAAATTGCATTGATTATGATAAAATTCCTGAAAAACCATTTAGTTCACTGCAAGAAACTGCGGTTTCCGCAGATTTTTTAGGACTGTAAGTTATTGAGCTCCGCAAAACACAAATGCGCCGCTAATCGTTGTTGGTATTGGTTTAAAATTTTGGATTCTCTTGCAGTTCTTCGTGTTTGTTGTTGCTCAGAGGAGTTCATATTTGTTCCTCGTAGCGTAACCATCACAACTGTTCGTTCTACTCGCGTGAATCATTTGGTTAAACCGGGCTTGGTCTGGTTGACTTTTGGCAATTTGTTCTTGCGAGCAGGAGATAATAATGAACACAATAACAAAATCAACAACAAAAACAAGGACAAAAATATCCAATCTAATAACATTGAAGCACTGATTGTAGTGATCCGCGTTTTCATCCAAAATCAATTCACTCCAAAATTAAAAAGTGCTGGCGGCTGTTTGTATCTCTGTTTCCGTAGAGCAAGAGCTAGAAAGCTGCATAACTTGAAATAAGGCAGCAACAACAACAATAGCAAAAACATAAACCACAACAAAAACTCGTAATCGTAAATGCTTTCTTTTCAAGATTAAGCTCTTGGCAAACTTTTCTTTAAAGGATTTGCCTTCTCTTCTCTCTCCTTCCGACCTTTTTAATTTTAAAGGAATATTATTAGCCGAGAAATGATTCGTTTGTTTTTCTTAGAGATTTTTGTCAATCAGTCGAGATGTTAGTCAGCGAAATCGAAAAAATTGGTCAGTTTAATTATTATTTTTAAAAAAAACATGATTAAGAGAGAAACTGGGGCGAAATTTGTAAGTTAATTTTTCTTTGTGCTGAAACTTATTCGGAACATTTTAAAGCTATATTTCAACACAATAATTTTTTTTTTTGAAAAAATTTTACACTACCAGGTTCTTCAATATAAATCAGCTAATATCAATTTCAGCTCTCATTAATTTATATTTTTAGAAGGCTGATGGAATATTAAATTTTAATTCGATCGTGCTGTTGCAACACATTTAATTGTATTGTGATTTCCTTACTATACTCTTTTGTTGCATTCAAACCACACCTTTTTGATTCAGCCACGATAAAATTGACTGCTAAATAGTCATTCTTTAGCTTAAGGATTTATCAACAAATAGAAAACTTAAAATCGTTGTTTTTACAAGCTTCCAGTTAACGATGCGGCGGTTTTTGTTCAGGCGAAATAAAAGACTAAACTCTTGATAAAATATAACAAACAAAATGACGGATTACCGGATTTTCTCATAAAAACTCACTGAATATAAATTTTATATTTCATCAATATTTTTGTTTTGGTTTCACGTCGATTGCGATTTTTGTTCACCAAATTCTTAGCAATCACTTTTAAAGTGTTTCTTCAGTTTTGTATGTATTGATGAACGCCACCACTGAGTTTGATTGCCTTAGAATACTCTTTAAAGGATTCCTAAATTACAAATAACATTTCACTTTTCAAATAAAATTCGTTATAATAATTGCGCAATAAAATAAATGATTTTTCGATTGGAACGGATTAATGTTGAAATGGAATAACGCAAGCTGCACCTGAGGTATTATCGATTGTTTTTTATTTCAAAGGCCCTTGTATGTCATTATGTATGGAATTTAACACCGTTCAAATATCCGCCGGGACTTCACACGATGATATGGATACGAATGAACAAATATGCAATGACCTTACTGCACACATCCGGCTGAATTTGAGCGAAGTCCTGGATTATATCGACTTTAAGGACATTGATCAAATGCGGCTTTTGGTAAAGAGCTGCGACTTCCCCTAAGCAAAAGACAAGCGAATTTTCATAACAACAATCAAGTTTTTTTAAAAGCGAACCGAACTCAATTGGGTCTGATTCAACTAAAATTATTCTAACATAGATCTGAGAGAGTCAACATAAACTGCATCAATTTCTACAGGAATTTATTCACAGAAATGCAATAAAGTGCATGAAAGTGATACACACGTCAAACTAGGTATTTTGAAGGGTTTTTCGGAATGTATTCATAAAGTTTACCTTTTTCAGTTGCCATTAAATTAGTTTGTCGCCTAAATCTTTAGATTTATAATTCCTTATTGTTTATTTATAGACAAAGGAATTTTAATATTGCATAGAAAAGGACAACCATAATTTATTTTAGATTTGTAAGTGAACCTAAATGATCTGGCTACTCTCCTAATTACCTACTATTGACGGTCAGAACATCAATAGCAATAATTAGTATTAAGTTGGAAAGAAATTCGTTACCAAAGACTACCAACGTCGTTACAACGAAACTCCATTCACAATAAACTCTAAATTTGAACGACTTACGTTCGTAAACTCGATTGCTTAAATTAATTAGCTTATGTAAACGAACTTTTAGCAAATTCTGTTAACATTACTAGGAGCATTAGATTTTATGAAATTCCACAAAGACATCGAAAATAGCATTTGATACCATTTCTGAATTTCAACTCTTTCTTGAGATACATATCAATTATAAATATAGCGATTAACAGATATATGGGAATTCTTAATAAAACATCATCGAAATGTGAATGCATTCTGAAAAATTTTGCGTTGATCTGACTTCGGTGAATTCATTATTTTTTACTTTGGTGAATGTAATAGTTGACGATGGTAGTCGAGGTTAACGTAATGATTATTTAATGATAGTTATATTTGCTTTAGTTGTTAGTAATAATAATGATTGCCTTGGCTCGAATAAAATTGTTGTCTTTACATAATTCACACATAAATCAATACGTTTAAAATTTGTAACTCAGATTGAGATGATGAATCGTGATTTTCCGTTTGTATAGAAATCACTAAGGAAACAACGTTTTTGTACTTGAGCTCAAAAGCTATCAAAAAGCCCTAAGACCCAACGACACAGAATGACCCGAAAAAAATAACGGGTTGTAAGACTCACAGAGATTTTCTGGCAGTATTAAAGACCAGTCTGACAGAATGACAAATATGAAACTAGATGGACAAATCGAAAACGCGAAACGTAAAAAATAAAAACGATACACACGCAACAGCATCATACGATATTAATTCATTCTTATTCATCTTCTTTCCTTTATAACATTGCATGTTGTTCCTTTCGATATAGTTGTTATTGTTAGGATTACCGTTGTTGCATTTGTTTTATTAATATTATCGACCGTCTTTCCTGTTACATAAGTGGTGGTGCAAGAGACATGAGGGAAATAGAGAAAGAATAGAAGACACAGATTGGCTTATTCGTATCTTTTCGATGTTTCAGCTTCGCTTAAATTGAGAAAATCTGCTCTCGATGACAGTTTCTTTTGCAAATCATAAATTTTATTGGTCAGGTACCTTAAAAAATATGACTAGTGGTCGCTTTGATTCTGGCACACAGTAGGTGGCGAAGGAATTGGCACACACAAGAGTATTGCTTTTGTCGTGGCCCTAACTTATATATAGCCTATAGTCAAAAAATGCTGGATTTTATCTAGAAAATTAATGTACGTTTTAAAAGTGGTCATCAGGGGTCGATGCGATGTCCAATCTTTCATTAGTGTTTACTTGTATGCATAATTTATTTCCATTCGGTTGAATTAAACTTTTATATTTTGCAGAAAAGAAAGATAGAGGAACTGTAATTTTTATCTGGTTATTTAAAATTCTAAAGCTCCTACTTAGGGTATATAGCTCGACCACTACATTCATAACTTATTTTGAAAATAATTCCAAAATATAATAACTAAATATTTCTGTACGATAAGTCAACTTGTATTGAAATTAAATGGAAAATGACTGATGGAGTCCTTTAAAATGAAATGATACGGAAGGACCCTAAAATCGTTACACGCGTTTGGCATCATGAAAATGAATACCATCTTTTACGATAAAATCCATTGATCAGCTTTTATTAAGGATTATAATAAATCAATAATGGGAATGGATATAATTCTTAAGCAGAATATGTAATATTTTTCATTTAACATTTGTTCTTGTTTCCCTTTAAGAGCTATTCTTTATTAATACTTATTTCTTAAAGAAAATTAATTATTTTCAATATTATTTTAATAATATTATTTTCAATATTGTTAAGCCATAGCCATTTCTTGGAAAACACTACCAGCGCCTTCAGAAGGACAAACGCCGTCGAAACCCCGGCCACATATGAGACGGAGATGTTATTGGTTGTGTGAAAAACTTATTGATTTCTATAGATCAAGATAAAGATTCCGTCACACTATAAAGTCAGTCAATAATAATAATAGTAATCGTTATAGGCCTTAAGTGAATATAAAAATTTATGTGTTCTTTATATTCCACTATAATCTACGCTTAATTTTTTATCGACTTGAGTGCCACCAGAAAAGATTAGATCATTTCATCTCCGATCTGGTTAGGATAAATACATAAAATTTAACAAATTATAAGACGAAACATTTCTGCACTCAGGCTTTATTTATATTTATATTTAGAATTATAATTCCATAGAATCAATGATCAAAAGAATCCTCATTATTGGCGACTGAGGTGAGCGATAGATGCAATGCTGATGAATTCAAATAAACGATTAAATCTATGATGTCAATAATGTTGATCACGACCAAAATATCCGATAATGATAATGAAACTAGTGAGATCGTTTTATAATGTATTTAAAAACAAAGATTATATAGTAGTCATTGGTGGCTTCATTTTTTCAGAATTAAGTAAGTGATTTGGTGTTAATTTTTAAAATTTATTAATCAATTCCTCGCGCCGTGGTGAAATTTAACGATAACGAAATGAAATTATTTGTTTTTACACTCTATCTAATTGGGTATATTAAGTTTAGGAAGAAAAAATTAACAAAAATAATACTCTTTAAAAAAGTATTAAGACCACAGAAGAAATCGAAATGAATGAAAAAAATCAAATGAAATTACACTCCATTCGTAATAAATTGAATTTTTCAGACACGCTTGATTATCAAAAGGAACAAAAACAGCAGCGTCACTAATAAAACAAATAACAACAACTAACTATTGCTACTACAAGAATAACAAAAGTATCTCCAATAATCTTCAACAATTATCAGGTGATCAATCCGCACCTAGCGATACAGTCACCACTTGGTAGACTTGTCGACGCCTTGCAGAAGCTGATTTTCAAATTGCATATTTTGGCGATGCAAGTAGCAGCAGCTGTTGCTGCTGTTGTTGGTTTTAATACAATTGTCATCCGATTCTCACTGTGATTGAAATCTCAGTATCAAACCAATTTTCTGTAACGCAATGATTTTTGTGGTAATCAAAACATCCTTTTATTTATTTTTTACATATTTTCTAATTGTTTTTCGCAATATCCTGTTTAAGGAATCATTGAGAAATAATTGTTCCAAATATTTGTTTGGCTTTGTTTCATTTTCTGCGACGACCATGATTTCTTTCCCAATGAGTCGATTTTTGAACCATTGAATAAAAAATTATGATGGAAACGTGTGGTGGAAAACATTCAATATATTTTGAGATGTCTCTAAATAAATATTAATGTCTATCTTTATGTTTTTCATTTAGTTGTTTGGAATATTTTGAAATTATTGCATTAAAATTATGCGTTTGCGTCACTGAAATATTAGACATAAAAACATGATTGTTAAGCTTCAAATCGTTTGATAAGCTACGGCGTAATATAAATAAGATAACCATTGTGATCATCAGTAACATAAATAACAACACGAAAATAACACGACAATATCATATATTCTGCAATTTTTACAAAAAAAATGTTTTTCTCGCCTACGCACGTAAGCTAGGTAGCATCACGGGTGGCTTTCTCTTTTGCAAAAAAATTTTGGTACAAATTTCTAAAACAAGAAATATGAGAAATTATCAGCAATGAGGTAAAGAAAAAGAAGAAGGAACCGATGGCGAAGAAGAAAATGTGGTGGAGGGGTAAATATCAAAAAACTTAGAATTATCGACTCCGCAACAGTAGCAGCGAGATGGAAATGTCAAACAGCGCAAACAACAAAAACAAAGGAATTTAACAAGATTCTGAAAATATGCAACCAAATTACGAACAACAAGGAAATGAACTCCATGTGTGGGTGTGTATTTTTTGATAAAAAATTTAGCAAGCAAACAGTAAAAATTTTGAGTGGCTTTTGCTCGACACAGTAACTTGTTCGTTCAATGGCCTTGTTTCTTCACAAGTTTATTAGTTTGCTTGTACGAAAAACGGAAAAAATTGTTCGTGTTGTTGTTGTCGTTGCAGTTGTTGTAACAGTTGCGCGATATTTCTTCAGGTGCCGTCCTGCTATGGCTGCAGCATACCTTTCATTCCTGCTGGAAATTTGTATGTTGCAGTTTTCAATCCTGCGCGTTGCTTAATAGTGATATTTCATTAAAATAACAATGTTTTTTATTTTAAACTTCTGTGGGTTATAAGACAACAAAACAGATGTTTTTGCATTTCTTATAATATAATTTTTTTTTTAGTTTAGTGGCTTAAATCTTAAAACCTATTTTGTTTTTCTTTGCATTTTTTTGGAAAGCTTTCATTGTTTGTTTAAAAGAAAGTTAATACAATAATAAATAGTTTTTTCATACGAACGTTTTATGTTTCATTTTCGTGTTTAGGACGGCATTCCCCAAAGCCATGTTTCGATTTAGACTGCTTTGCAAAGGAATTCAGAACAATTAAGCTTCTGCGACAATGTTATGCCGACCTAGTTGCAGTAAGACCAGCTTGGACAGCAAGCAATCAAATGACTCCTACACTTTAAACCTTAGCAAACAACACAAGCAGCAACATAAGTGACACTATCGAAAAAGCACGTGCAAACCAGAAAACAAGAATCAAACCTTTCCAGAGAAGCAGCAGAAACAACGGCTAGCGAGGCATCTCCCATTGAGGCGTTTCTAGGACTGGCCATATTGAGATGAGTCGTCGTCACAGCCGCCACCACTATACGAACAAATATGTCTAGACCGTAAATAATAGTTGCTGGCATAAAAACATTATTCAGGTAGGAATAAAACCGGCATGATGGTTGCCAAATGAGGAGTGAAAGCCAGAGGATGGAGAGAGGAACGTTGTGCCAATCCGTGATGACCAAAAAGCGCAAATACTGAAAAACATGCGAAACGTAAATTGGCTTTTATTGAATGTAATTTTTCCTAACATTTTCTGATTATTTTTTGCAGATTAGATTAAATTTAAAGATTAACTCAGAGAACAAAAACGCTTTTGACCTCTTACTTTTCTAATATTTAGGAGCAGTCACTTCTGATCAACACAATGATACTAAAATTATATAACACGATCAAATTCATTGCGGCTGAGACTGTGCAACATGTATACATATTTATTTTTTTTTATTCACATTTTCCCGACAATTGAACCGGATTGAAGTTAACCAAAACCATTAAAAATATCTGTAGTGTCGCTTCTGCGAATTCTGGTATTGTAAGATGTGAGGAATGAGTTGTTCACCGTCATGACTGCCTTGACACCGAACTCATTCATACAAACAGCTCCACAAAGAGACATTTGCACTACCAAAATTCCTTTGTGTAAAAAAGAAGCGGGGTTTTCGCTATTTGGGCACGTAGTGTTTATAGTAACTTCAACTGAGTTGATTCAGTTGGTGTTTTTTTCGGAATTTATACGAAAAAGGCGTTGTATTATCTGATATTTTCTACGTGCTATTATATGTATAAACCGTATTGTATGTATATACCATAAGACACTAAAATAAATCTCATCCCACGCAAACATAATGATTTCTTGCAGAGAGACAAGGAAGTCAGATGATCCACAAGTTCCAAACTCGAAACTCGAACTATCAAAAAACTTCGCGGCCGTCAGGAATCGACGATAGTGATGGTCGACCAGATGCTATCCTTTACTCAGTTTAAGCCACCGATCTTTTGTTCCTCTGCTCGCCTTTTCTTCTGGCTGCCTATCTGATTAGCATGCAAAGCAAATTCTTCTGATGCTTATTGTAGGATAAAGTTTAGAACGTGCTAAAGTAATGTGCTGGCAAGTGTTCTGATTTCGTCAGCTATTCCAAGTGGTCTAAAACATAAGTTAGAGTTGTTTGAATGGCACGAGCATTGGAAATGTAGCAATAAATTATTCTTGAAAATTGTTGGCAGACTCTGGCATTTGATTGTCGCGAAAAATTGAAATTATTTTGACACGTTTGAAATAGCGGAAACAAGGGGAAGCAGTTAAAGTACTAATGGCCAACTGAATTCTGCTGACAGCCGACGACTGTTGTGACTATCGGCCACCGTAGTCATCTGCACATGTTTGCAATTTCTTTCTTAATTTAATTTTTTTTTTCAATTATTTTATCTACACGATTTCTTCACAATTTATCACTTCAGTTCAATTTGAAAATCTGTTGTAATTTTACGGTCAGACTTCGGCCAACCGATAGACCCAATGACCCATCGTTCGATCAATTCCACAAATCGTTCAATCAACTCAACTTTAAAGACTCCCCCAATAACAGCATTCTATCGTGTCGTAACCGGGCTTCCTTCAGTTTCTTTCTGTTCAGATCGCCTTCAATGCGTTCCCTCGACATCGTGTTGTTGATGATAATGTTGTTTTTATGATTGGTGGTAGTGGTGCTTCTCAGGTTAAGGAAGTCAGACCATTAATCGACGCCAACATCACCGCGACGAATTCTAATCGTGGACTGGCGATGATATTCAACACGCTGCTGGGTTGCTGCTGCTGACGAAGCATTCAACTTCACCATTTATGAGAAGTACCGAACGTCCGATTAAATAACGCATTTCCTAATTTGTGGAAAAGATATGTTTGATAGATGGATGGATAGATGAGCGCACGGACTAACGGATATGATAAGTGGCTGTAGATTAGACGAAGGTATTGCTGTTGCTTTACTGTAGAAACAGAAACATTACAGCCGTGCAGCTCAAAATTTACACATAAGCTTAAGGAGCTTCACAGCTGCACAGTCGCGCAGCTGAAATAGAATCGATTCATTTTTTCTCTCAGCTGCAGTGCTTACGGATCTTTCTCCCAAAAGAGTAGTGCCTACCTTTTACTGAAAATCCCTTAATATTCATTGAGTGCTGAGAGTCAAAAACATTTTTTTGACAAATAAAAGAAAACGAAAAAGAAAACAAAAATTAAACTAAAAGCAAAATTCTAAAATGCAGAGCAATTTGGAAGAAATACTCAAAGCGATGAGTGGCCTAAAAGCGAAGAGTGTTGGAGGACCATTTGGCTACAGTTTTGACCGTGGCAAGCCAATCGATCCGAGAATTTCGTTCTGCTTAGGAGTAACGACGCTACAACAGCAGCTGCAGCTGTTGTGCAGCTCATTGTGTTTAAATGCGCAGCTGGAGAGAGATGCAGCTGCACAGCTGACCTGACCGTAAAAAAATCATCCTCTACCAAGGTAGTGCTCAAATTGTCGCCAATATCCAAAACAAAATGCATTTTTACGACTCTGAAAGCGCTGTGAAGGGAAGAAACACTAAAGAGTTTTTTTAAAGTTGAATAACACAAATGTCAATTGCATTCAATTTTTTGTTCGTTGCATTTACACCGCTCTAATATGAATTTTTTTTATTATTTCCATAATAAATTTTTCCTTCATATTCTCACAATTTTAGATTAAAATTATTTTAAATTAACACTGAAAATGAACAATTGTGATATTCTTGTAAACCTGACTAAAAGCACTAAAATAAGGTGCAGTTAGACAACAAATTTGATATAATTTGATATCACTCCTTCGGGTTAATACAATCTCAAGAATTTCGCTGACTACTGAAATAAGAACATGAATTAAACATTAGTAACCAACTCCTGGTTCAAAAAACTTGTTCTGACCACGGACAAGGAATGAAACCAGCAAATTTAAATTGTTCTCGCGTGCGCTCTAATGCTTAACTTCTAAACAGTAAACGAAATTAGTGGCAAAATATCCATACTAATGATTAGACGAGGTACAAAAAGAAAATGGGAGAGGAACATAAATATTAGGATACCTCACTTAATGGACGTGCAAAAACATTCAGACGTACAGACTGACATATTGAAAGACTGGCATCAATCACGAGGCCAACTCAGGCATGGGCACAGATTACTTTCCGAAAATACAAACATATATTATGCTAACACGGGTCAGTTGTACGTACGCCACAATCAGGATGATGAACAGCACGTTACAATAATTGTGTTTAGGTTTTGTTGTTTGTGCTGTCTGTATTTAAAGATATGGCTGCTTTCAGAGGATGAAGATGTCGAAGTTTTTCCTTAACGCGGGCATAGTGCGGAAGTATTCGTCTTGTCTTTCTCAGATAACTGTAGCTTCAATATTAGAGAGCTGATTTTTCAAAATTGAAATAACTGTGCTCCTCATTAATTATAGTAAGTAATTCATTTGCAGCCTCTCAATAAGTTTGTGCATATGTAATGTCCTTCACCGTTTTTCCGGGTAATCTAAACAAAAGTACCAGAGGGAAGGGATTTTTCCTATTCTTGAGAAATAATAAAGCCAATAACTATTACACGCATGAATTCTTCACACCTCGTCGAACAAACAAGGCTTGAAATTATGAAAATGTTAAGACGCAGTCTCCGATCAAGGAACTAACTGTAGTAAGAATAGAATAGTAAGTATAGACTAGTATAAATCAACATCAATGTCAGCGTTAACGTGAGCAACAGCTCAGCAAGAGCATATGCATTAACAGGCTAAGGTAATGAATTTAGTAGGCATGTTCTACTGCATCTGAAGGAGGAGGAAATTTGGAGCAAGATATATCTGGAGCATCTGTTTTATAAATTTATAGCTTGATCTTAATAATCAGAGAGCGGGATACGCACAAATATCAATAGAGTCTGAAAAGTAGGGCTTTGCAATTTTTTTCAGGCCAATTTCGTCTGTTTTGTCGAAGCCAAAGGAATATTCATGTCACATTTCATGACAAAACTTGTACTCATTCCCCTGCAATGCGGTCTTATTTATAATTGTGGTACCGATAAGAATACAGCCCCTTATTTGTAAAATTATTTAATATTCGTGGGTGAGTTCATAGATAAAATTTCGTAATTTTGTAAGTATCAGAAGAAAGCGTGTTCCTTATCTGATTTCGCGTGGTTCCTATCCAATCCATTTTCGATAGAAACTGCTTATAGTAAGAGAAAACCCGTGTATCAAATTTCATGATAATATCCATTTTCGTTCTCCAGTAATAGTAATTTCTCCCGATAGACAGACAGACAGACAGGGCTACATAAATTTATGTAATTTCCCATATGTGATATGTCTTTCGTGTGTCACAAAAGAATGAATAAACTCAATATACTCTAAACCCTCCGGTGCGAGGTATAAAGATATATAAAAAAGTGTTTTTTTAAGAAACTAAAAATTAATAAATAATAATCTTCGCTCGTATGCGTTGTAAGTATTTCCTTCATCATCATCGCCATCCTCATTATTATTTCGGCTGCACCTTCGTCTTCCTACGAATTTATGTGTTTGTGCAATTAAATCTATTCACAATTTTTCAACTCTGATGTTGTTTTGCCGCTGACGTTTTTTATATCATTCTTTTAATTCTTATTGTTGCTATTTTATGCCATCGAAAGCATTAAGTTTTCCTCAGGGCCTCAAAATCTTTGGTCTTCTCATTCACAAGTAATATTCAAAAATACTTTACCGCCACTGTGGACGCAGACTGTTTTTAAAAGAATAAAATTTATTAAAAAATTCCTAGGATGTTAAAATCGGAGACAGACCAAAAAGGAGAACGACAAATCAGAGCACCAGCCTTTTGTTTGAGCACTAAAAAAAATTAAAACTTGCTGCAGCCTTTAAGATCGACGTTGCACCGGCAACTGTGTTGATTGGTTAGACGGTGGGTGAGCTCTTTGGCGTCCGTCTATTTCGCCAATCGGTCTTGATATATCAAACATATCAAATATAGTCTTGATATATCTTGATATATCAAATTTTTATTGAGTGTGGGAGCAATGAAATGGCATTAAGTTGGCTCAAATATGCTTTTGTTAAGATTACTGTCGCCTTGTTTGTTTGCCACTGAAGTTTACAATTTGTTTAATTAAACCAATTAGAAGTTGATGTGGAAAATTTATCCACTCTAAAATTTAAACCTACATTTATGACAGCAATTAAGATAAGTTAAGACTTTTTTCTTTTTGGCGCTTTTTAGCCCGGTTTTTTGATCGCGGTTACAGAAAAGTGAAGTGAAGTGATGTGACTGAAAATTTCTTTTCGAAAAAAGGGGCTATTGAGATTTACCAACTGATTGCAGACTAATTAAAATGAAAACCAGGAATCCGGGAGATAAAACGAATGATTTTAGAAGCGCCGAATTATGGTAGATTAATTTGGTTTGCCGTTAGCGTATAATTGCTTCTCTTCCACTCTCCTAAAGGAGAAGGTTTGTATGACTTTGTATGACTACTTGTCTATTGCTAAAATTAATTTCAACGATTTTTTGTTATTTTTGTATTTTAAAAACCCCTAAATAATATCATAAATGTTTCCGTATTCACTTGATTGCCATAAATAAAAATTAATAAGATAATTAATTTACCACAACATTAAGATAAAATAGTTAGTTACTAATATAAATTCCTACAAGGCAGTGAATGTTATAAAAGCAAAATGGTTCAAAATGATTTTAACCGTAATAATATAAATAATCAAACCGTAGTAATATTAACATATTATGTTAATTATAACATAATTTATAACACAATATTAACATAATATGTTATGTTACTTGACATATTATGAAAAATTTACTCTCAACATATATTTGGTTTTTTGATTGTTTAGTTATTTTAGAGGCTTGCACTATTATGATAAACATTTAACAGTATATATAAAAAACCCACAAAATCACAACCGCGATCGGATAATGAATATTTTCCAATACGGACATAACATATTATTAACAAAGCCTAAGTAAAGAAGCCTTGTTGCGGCAAAAACTTAAATTTGAGAGTGAGCTTTTTTAAGATTGACGCCATATAGCCAAGACATTTATACACAATTTCGTTAATTTCTTAGGGACGTCGTAAGAAAGATTGATTATACTCATTTAAGACTTTTAGAGGTTTCTCAACTGTGGTATTGCGACAAATGAATTAACTCACGAATATTCTGTCGAATTACTTTGCTCAAATATACTCATCAAAGCAGATGCAACCAGTTTTGTGGGACGAACTATGGCGACGAATCTGGAGGCTGGTAGACTAGAAGGTAAAATAAAATTTGTACGGACATCTTTTAATCTCTCAATATAAAAGGATTAGCTACAGCTGACATTACGGCATTGCCAATGTATGAAATTAACTTTCACTAACACGCTCATTTTGGAACAAAAAATCATTATGTGCCTCTGAATACTGATACTAAAATAGTTCTCATCATTCATCGTATTTGCTCATATTTCTTCTTGCGTCTTCTTGCTCACTGAGATAAATGTAAATTATCGAATATGCACTTCGTTGACGAACGCTCACCATTATCAAACCCATTTTCTTACGAAAAAGTTCGCATTAGCGAGATAATATTTCATAACGACGTACGATGTCATCCAGCAAACATAAGAGTACGGGTGCTGTTGTTGTCTTTCCTGTCGCTTTCATTGTCATTCTGGATGACAGCAGTATGCGCGTGTGCAATTGTGGCGTGCGCGTGTGGGCAATTGAGAGTTTCCCAACGTTTTAAAAGATATTGCGTCTTATTTTCCTTAGTCAATCAATAACATGTCATGAGATTGTTCAAGATATGTCACAAGATATTGCTTTGTTTGACATCGCAGCAATTGCTTTATCTGCCGCAACCTCCTCTAGTAAACATTACGAGCGAGTTAAGAAAAATCAAAACGTGAAGCAACCCTGCTTTCAAGAAGATCTCTCGCATCCGCGATTAGCATAAACTAAATAAAAAAGAATGAGAAGCAAGTGGATTGTTTGCCAGACATTATACACATATAGCTATCTGGTAGTATTTATTTACACATAGAGCTATCTCATAGTATCGAGTTAAAACATAATCTTTAGGTACCTGACCATTTTTTATTATTACTTTCTCTTCGTCACTTTTTCATCGATTCTTTAGTTTACATTCGATTAACTAAATTTCAATTAATTGTTTTTGGTTGCTCTAGAATGCCATCCTCTTATTAATTTGCATTATCTAAGCTCCTGAAACTGTATTCATATTATAAAACCCAATCTTGGAACATCACAAATTGTTTTGTGCGGTGCGAACTACAGAAGATTTTGCTTAAATTCGCAATGCTTTATGTAATGCCTCACGTTTTACGAATAATGGACCGATAGATAAACGAAGCGCTACTATGACCAATCATCCTCTCTGTGATTTCGTTAAATATCGGCACTTTTATATTCCCTCTAATGATTTCTGGGGAAGCACCTGCTACGACCTGACTGGGATGTCAAAACTTTTCAACGGTTCAACATTTCACCGGAGAAATATTTGAGACAACATTCCAATTCCTCTTTTGTCACCACCGATTAAATGTTGCTTCAGATGTGTGATGACTGAAAAGAGATACGTTATGAATTATGGGAATAAAGCATTCGTTAAAGCAGAAATTTTAATGGGTGTGAAAATTATTTTCTTAAAGTTTGTTTTAAATTATTATGAGTACATGTCTTAAGGATTTTTTATAAATAAATACTAAAATTTTTCGATAATTAAGACATAATTTTTTAACGGGCTTTGATTTAATATCGGCAATATTAAACTTTCCCAAAAATACTGTTTTAGTTTAAATAAAAATTGTAGTGTATTTCATATCATTTTACTTGATGCCTAGTCTAATGATTTCAAACTGAGAAAGAAACTATTCTTAATTGCGATCAGTTTGCCTATGAGCAATCAAACAACAGACCAACAATCACAGTCACGACATTTCTACCTGTCCATCATTCAGTGCCAAATCTTTGAAAACGATTGATGCAGTGACATTAATTGAACGCTACATCCGCCAGAAGATGCATCTGCTTTAAGCATTATGTGACTCTATTACAGTATAACGCAAAAAACCTATTCCGATACTTGGGTCCGATGTTGAAATCAGTCACCAGTCTCTTCAAAGTTGGAGCGATGAGAAAAAGATATTTAATTATCAAATGCTGTGAAAAGTGCATGAGCCTAAAGTCACCAGTCGTAGTAACAGCAAGCAATCTTATAGGATATTGCTCAAAAGAAGGAAATGCAAGATTGATAAGATTGTTAAATCGTGAAATTGTTGAATAAAGCGCCTGATTCGAATTTTTGTCTCATTACTTTTTTCGATTTTTGCTCTTTGGTAAAGACACTACAAGCGCCACAAATGCATGAAGTCGTTGTTATTGCTGTTGTTATTATTATATTTATTTCAGCTGTTGGTCGTATAAATATTTGTTTACGTTGAGATAATAAATATTTATGTATAAGCATCGGTTCATCATTGGAAAAGAAACCAAGAGGAAGAGGACGAGGAGGAGCAGTCGCGCTATTACGAATAATCAATTTCTTTTCTGTGGTAGCAAAGAACTTCATCCTTTAAAATCTTGCCAACTTTAATTAAAATTCTATTTTCTGTTCAAATCAATAACAAAACAAACACATAAGGCGAGAGAAGTGAGCACATAAATGAATTATGGACAAACTAAAGTAAGAGCGAATCAGTGTGAAACGTGGGGTTGGAGTTAAAGAACAGGCGATGGGATATGGGGGGAACGGGTATTATGTATAATGATTTTATTATTGACAATTATTGTGTTTTTTTCTCATTTAAATGAATTTGTGTATGAGTGTGTATTCCTGTGTGAACTGAATTCATTTATGCTAATAAAAATGTCTCTGATACCGTATCACTTGTACCATTTGTCCACGAATTTGACGTCATATCGCTTCAAGTAAAGATTGATTCAGTGTACCTTCAAGATACAAACCTTTAGTGTAACTAAATTGTCGCCAACCAATCCACTCCCGACTAAATATGCCGGTGTGGTGCAGTAATTGTAAATGAGTAATTTGTAAATGACGGCTGATAAATTCACTTATTTTAAACTAATATTTTCTAATTCGTTCTTTTGTTTCTTGGCTGCTCGTGGAATGAGGCTAAAGAATGAGGATGAAATATATCGATCATCGTTTTTTAAAGGAAGCAAAACGTAGCCATTTGCACGCTAAGAGCAGACGTTATTCTAAACTACAGCCATCGGGATGTTCGGTTTTAATTTAAAAAAACTTAAACTAAGTATAAAACTTTATGGTTTAATCTAGAATGCAAAACATAGATATTTAAGTAGTTGATAAGAAGTTCAAAATTTTACGTTTCGTTAACCAAATAAAGTCAGCAAAATTAATAGCAGGAAATACCAAATTAAAATCTAAGCAGGCGTTCCGAAGAGGTTCATGCACTAGGCAAGATGATCGGCAGAAGCTTAAGCGAATAGGCTCATATCGTCTCGATGTACGACGTGGAACAGATTTCTGCCTTGAGTTTAAGGTGGACACCTGACATGTTGGCTTAATTCCACGGTGAGCCATCCCACACGGGGTTGCTAGATAGACCATGGCTGCAACCATAGAGTAAGAAATAACAAGAGTAACAATCTTGAACAAAATATTTTTCTATGGTCGGTCCAGCGCTGGACCGATTTCTCAGTCAATAGTGATTGGTTCGCTCTCTCTCTCATTCACTTTCTATAGCTTTTGCTTTGTTTTGCACTGATGCTCTATAAATATTTCGGTTGTTAACAATTTTTTGTTGGGCTTGCTACTCTTCGTGATTTTATTCTTTGGCGTAGTCAACACGAAGAAAAGACAAGATTTGTGTTGAAAGGGAAGAAATTTGCATGGATACGTTTTAATAGCTGAAATTATTGGCGTGAGAGAGTGATATTTACATTGGCAATTGTTTTTGTAACTAGTCAAATTTTATTAAAGCGCATCATATCGAAAGTTTGTATGTGTGTGAATGTAAATGAATGTTATTTACTGCACAACATTAGTTTTTTATTTTTTTTGCGGTCTGCAAGGCCATCGTAGGACGTAGCAAAATTTTTCATAGATATAATTCAATTGTATTTTTACTGGTAGATTTATCAATATTAAAAATTTGACAAATTTTAAAAAGCAATACTTATAATAATTATTTTAATATTTTTAAGTTACAAGACAAGAGTAAACAGGAGAAAAAATAATTAGCAGTGAAGCTTATTTACCATCTGCATCCGTCTTAACTGTTCAGGATTTTGATAAAATCTAGCAGTAGGCGTGGCTATCTAATTAAATGGATTTTCCACCATGGATGGACAAAGACGGCCGAACAGGTTTATACTAATAGACATAAAATTAGACAGACACAAAGCCTTATATAGACATATAAGTATAGACATATATAGGGACAGATATATACAGATATTATATAGAGAGATATATATGGACACAGGCTGAAAGATAAATTTTTATTTCTATTTTTAATATTTTATTTTTATTTTTAATTGTTTTTCACAATTGCTACAAGAAAATTCTGTGTCACATTGATTACCTTCTTCAGGTAAATTCAATATGTCTGTATTATCATAAGTGTTATCAAAAAAAATTGCTACAATACCTGCTTTTAAACATCTTTTACCAATATCGGATGGTGCAAAATGTTTATCGCATATTTTAATATTTTTGTCGTACATATTTAAGGGTATCCCACATTTCTCCCTCCAAATTTGCCCTAAGTTTTGGTCTTTGTCTTCAGACAATTCGAAATCATAATGAAATACAATCGCAAAAATACAATACAAATTATGATGAAAAAGAAACTATACACATACGCATAGCAACGATTGAGAGAATAATAAAAAATACCGCAGTCATAACAAATGAAAACAAATCAATCAATTGGTCTATTCTGCTCTCGCGAGAATAATAGCACGAAGTAATGAGAGAATAATAAAAAAAATTGTGCTGAAGTAAAAAAAACGAATAAAGAAAGAAATCGTCCGATATTCTGCTTTCGAGTACTTCTCAATCAAAACACTTCTTCGTTTCCCGCTCGGACCGACCGCTTCCATGATGGCAAATGAGTAAAAAGAGCTGTTTGGGCCTCTTGTTATTTCTTACTCTATGCTGCAACTTAATTACTGACTCCTCTTATTAGAGACAAAAAATTGTGAATGAAGTCATCCTTCTAAGATTAATAATCTTGTGTTAAGGAAATGGAACGAAAGACTTTAGAAACCAACTGGAGTTCAACATTTGAACAGTTTTAACAAATAAACAGTAACTGAGTATAAATTCTGCTTATTTTCTCTAAAGTGTTATTGTACTTATTCTACTTATTCTATTCTACTTGTTCTACTTATTCTGCTTATTCTACTTATTTTCCTCGAATGTTTTGTAAATTATACCTTCACTTCAAAAAATTCCAAAACAGTTAACAAAATTTTTGGAAACTAGGTTACAAAATCTATGGCAAAAGTTTTCATTTACTAACTATACTATAAAACTATATTATACTTCATAGGATTATTTCTGTAGTTAGTCCGTTCGAGTTTGTTTATGGCCGTTCGTAGCGATTATACAACGTCATTAGGCAACGTGGGAAGTGACAATTAAAATACGTTATTTAACACCTACTTACCATGGTTTCAATTCTCTCAATAATTGTCGTAATGCAATATTGTTTCATTCTATCTTCAATTCACACACAGAAATTTACTCGCGTTGAATCCTATTTCTTTTCGGAGGGCGTTGGCTTGCCACAATTTTTAATAAATACAAAACAAAACAAGACAAAATAGAAAAACTCTGTAGCTGATAGTGGAGAAGAAAAATTTGCCGATCACCAACAAATATGTAAATATCTGAAAATTGTAGACGTTATTGGAGAAGGAATAAGGAGAAGGCGTATTATAATTCCGCGTGAAGGCGGAATGTGAGAAGAAGGCGTGCATAATTATTAAAAGGTGTTGATTGTGATAACACGTGGCCACTCATTTTTTTGCTTTCCTAGAATAAAATGGTTGCCGTAGTCAAATATTGATTTCGGGAGCAGCGGAAGATATTGCACTAATTCTGAGAAAAAATTTTTCCTATTAGAATTTTGTGGTAAGGCTTAAAAATTCTTCAAAATATGGGCATAAAAAAATAGTTATTGTTGTCATATACTGCATCTACTGTCAATTACTTTAAAGCAATAATTCCAAAATCAGACTGTTTAAATGAATATTCAATTTTTGCATTATATATTATTTCTTCGCAAAACATACATTTTTTGTTTGAAAAACTTTGGTTGAAAAGCGTGTTTTTCTTGAAAATTGCAGTGACAGAATAATAGAAGAGTCGATAGAAACTGACATACAAATTTGGTTACGCTTTTAGGTTTTCATTTTTTATCTTCTTTTTGGCTTACAATTAAGTTTTCACAATTAAAAATAAAAAATTGGAATTGGATTTTTCCTTAATTTTTAATATGAAATTTCTTTGAAATTTACATGCTTCTATTTTAACGGAAATTTTGTGCTTAACGTGCAACGTAAAGCAATTAATTATAATTAATTCCATTTTAAAATTTAGTCGGTTTTAACAAATTGGTTTACGAGCTTGCGAAATTTCCTAACTTTTTCGTTCTTTACCCCTCTCTATTCTATCTCTTTCTTTTGCAATATAATTTTAAAGAATTTAAATTATGAACCCATTAAAAGTATTAACTCTGTAGGCAAAACAGTCAACAAAACAGTCTAGGCTTGATTTATTTAAATTTGAAAAGAATGTGAATCCGCGAATTAGGGAATAACCAAAAAAAAACGTCGGATTTTGTTACGGGGTAACGTTAATTACACAGCCGAAAAGAAAATAATAAACAACGACATAAGGAAACGACAAGCGATGAATTTAAGAAAACATGAACAAAAATTTATAAGTAAAAAGTGTAAAAAAGGACTGAAATAAATTTAAATTCCAAATATTTCGCACCTCAACATTATCGATAACAATGTCGAAATAAATTTCAGATGTGTCTATGTATTCATATAAGGTACGAGAAGTGGACACTGTTCTCAGCCACTCTTCCTTATTTAGGAATTTCTTTTTTTATTATAAAATATTCGCAGAACCAACATTTTATAATAAAAAATATTCGCTCCAAATAACACGACAATACCTTTACTCGTTCTCTTATAAATTGATCTTGTTTGTAATTGTGGCGCTGGTGGGTAGACCAAACACATTTTGTCAATCAGTCTTTATCGGCCTGTTTTTCGGTATTTAGCTTCGTTAGCTGTTACATATATTCATATAGACCTCTTGATACTCGTAATACAGATATTAAGAAAAGAAATCAGTAAGACGAAGAAGTAAAGAACAAGTATGAAATGGCTGAGGCAACCAAGAATTAAGAAAGGAAAGTAAGTCAGTTAAAAGGCTTCTTAAACACCGGTATTTATTTCGACAATCAGCCTATGTAACGGCAGAAAAGATATTGGAAGGAAAAGAAAACATAGAAGGAAGACAGAACTCGTTATGCGCTTTATGGCGATACATAAGGAGGTACGCTTATGAACTCTGCCAGATGATATTTAAGTAGCTTCATCGACATTACTATGATCTTTCAATGATCTGAAAGGGTTGATGTACAAATAAAAATAATTACTTTTAAGACTTATAACTGCACAACTTATAAGAATATATGAAAAACGCAAGTAAATTATTCCGTTCATTATTTGTCCCCTCTTCCTTTTGGCATGGGAATGATCGCATGTCTGGTTTTTACCAAATCAAGTATTTAAAAAGCAAATAACTTTTGAGTATAGTGACTGATGTTCATCAGCAAACCTGAGCACCAACGACAACAAAATTATCTGGCAGCAACCGCTGAAAACAAACCAAATATTTATTATCGATTTTTTATTTATGCCGCCAGATTTCTGATGTTAATCATTTATAAGTAGTTGCTTTACGTATGTACAGCGACTTTCTATAATGCTACGGTTTAGTGTGCAAGCGTAGGTGTTTCGTGGGGGTTGGTCGATTTTTTGGTTCATGTGTTCGTGTTTGTTCTGTTTAACATACGACTGTTTTCTGTGGTTTATGCGTATGTTACGAAACTGTTTATTATTTGCAGCAATTTTGTCCATAAGGGTTTTAGCCAACTGAATTTGAATTTTTTATTGAGTTTCAACAATATTTGTTGGTGTTAATTTCAATATAACATCGTTTTTTCATCTTCGCTTGCTCGTCATTATTTTCATATTGGTTTGCACATAACCGCAACGATGGCGAACAGAATGGATGCACATAGAAATGCTGACGCCGCACTGCGTAATATTGGGGAAGTAAACACCGATGCATGGTTACAGAGAAACACTCGTGTGCTGGTAACTTAAGGTTTTCTATTTGTATCACACTGTTTTGGTATCGCGTGCGCTGCCTTAAGTCCTCATTGGAACCTGACTTTGCTGTTATTTGATTTCCGGCTTTAGTCATGGCAATGTTCCTAATCCTCATCGCATATTCTGCTTTTGTATTGCTATATATTGCTTATAAAAAGATGACAATAAATTATTGAATTTACACCGGCGGAAACATCGATAGATGCAGCAGCAGCTGCACCAGTGGGTAACTTGAAATATTGGCCAAGGTACCAAAGGCACACATGGTACAGCCGTCTGAGACCCTTTAAGCAGGCGCTGATTGTTACTGGTTGCCCTTAGGACTACTGGGGATAGTTGCTGTTGTTTGCGGTGCCCCTCTTACTTCTACGTGAACTTGTCATAAATTTAATAACTTTATGATTATATTTAATTAAAGTAATAACTTATTCATCGAACTTCTATACTTTTCCTACATTCTTTCTAGGAATCACTTTGTTTTTAATTTCCAGTAAAACTTGGTTTCAATGTCCCTTTTATATATTTTCTTAATGATTATCACCAATTACTCACAGTTTGAGTTGTTTACTCGTTTTTCGGAATTAGTTGTCATTGTCTTTTGTTGATCAAATCGTTAGCAAACACGCATATTTTGCTCTTCTTTCCTTTTTATATTTCTTCTCCTCTAGAGTATTCTTCTTAATTTATGAGGGAGTTCTTTCTTTCGGGTTTTTTTAACTCCTTTTTTTATTATAGACGTTTTGTCAGGTGTATCGTAAATTTATGAAAAGAAAAAACATACGTTACTGGCGTTGAGCCCGGGCTCATTTTTGCAAAGTTTTTGTTGTTGTGAGTATCGCTAGACAGTTACGAAAAATGTATTAACTAACTATTTACAACAAGGACATCGAAAATCACAACAATGTCAACAGCACTAAAATTTAAAAATTTGCAATTGTTTGTCCCTCGCAGCGGTTCTGTAAAATGTTTATGGAGCAAAATCAAAAACAAGTTTTTCTCTTTTTGCAATTAACTGTTATTTTTCTCCCTATCGTTAGAAATAGATAGAAAGCCTGCAGCAACATTGGTCGCGCGTCGTATAATCGATAAAGTCTTGACAGAGATAGTAAAAGCATTTGTGAAGTGTAAACCTAATTTCAATTACAAGGGAATACGATGGAATATTTCGCTAATAAATACTAAATGTCACGCTCCCTTCAGGAATAAAGTATAAAAAGAAATGATCCAGGATATTTCAAAACCCTGATAATCGTGATACCGAAATTCGGGTGAAGGAGAAAAAATGAATAGGAATAATTAAATAACATTTCTGATTTCTGATTTCATAAATGAGACAAAAGTGGGGACGAAATAAGCGACGATCTTAGTTGTTTTGCTCGTTGAAATCGATTGTAATGGTTTTTGTTATTTATTTGCTCACTACTGGTAAGATTATTCTGACAAATTACTGATAACATTATTCACCACAATGATTTATTGTATAATAATGTTAAAATCGTTTAAGATTCTGTCTTTAAACTGAAAAAATCAGTCCAGCGTGCGTTCTTTATTTATATGTACGAGAATTTATTAGATATTTATTATATTAATTATTTTCTAGTATTTTGTGTGCAAAATAATTATGCTTTATATGTGACATAATATAATTTACAAAAATACAATTTAATTAAGTAATTTTTTCATTAACCAAAAAGTTGATATATGTTACGAGAAAATATATTTCACATAATGTTATCAAATGTGATAAATTTGTCACATTCTCTGTTAGAACTTTCCTCACTATGTTTTAAGAGGTTGCAGAGATTTCTTTAGTGAAATAATTTTCTTTAGTGAAAATTTTTTGACGAAAAAAAATAAAAATTAAAATTAATTGGTAGTATGAATATCTCAGAAGAATTATTAAGATCAAATAACCATTGCCATCTCTCTATCTCTATCCTATCTACTATTATTTTTAGTGTTGAGCCTACAGCGATTATAAAATCATGGCGTCAAACTCTTCCAGAAACACGAAAAAATTAATCCCTCTCATAAATCCCTCTCATAAAAAAACACTCACTAAAACCAATAAAGCAAGAACATGGTCAGATAAAAATAGAAATAAGATAAAATTCATGGAAGCTATAATTTTCTCATACATTTTTTTAATATTTATTGCAAATATTACACAAGCCATTTTCTTATTTCGGTTTACAGCATTCCTTTTCCTCGACGGCAGCACCTACAAATTATGCCATCAAACAAACGCTGAATGTTGATTAAAATATGATTGGAGCACCACCTTGCATTATATTTTCACACTTCACAAAATCGAATCTAGTCATGGCCGCTTGCTTGGCATTCTCCGTTCATTATCCTCGCGATTTTATTCAGAAAACTTTTTTGTACCTTCTCAAGTTAACTTTTTTTCTAATATTTTTCTTATTCATTATCATGTCATCTACAAAAAGCCGTGAATGGCAAAATGGCAAAAATGGCAACAGAAAAACTACGGATAACAACAATAACAGCAACACCTTCAATATCGATTAATAATAGTATCTAATGATAGTGCAGAGCACGCCTCAGGACGTATTTGAAGAAGCGAATTCAACGGCAAACTGTTTGACCCATCAAATAGAATTCGTGAAATTTGATCCAGAAGCAGAAGATTCTTTACATGGAAAAAATAGCGATCTATTAAATATGCTTAGACTAAAGCAATCTAACACCTATTTTATTGCCTTCGGTAAATCCACTAAAAAAATTGAGGAGGTACAACTTGTGGAATGTGAGTTCCCAACGCTGGTTAAATTGGTTGCTTAAGAGGAGAAAACGGTTGTAGTGTAAGAAAAATAGAAAAAGAGAACAAATATATAGATGGGTTGGAGGAGAGTGAAATGGGAAATGAGACTGGAAAAAGTAACGATTATGATAAACCTTTCTTCCGGCAAACTGGAAAAAATGCGGCTTCTATATTATTATTTCCGATATAATCAGTAAACTTAAAAGGAATAATAATACAGAATAAAATCCCTTTTAAATATTACATATTTATAAAGCACATGTACTAACCACCAAATGAAGAGGGCTGGATCAAGTTTGTTTGAAATATTCATAACAACGCCTTTAGGATACAATTTTATAAGTTAAATTTGGCACGAATTTTTTGCGATAAGCGACAGTCTAAATTCGAGAGCAATTAAATTCCGACCAAATTATCAATGACACCTTACTGAACACAAACAAATAAAATATTTATATACTAGTAAAGACCTAAAATTTAAATAATACAACGGGCTTAAAAAAGAAACTGAAAACCTTTTCTAAGTCTTTTAAGCTCATAAATCAATGCCTATGTGTAAATATATACCAAATAAATAATAGCGTATAGTACTCTTTAAATTGAGCACCCTACATGACCTCACTCAATGATTTTTTTAAAAGCAAATTAATATAATCGTCGTAATGCATTTATAGCGCATTAACTGTTCAAAATACTTAACTAATTACTAGTGGAATACAATTTTCTAAAAAGACGGTGAATGCCACCGAATAACTACGGAAGATTATGAACTGTAATGAAACGAAAATGTTTCCAATCAATACCTTCCAGGCTTTTCTTTACAGGTTTTAGAAAATTGTCACAGATTGCTGTCTGGTGTTTTACTTGGACACCTGCCATGATAGGCTTAAGTCCAAGGCGGGCCATCCCGCACGGGGTTGCGAGTACGAACTCTGTGAACGTACCTTTTTTTGCATATAGCGACAACCGACGCCCATTTCGCTTACGGTAGCCAACCGTAGCTTTATCATGTACCTGTGGAAGCCTGTGTGTGGCAGGACATTCCTCGCAGGTAACTATTGCGGCACTATCTAAGGCCTTGTGCCGGTGGGGACACTCACCGGAACTTGAGTTGACGGAGGCGGCCTCCTCGCGCAACTCTCGCGGAGACTCAAGGTCTCTACCCGCGTTTCTTTGGGTGGTAACCACAGCCACCACGAAGCTCCCACTAGGGGGCCTACCCACGATGCACTATATGCGTGGGCTTTATATTAGCGGGGTTGGAAAGACCCCTATACGATGTGCATCACCCGTGGTACCGCTTTTAAGCCTTCGGTGAGGCCTCGGAACCAGGGTGCATAGTTCATGGCTAGTGAACCAGCTTGCACTCTGGTCACTGCCATTTTGTTGCCCACACCGCAACGGGACTGGCACCCGAGAAAATTGTCACATTAGAGTATACAAACCACAAAATTATTTATACAAACATGTTTTCATAGCAGTAGAATAGACCGATAAACAATTATTATAGGCACCGCCATCGCCACCATTACGGGTGTTACGAAACTGTTGTGCATATGGTGGCTCTTAAAAGTGTCAATATTAGATGCCGGTGAGGTGACTTATTGAGCGCAATATGATAACCAACACTTTTTCAGAGGAATCGAAGCGTTGAAAGGAATAATTCATACAAGAGAGAAGATAAGGGAAAAAATGTAAACTCTATCCATGATCATGATCATAGTATTAATAATGGTGAAGATGGCGATGATGATAATGATGCTCTTGGTGATCTAATTACACGTTACCCAACTGTACCAAAGAGGAATATAAATCTAACGAAGAAAAAACAACTAAAATGAAAGATTAATAAAATAGGGCGTGCTTCAAAGTTTAAATAAATAATGCAATGATTTGTTTATGCATTCACTAAGGGTTATTCACGTTTGCCGTGCACAGGACCCACAGAGCGATGTTGGCGATGAAAGCAACAACGATCAAGACGTAAATTATTGTTTCTATTGGTTCAGTCTATTGTCATCCGTCTATTGTGATCCGGCACAACAAACTCGAGGGCCATTAAGAAGTCTCAGAATCAATTCGATAATGGGATGTCACCACAGAAATTAGAGGTTTCAAACTTCAATAAGAATACAAAATTTTATAACCAATAAAACGATTTTATTAAGCGAATTTTTGTCATGAGTAGTACACTAGTCTCATGGCTTTTTAGATGGGTGTCATGAACTAAGTGGCCCGAAAGATTAAGTCACACATAATATAATATGGCATCACCATCGATGCGATACTGAGTAGCCACAACAATAACAATAACAACGGCATCTACAACTAATCTAGGTACTATAATTAAAAATTCATTTATGGGTTTTTATGGTAAAGATCAAAATCTTTAGCTTAACAAAAGCAAAAAATTAAAATCTAAAAAAGCGATTAAAAAAGCAAATTGTTTAAACCAAACTCATCTCAGGCGTTAAATTATTTTTAAATTTTATTTGTGAGAAAGGAGTACGAAACCTATAGAGATTTTTGAAAATTTTTATGGATTGCTATCGATGTTTGTTCATACAATTTCTCATGGGCTCGTATAATTTTCCATTTTAAAGTGGAAAACCGTTTCAGTACTCCAGCGTGTGACACTTTCAAGAGCACACAAAAAGTCAGTCAGTAATTCGAATTCTAAGCTTCGAGTTTTTCGAATGTTAAAAAACTTTTAAAAAGTAAAGGTCCGCAGATTTTTAAAGTCACTACAGTGATCGGGCGGACGTTATCAATTAATTTCATAGGCAGTGAATATAATTTATTTGATAATTTGCCACTACAGTCTAATAAACAATTGCGTAAGACCATAACTATGTCAAAAATTGACACTACTAATTCATATTAAAAATAACTTGAGAGAAAATACGAATTGTTGTAAACATGTATCTATTAAAGACATCTCGATAATGCCCAAGACACTGTAATGTCTGGCTTGTAATGAGTTGGTTTCACACATAACACATCGTTTTACATGCCAGAAGGTATTCCAGTAAATATATACCAAATAAACCAACCACAATCAGCCAACCAACCAACGTGATCATCTCCTCAATCACTGCACATATCGATAGCTCATAGATACCGTATGAATACTACTGAATGAACCCTGCTGCAAGCGTTATGGTGGCCACTACTATTACTGTTTGTACACTTGTTTTGCACAAATTTTCCCATTTGTTACAACGCAATGGGAGCATATCAATAAAAGAAACGTAGTGACAACGAAGGCAACGAAGTTAACTGAGTAACGAGGTGAAATAAATATAACTGAAAGTGCCGAAGATGTCATAAAGGATTAATGACGTTAACTAAAAAAACGAAGCGACAATAGAGCAACGGCATTAATTAAGAGTAATTTATTTAGTTTGCAGTTGCTTTTGTTAGAGTTAATTCAACGTTGTTGCTTTCTCGTTAAAGGTTTATCTGTGAACGCCACACACTTAATTATTAATTTTGCTTGAATTTAGCTACCTTTTCTAATTTTACCAAAAGTTATGAATTTCACCCAACAAAAATATTTTTGTTTTTATTTTGTTTAACCACAGATTACTCGAACAATTTCTCAGAAAATAATAATTCCCAACCTTTTATTTTATATCAAAAGAATGCAAAATAGAATCAGTCTTTCTTTTTTTAAAGAACAAAGTATAAGCAAAGAATATAGAGTAGAACTCTATATTCTTTTGCTAAAAGCTATTGATCGTATAATTGTCCATTCGCTGTCTGTCAATTTACTTTCGTGGTGGTGGAAACAAGTTTTTTTTACTTTATTGGCTTCTTCATCGTGGCCGTCGTTAAGCCTAACTGCACATCCTGTAAAGAAGCGAACAACTTGCACTCTGTGTTGCATAAATTACAACAACTACTGTCTGGGTCAGCAGACCCCAGTCGAACCAGACTGAGCAAATTCGTTTAACTGCCAATTTCGTTGCACATTTTTCATTTCGTTAACCTTCTGCTGCTACGATAAATGTACTTTAACCCTGGAGAAAGGGTAAACATTTCCCTTTCAGTTGTTGCTAGACAACATTCTTCCCATTGTCCGCTTTTCTTTTTTCTTTAATTTAATAGATACCATCTGTTAAACAATATCATTGGTTTTTGCGAAGTTTCGTCTTGAATCTCCTTAAGTGTCTATCGACCTCTTGATATGAAAAAATGAAAAGTTGCAACGAGAAGTCTAAAGATAACGGAAGACGAAGGAAGTCATTCAAAGGCCAGACGTTGAGATATTGTTTAAAAACGCCATAAAACGCTATATAACGCTATAAAATCATGAATGAATCAAACAATGAATAAGTTCAGATGGAATCGCTGTTGCTATCGTCGTTAAGATTAATTTCTTTTGAAATATCAATCCACTCCTCTGCATTTCCCTAATTCCAAGTTTTATTAACAGTGCCCTCTGTAAGGTAATGCATATTAATAAAATCTACCACGGCTTATTGCAATCATCCAGCAGATGAGAGGATAAGTGGATGGTAGAAATTTTGGCGAGATATCAATCTGGTAGAAGTTGGATGATCCTCATTCATTAACCATTCACCGATTAGCGCCAAAGATTGATTGCAAAGTTAATTGGGAGCTACTGATTATTGGATCATATACGATGATAAAGATGGGGACAACTGCAAAAACACAGATGATTGCAGCTCATTAAATATGGTGGAAGCTTTAAAATACTGCATTGAATTGAGATCATTCAAGGTGGCGACCTGATATGGATTGAATTGACTAATTGACGAACATACTAAATGACTGAGAAAGAACCAATTTGGATCGGAGCCTTTAGGAAACCGACAATATTATAGCCAGTTTGATAATTGCTCTTATGTGCTATTTTGTTATCATTTGCTTCTCTGTCTTCTTCGTTTATTGTGATCATTACCGCGGACCTATCACCGTAATTAATGGCTTATGCTTTTTCGTATGCTTGTCTACGAGATCCCTTAAGAATGTCATAGTTGTGGCAAATATTCGAAAGGGATTAAATCCCACAATAAGCTTTCAAAATGTTTCAAGATGGGATAAATAAGACCTACAGGGTGTTTCAAGTGCTTCCTGTGACAAAAAATAACTACTGGAAACAACTCTAAACACAAAATAAGTCTCGTAGTGTAATACCACAAATATGCAGAATTTTGTGATTTTTGCCGCTTTGGGATTCAAAAAATAAGTTGCCTCTTGTTGATCGAATTAATAGCGTAATAGGCGAAACTTAAATCCTTGACTCTAAATCCCCGCTTATTTTGTATTGAATAACTTGGAATTATTTTAATGAAATGGTTATTATTTTTAACAGGCTTAATTCAAACGTTGTTAACAATATTTCTTTTTATTTCTTATAAAAAACAACAAGATTAATAGTAATGTTATGACGTTATTAAAATCAGCTACAATTTGGTTTGCTACAAGCAAACTTTGCAGGCATATTTTCGGTTTGCTTTGTGTTAGAATCTATGGTAAAATTACATGTAATAAAAAATGCACCGTGGGCAAAATCAGCATAAATATATATCTGTATAAATATAACAATAAATCTGTAATTGTGACGTTTATGAACTTTATAAAAATATCGTATGTAAAAAACGATCAAGTATCGGGATTCTTGTATTGTGTGTCTCCTGTTGACAGTATTTTTCACTCTTTTTGTTGTTAGTTCCTCCATCTACTCCTCTGCCGCCTGCGTGCTTGTTATAAATTCTTTATACATTTTGTGATTTGTTGCAAATGGTTTACTCTGTGAGATCACACGGTCTTCACAATATCATGACAGTTCTTACGCCAAGCGAATTCCTAAATTTACTAGCAGTACTTTGTAACATTTGCTTTAGCAACAAACATAATTTTTGTCTGAGGTGAGTATTTTAATGAACTGACCTCAATAAATTTAGCTAAGACAATCAACATCAATCCACTAAAAAAAGATAATATCCTGATGTAACCAACTAAAAATTAGATTAGCTGTCCAACCAGCCACCAACCAACCTATTATATTACCTTGCAATAAACCGTTGGATCAATAAACTATTGGAACAGCTAATAATTACGCCAATTCAACAGACACCGCCGTTCATTGCACCAAGTGGCTTTTAATTTAGGTTTTTTGCGGTAGATTTTTAGTTGATGGAGATACTAGCATATGCACTTTATGCTTTAAACATATTACGATGCTCTTAGTCGGTGGCACTTAAACAAATACGACATAAACAACAGCAACCGCAATGCGTTAGAACTGTTGCAATTTATTGATTGAATATGCAAATTTACTTTCCAAAATGAATTTTAAATACTAAGTAAAACCTGAAATAAAACAATGTAATTACAAAAAAAATATTAGTGATAATTTTGAATGACGAGTTCCGGCTTCATCTATTGATGTCATTTATGGCTCTTCACCAGTAAGAACTATGTCCTTAAATTTCTGTTTTTATTATTTTAAAGTTTCAACTCCTTAGACAAAGCTTCTCTGCGTTGGGTATGAGTCACTGAATATTGCAGGTGATTATATTTTAGAGCGATTTGAATGTAATACTTCAAAAGAATAATATTAATTGAAGACAACAGAGTTCGGAAATCGAGCACCGAGTGCAGCACACTCCGGCATCAACTCCGCTTATTTCATTGTGTCCTTTCACTGGCACCATCTCCGCGAATGTGTTTCTCCAAAATTTCTCTTCACATTAGCGGTGCCTGTGTTTGATCGGACGGAATTTCTCTGTGTTATGTGACGATAACCGATCACCAAACACAGAAACAGTGTGAAGCACTTCAACTCCCGCGAAGTGTGCTCTCACTTTTTTCACCAGCCGAATTAATTGCACACAAATTTCTCCGAAATGGTGATAAAAATTGTGAACGTCGTGTGCTTTTGGTCGGTGCAGCTGGTGCTGCTGGATTTCACACTTTGGGATTGTGATACTGGTAGGTAGCAGAAGCAAGAGTAAGCAGAATATCTGGGACTACGTTTTCAATAGACAGAAAGAAGAAGGATGACAAATTATGTTTGTATATAATTGCAGTACTGCTCTAATGGGTAGACGACTTTGCTATTATTCTTTTCTTGTAATTAAGCTATGATTTACAAAATTTATTAATCATTAAGCTTAATAAACACATATTCAAAAATGTCCATATGTAAACGTAGAATATATTATAATACAGATAAACAGGAAAAATAAAAAGCAATTATAAAAGTAATATACAGCAAAGTAATATTTTTATATATTTTTTTAAATAATATGAGGCTAAAAACTGTCTTTAGAACTTTTCTGAGAGCTTTGTAACAGATACACTGATTCATCCTTATTCTTTCTGTCTATCGTTAACAAAATCCCAAAGTGTGAAATCCAGCAGCACCAGCTGCACCGACCAAAAGCACACGACGTTCACAATTTTTATCACCATTTCGGAGAAATTTGTGTGGAATTAATTTGGTGAAAAAAGTGAGAGCACACATCGCGGGAGTTGAAGAGCTTCACACTGTTTCTGTGCTTGGTGATCGATTATACTCACAAAATACAGAGAGGCGTCGGCAGAGCAGCACATTTCTCAGAGGAAGTGGTCGCATGTGCTCACCGAAAACTGTGAACACATATGATGTGTTTTCACACGGTGCAGAACGAAAAGAGATTGGTGCATTTAAGAGAGCACATTTCCGAACTCTGGGAACAAGAAATAACGCTATTTTCAGTATGGCCGAATACCCTCTGCCCGCATCTGTCTTAATCCATAGTTAGGTCCTAACAATCCGTTGGCGGTCCACGTTCATTTTTTGTAGTATGCTAATACCCCAGACCGTTACCCAGGTAATACAATTTTATCTTCAAAAGATTGTCCCATAAACTGGGAAAACTAGGTAAAGGACATGCAACTTTTGGGTATTTATTTAATGTAGCGATAAGGTTTTGTCGATTTTCGGTATTTTTGTCATTAAAGAGCCACTGGTGGTGGTGTTGGTACGATTTTAACTATTTTGAATTCCAAGCAAAGTACAATGACAAAGAATATCCACGCCATAGTGAGACCTCTTTTCATTCGGCAGCAATCGTCATTTTCACAGACAGATAGACAGATAGGCAGATGGATATCACTAAACTGGCTCAGGTGATTCTAAGGAATTATTTGTGCATCTACCACACCTCCTTTAATGTGTTACAAACGGAAACACAAAGTGAATATTCCGTATCCCCTCGAGTGTAGGGTATAAAAATACTTAACACGCAATACCGTAACGAATATCAACAATTAACACTAACAACAACAGTTTCATTGATTTTTAACAGTGTATTAACACTAACCAAAGAGAACGAAGAGGTAATATAAAACAACAACTTAACAAATATGGACAACAACTCCTTTAATAAAAAGAATAAGATAAACAACATCACCAAGAATAATTAAACAGTATGCTCAATCGTCACGCAAAGAATTGATCTCCTCGTAGGAAAGGTTTTACTTGATGCATTCCCGGCAGTTTTTGTAATGATGGTTTTTCTTATCACAGTAGTATCTGTTGTTGTTGTTTTGCATTATTTGCAAATATTTTAAAATTACTATTTAAATGTTTGTCGATATGCATCCAATGATAAATAAAAAAACGAAGACCGTAGGTTGTTTGTTAATGCAGTTTTTCCAATCGCTATTTGTGGTTTTCCACAATGTGGTCATTTTCAGCCACTTTATTCCTTCATTCTTCGTTGGGTCGTTATTACTGGTACTGTTGTGGTGCTACGGTCGAAGTTGTTTTCACTCGAAAAGATGCTTGTTGGCCGGTAGTCAATAACGAATAGTACATTGCTGGTGGGATAGCGTGGTTCCTGAAGGTAAGAGTAATAGAGTAATAGACTTTATTGAGACTTTCAAGACTATGTTTTTACATTTTTTTTTGAAAAACAAATACATACAAGATTTGCTGACTTTGAATTGGTCTAGCTACCTCAGTGTAACATAAGCTTAGTGTGAGAAAAAAAAAATAAGTGCGTTTTAATAATAATAAATATAAATACTTCGATTGTTTAAGGTATGCCTGCTCAATATGACAATATATCCGAAAATATTTAACTTACATCTAACTATTTACAATATAATACTAAGAGGAAAAAAGAAAAAAAAGGAGGAATAGGATAAAAGGGAAGAGGAAAGAAAAAAAGGAAGAAATTCAACTATTGGTTGTTGCAGTAAGCTTTACCGCTTAGGGGGGTGATAAAGCTAATAAGAAGGGAATATTATAGTTGTTTATGTGAGGTCAAAAATAACTGATAGATTTCATAAAATCCCGTAATTGTAAATAATGTATTTTACTCTCTGAATAACATTAACTTTGGATAGTTTAAAGGAGGTATACGGTTATCCCCTATATGTACCATTGACTTTCTGTTGGTAAAACGGCGGCAAGTGGGTATGGTCGGTGGTTTCTAACTGGGTGTTAGAGTTTGGGTGCAAAATGCTAAGAGGGGAAATGTAGTATCTACTATTTATCGGGAATGAAGAATTGTTATTTGATAGGCTCTTTATTAAGATATTTGCGTGAGATTTAGTTTTCTCTAATCTGGTTTTAGTTAGTGACAAAATGTAGGTCAGCAGAGGAGTAATTTTTGCGGTATCATAAATTACTTTATTACTATACCATTTTCCTGACGGTCGTCTATATTTTCCGATGCATTTTCTAAGTATTGTACGTTCAAATGCTTGCAATTGTTTAGCTACAGTGGGAGACATTTGCAGCCATGCAGGGAATGCGTAGGTCAGTACCGGTCGTACTAGTGTTTTATACATTAGTAGCTTTGTTGAAGTTTCCACGTCCTTGGATGTTAGGAGGTATTTTAATTTAGAAGCCGCTGCTTTGGATTTATTAAGTGTCTTTTCAGCGTGTCCGTTCATTTTTAGTTTATGATGAAAGTTGACCCCTAAGTATTTTATCACTGTTTTTAGTGGAATTTGGTGTCCGTCGACTGTCAGAGAAAGATGCTTACTCTCTTGTACGGCCTTATAGTGACCCCTCCCTGAAGCATTCCTGAAACAAATTAGTTCACATTTATCCCAGTTTACCTCTATACCCCATTTCTTGTAGAACAGTGTAATTTTGTCCAAGTGTGAACGAACCTCGTTTAAGGCCAATTGTGGTCTCGCATGACTGCTAAAAATAATCGTATCATCTGCGTATAGGAGGGAATTTAGTTGAGAAGAAGCGTATGGAAAATCATGCATAAAAATACTAAATAGTAATGGCCCGAGGATAGAGCCTTGAGGCACGCCGGATGACATGGGAATCGGATTTGATTTTTCAGATCCAAGATGTATAGTAACAAAGCATTTATCAAGGAAACTACGTATCATGCTAATAAACAATTGCGGAAATTTTAAGCGAATGAGTTTATTTATTAAGCCCTGGTGCCAGACCATATCGAATGCTTTTTTGAGGTCAAGAGTGCAAGCTACAGTGCTTTTCTTGATTCTCAGGTTGCTTACTATTGTGTCATGAAGTAGAAGCAATGCGTGTTCAGTTGAGTGGTCTTTTCTGAACCCGAACTGGACAATGGGAATTATATTATGTGATTCAATGAAGGGTTCCACTTTCTTTAAAATAACCCGTTCTAGAATTTTACCAAAGTTGGAGAGAAGTGAAATGGGCCTAAAATCTTCCACTCTTCTAGATGTTGCCTTCTTTTGGACTAAAATAAGTTTCGCTTCTTTCCAAGCATTTGGGAAGTAGGCGTTGTTTAAGCAGTTGTTTATTAAGATAGTTATTGGGCGTAGTAAGATTTTGGAACACTTCTTAATAACAAAGTTGGAAATTTCGTCAGGTCCTGCAGACTTCTTGTTGTTCAGTTCTTTTATTAATGACTCAATAAGAGACATAGAGGCAAGGTGTTCAATTGTTGGATTTTCGGAAGAGTTTGTTGCTGTGAAATGGTATAGAGGGAATGGGCGAGTTCTTGCCCAAAAGGTTGAGTTTTCGACAAAAACAGACAGGGTTTGATGTGGAATTGATTGAGGAGTTTTAGGAGCATATAGATTTTTGTAAAAATAAGAAAGGTGTTCAAGTTTGTCGGAGGTTGAGAAATATTGTTCTCCGTTTACCTCAATTGGAGAGTTTAAGACTGACAATTTTTTCTGACGACCAACAAGGCGATTGATCTCTTGAAATACAGACTGTCCAGGCTTTAAACGCGCTAATCGGTTTCTTAGCACTTCATTTAACTCATTTTTAACTCTATCTTTTATGAGTTTGCTTAGGCAAGCGATTCTACAGGACAATTCCTTATATAACTCATTAATTCTGTTCCCTTCGCAGTGAAAAATTCTTTTCAGTTGAGCCTTCCAAATTTTCCTGAGTTTAAATAGTTTAATTGTCATACTCGAAACCTTCAAGTATTTTGCTTTTGCTGACATGTGGCGTGTGTGCGAGTTAATATTGTTTTGAATACAGAAATTAATTGAGGATATAAGTTCGTCAATCTCATAATTCGGAAGGTTTCTCGTATGCTCAATATTTAAAGCACAAATATTTTGCTCCAAGCTGGAATTGAAATTATCCCAGTTGGTACAGGCGAGCGAGTTTAGGGTTGGGGGATTAACTAGAAGAGGTGAGAGGTTTTTTAATTTTAAGGAGAGGTAAATAGTAAAATGGTCCGATATAGCATCGAGTGTGACGCAGCTAAAATTTCTTTGGCTAGAAGTTGGGGAAATTAGTTGAGGAGAAACCAGAAAGAAATCCAAGTGAGAAGAGGAGTTCGGTCTAGTCGGCCCTTCTGGAGCCACGATGTTTACATTAAGCAAGTTTTTACCGTACCAATCATATAGCACCTTTCCATTTGAATTCTGGGTGCTATCACCCCAATATCCGTGCCGGGCGTTAAAGTCTCCACCAATTATAAAGTAGCTGCAGTGCTCAATTTTTGAAAAGAGATTGTTGAGAGCGTTTTCTAATTTTTTACCAGTGTTACAGGGCACATAAATTGAAACTATTGCCAAGGAGATCTTTTTTGTGTTATCCAAAGTGTGGTCCAATTCTAATACCACTATTGTAGCTGAAATAATATTACAGTGAAAAATCAATGGGTTTGCTTTTAGAGAATTGCGTGTTAGGACGCCTGTGCCTCTCCCAGTATTGTTTGAGAAGAAATTATACTCTTTAAAGCCTCCTTTTAGTTGAGATTTAAGAAGGGTTTCTTGCAATAAAAAAACTGAGGGAAGAAAATATTTTAGCAATAAATCAATCTCAATAATCTTATCAGCGGAGATAAGTGAGTTTACGTTACTTGAAAGAAGTCTTAGCATCATGGGCAGAGGCTGGCTAGAAATTCTAAGTATGCGCAAGGCTTATCGGTGTCACTTAATATTTTATATCTTGGCCAAAATTCACGTAGTCGCGTTAGTAATGTTGTTATAGGCACACCGAAAAGCCTAAATGATTCGTTTAAGAAGTCAGGAATGAATCCCGAAGTAGGAGCTGGTGATCCCTTGGCGACATCTGCATACGAGACCCCTCGTGTTTGTAACTGCGCAATGTTGCGGGTTGCTGTTATTTCGGTTTCCAGCTTTCGCCGACTTGAAAACTCAGTTTTTTTTGCCTGTTTTGCAAATACTTAACCCTACTTGGGCAGCCGGTGAAATTGGCCGGATGTCCTATCTGGCCACAATTAACGCAAGCTACGTCTATTTTTGGGCTTTCTGGTGTGGAAGCAATGTCCCTTTTACAAGCTCCCGCGCCGTGTGACTCCTTGCATTTGACACATCTCGCTGCGTAAGCGCAGTACTGGCTAATGTGGCCGAATCTCTGGCAATTGAAGCATTGAGTGGGGCCTTCTTTCTTGAATTTTTCCCATTTTACCCTGTGTTGAAGCAATAATTTTAATTGCTTAAGTTTACTGAGCATCTCGCCGTTTTCAACCGTGCACACGAATATGCCCAGGTCAACCTTATTTTCACGAGACCATCCCGTTTGAAATGGTTTTACAGATATTTTCAAAGATGAATCTTTTTCTAAGATCGCTGCTTCAACCTCTTGTTGTGAAAAACCAAGGGATAAGCCCTTCAGTAGTATAGACGGTTTTTTTAATTGTTTTGGGATATGCGAGAAAGCCTCAACTTTAGAATTTCTAAAGTGCTCCATAAAAAAGGAGTGCAACTCTACCTCTTTAGTCTTTAGTTTAAATTTAGAATTTCCGAGATTTTGGAATTTTATTGAGTTTAGCTTATCTTTAAAATTGGATTTTATGAAATCTAAGATTATTTTCGACCTCACCTCTTTTACATATATTGGGGGGCACCAATTTTCATTTTTTTCCAGTGAGCTGGTGTGCGCCTTCGTCGGCATTTCCTCCTCTCTCCTTAGAACATTGAATCTATTGTTCTCTAAGTGGTCCTCAACCGCTATTTTTTTTGGTGTTTTGCTATAATTGGGCTGCAGGCCTCTTCTCTTTCTATTAATTACTTTACGAAAGGCCTCTGGTTCGTTATCCAGTATAAATTTAAGATTGGCATCTGCCCTGGTTGGCGTGTGTGTTGTAGCATTTGAGGTTGATGGTGCATCTTGACCATTCGATAACGTTAATTCGTCTACCTGCGCATGCCATTTGTTTACTTTTGCGTAGTTTACGGGAAATTCCTCGGAATTGATTACGCTTAATGAGCGAGCACCTTTGTTTGAAAATATCCTTTTTCCTTGTACGTCCGTCATTTCAGCATCAGGCAGCTGAGTAATTTCTCCTCCATCCATATCTTCTGACCGAATTTCAGCCACGGCTTTCTTTTTATTATTTATATTTGGAATATCTTTTTTTTGCCCCTTTTTTGAGTATTTGAACGAATAAATAAAAATATATATAGATTTTTTTTCTGATCACGAGAAACACGTCTGTTCACTGTGAAGAACCGAATCGAACTCCTGGTTCCTGAAGGTTGCCTGGGTTTTGGTAATAATTTTTGAGGTTATTCTGTTGTGGTTTTTGTTTTTGTAATTGCAAATAATTTCACTGTTGAAGTTATTAATGTTATTGTTGTTGTTGCGACTGTTCTGTTATTAACATATCGCATTTTAATAATCGACTATATTTTAATAATCGTCTGCTTGCGTGCCAGCATGCAAAGTATTTTTAAATAATTGTTTACTTAAAATATTGTTAACTGTCGTGGTTTACATGAACTATCACGCGATTTGCTTTCCTTTTTTCACTTCTGAAATATTTCAATATGTTTCTCAGCACAGGAGAATATTTTTTAATGGAATGGAATTCGATTATTTTTTATTACATATTTTAAATATTTCTAAAGGTTTATAGAATTTAAAAAATATTTTGTCTCGACATCAACTTGCTTAAAGCAGCATTTTCGACGCTCTTGAACTTATAAAATATTCCAAAGGCTTGTTATTTTCTTTTCTCTGAAGACACTAACAACTCCTTAAGAACTTCTTGCACAAAAGGCAAGGCAAACAAGGATTTTAGAATAAATATAACTTAATAATCCGCTTCTTGTGGGAAAGTTCCACTCCATTGCAATGAAGTAAACACGTTAGACTCACTTCGGTCGTAACAGCAAAAAAAAAAAAGCAAATAAAAAACAAGAATAAAGAGATTTTAATGAAATCTGCTAATTTTTTGTGAGTAATATCAACCTTTTAATTGATTGGTGTTTCAGTTTTTCGATCCGTCGTGTCGGAAATGAAACCTCTCCATTCTTAGCCTTAATTGTTTTTATTTTGCGGTAATGAACTTTAACAACAACTCGTATATTATATTGTCCCATTGTGGTATGGAAATTTGTCAGTTGACCTTATTTGAAACACTTACACAGACAAGGGTTTCCACGTTTCTCATACGAGACCCACTGCGTGGCGATAAGTGGGTTGATTTGTGTAAAACATTTGCGACAGCAACAACACCGCCATTGCCTTCAAATATTGTCGACTGAGCACATTCCATTACTTTTTGACATTCACCTATCGGCCGAATGTCGGAAGGATTGACCGCTATGCAGCCGGTATCAGTGTTGATTGGTAACAATTGGGTTGAATGCCAGAAAGTTGTCTGGTTGGGTTTTTTTTAATATTTGAAAACTGTTCTTGAAATAGCGCCCGCTGAGTTCATTGATTTCGAGCGTTATCTTCGTAACAAACAATACACACGATTATAAAACATATTTGATTTAATAAAAGTTTCTTGCTTACAAATACTTAAAACTGCCTTGTTTACTAAAATTTTAAATATTTACGCCGCTCTTTAATACTTCTGCCGAGCTAGAGAGATCTCCTCCCAATGAAATGCCACCCTCTGAAACCACATTGTTAGATATTCATACATATATAGATTTAAGCATCAGAGAACTTATACGCATACACACCGACGCACAAATACATTATGATAAAAAACACAATTACTACAATAATAAAAATAATTTGCCCTTGGCGCCACAAGTTAGTGTTTATGCCTAAAGCATAAAGGATTAAATTTGACAATAAAAAGGCTAAACTAATTAAAAGAGGATGCCTTAATAAATGATCGAAAACTTTTAGTATGTACTTGCATAAAAAACTCAAGAAATCACGTAAAAGTAAAGGCTTACGAAACAAACGTTATGTAAAATATTTCACACCCATTCAATTTCTCCTTTAGCGAATCGTTTATTTCTCGTAATTAAAAATGTGTTATCTTTCCGGGATCACATACCGAAAGCAACATTTCATCGGTCACGGCGAAACCGGCATTGGAATGCTCTCGCCACTTTTCATTGGGTGAAACGTTGAACCGTTGAGAAACATTGGCATTCCAGTTAGTCTGTGGCAGAAATGATTGGAAAGAAAAGAAAAAGTATCGCAGTTAACAGAATCGCAAAGGAGACGGTTATCGTTAGTAAGAGTTCATCAAGATTGTGCATGGATCGGTCTATTTCCTGCAAAACGTGCGACAGAATTGCAAAAAATTGAAAAACAGTTACAGAAGCATTACCTGCAGTACCCATAGCAGCAAGTGCGACAACGTAAACTCGTACCGTCCTGTAATTTATATTACGTCGCCAGCAACGGACAAAGGTTTGCCATAAGCTGCCAATTTAATTAGCCGTTGATTACAAAGAGGCTGTGAGAACCACTGTGGGGACTCTAAAGAATTTTTTTTGGTTAAGTGACCGGTTATTTTTGCTGCACACATACAAAACTATTCACTATATCTTTGAAAAAGGCGTCATCTTTGAAAGGCGACTACGTCTTTGAAATTAAATTAAAAATGAATAAAATTACTAAAGAACAGTAAAATTAATAAAATGGTGAAACGCTTCACAAAGTATGAAAATTATAATACATTGTATTGTAATATTGTATATAGAATCAGTAACATAAGATTTATAAAATTGATAAAGGAAACCGAACTACAAAAAATTATTTCAGCTAAATTAAATTTATAAAATCATTGACTTGTGATATGAATAATGACTTAATAGAAAATTGGACCATACCGCTATCTTCTGCCTAAAGATTTAATATTCGCGTGTGAGTTCGTGATTAACAGTTCGTCTACAAACATTAAAACTGATTTAAATATACGGACATATTCAGATTAGGTGTCTGAAGTAGGCCCTGATCTGATCGCCTAACAGCTTTTAATAGTAGAGAGCAAAGTTTCATGAGAATATCCTATTTTGTTCTGACATAATCATGATTTTTTCCCAACGTACAGACAGACAGATACTCGGATACTACAAACGGACATTTTGTAGAATTTTTATTTTTAAATAGACTAGAAAATAAGCTGGGAAAGCATTATGTTCAAGAAGACGAATATCAAAAAAGCAGGGAATCTAGCAAATGTCATTTTACGCTATTTGTTAGTCGACTCGTTGATTGAAAGTGTTTGATCCAAATAAGGCAAACTCTCATTACGATTGAGAGGAGAAGGTAGTACCAAACGCCATAAATGGTTTCTGTGCATACCTTTCGACCTTATACATTTTACTGTGTGCCATTACTATCGCCTTCAACAGCAAAGCGTACCCGTTTGTAAAAGAGAATTTTTTCCCTTGATAAATAAATATATGAGGATTGCTTTGTTGCTGTCGTAAGGCATGATTTATGCATGTCATTGTCACCATCCACAAATGGCCAGAGCAGCGACTACATTTCGTAACGCCCATGATTCTAAAAGAGGAAGATCCGATGTGAGTTCTTACTGGTATTATTCCAAGGTATGATGATGCTAGATTCCATGACACACAAGCACATATCCTTAAACTTTCAGCACCACAAATACACGTTTTACCAATCAATCCCTTTACTTTAAAAATATCCATTCCTCTTTATTTCTTTATCTTGACTTTAAATTTTCTTTTAGAGAACTAAATTGAAATAAGTTCCAACAATTTCTTGAGAAAGTAGTTTAACGATATTTCATTCAGTTTTATTGTTTCTTCTCACATCCTTATTTTATTCCTCGTTCACACTCAAATACAAAATTAAATGCAGTATAGGATAAAGTAGAAGTGAGCTGAGGAAGAAAGTAATATTGACGCTAATAGCAAACCAAACAGAAAGAAATATTGCACTTTTATTCGACGTCTTCGAAATCTTTTCTCAGCTTTCTTTTCCTCTTAGTCTTTCAATTCTTTTTCTCATAATTAGTCTTTAGGCTGAGATTAAATCTCAACTCTAGGCTGAGATTAATTCCCAAAATAAATCCTCTGCCAATTATTTACACCAAAAGCAAAACTGGAAGACCACTGGGAAAACACATTCCTTTATTTTAAGTTCCTGCCATACATTTCAGCTAAACTCTTGGATTGAATAAACATTCTACAAGAGAAAAAACGTTTAATTGGTTCAACGTTTAACCGGTTGAATTAAATAAGTTTTCATTGACAAACGAAATTAGTCTTAACGAGAGCATATTTTAGCCAACTTGAAGTCATTTCATTACTCCCACACCCAACAACAATTAGTTATATCGACATTGTTAGACTAACTGGCCAAGAAGTAGTTGGTCCATCAACACACTCACTAACCAAAACAGTTGCCGACGCAACGTTAAACTTGAACAAATTTAATGCTAGATTTTATTGATTTCTTGTTTGGTCGATCACCGACTTTTACATTGTGAACATTTTTTAGTGAATGGTAATATTTTTTGAGATTTAAAGATATTGAGCATAACTCAGCGCCTACAAAGCCATAAAGAAGCAACGGCAATAACAAAAACGACAACGTAAGAGAAGAAAGCAATAACAATACAATTGGAGTTGGGGAAAAATGATTGTATGAACGCATAAATTCGGAATGATGTGGAAAATGGTGACTTCGGTAACAGCGAAGATAATCATGAAGAAGACGATGATGATGAAGAAGCATTACAATAATTTGCTTTACTTTTTTTAATTTAAAAAGGTTTTACTTTATGCCACCCAAGCCCAAGAGATCTGCGGATAATGCCAATCTTTCCATATGAAGCACCAACAATAACCATCATAGAGATTGATGAAACTTTTTTTTGCCCGCGGCAATTATTGAAAAAAAAACAGATGGAAAAAAATGAAGGGACAGAAAGAAGAAAAGGCTGGTAACATTAGAAATGTCTTTAATAAATTTTTTTGGTTAAAACTTGTTTTTGGTTTGGTTAAAACATTAATTAATTAAGAATTTTGGGATGCGGTTTTTGATCGACATAGACATTTTCAGGGTTTCAATAAATCGTACCAGGGTTCTATGATCTTCCTACGGATCGCGAAGAGGGAGACCGAAGGTCAATATTTCATGGCCCTTCCGCAAATTTTTTTTTTATTTAATGCGATTATTTCCGGTTTTCAAGGGTTTTTATGTTCTCCAAAATAATGTGGATTTGGCAATAAATAGTTACAGTTTCTAAGCAATTCTGGTTCTTACTTTCAATTTTATACTGAATGAAAGAATATCTATCGCTTTAAACGAGAAAGCATACCTTGTAACTTGGGATGTAAAATTAAAAGTAAGGGTCAGAACTCGACTAATTTCAACCATAAAAGAGGGAAAAACAAGATTACTGTTAATAGAATCACCAAAACATAACATAAAAGCTGAAAACGTAGGCTGTTAACAGCCATATGAATTTTGTCATTAGTTGTCTTCCTGCAAACTTAAGACTCGACTGTCTCTCTTCTTAACGATTTATCTAACAGTCTCAGGAGTTTTGAGAGAGAGATCTCTCTCTCTCTCTATCCCAGTCATGCTCTTTGAAAAATTATTTTATCAATTCATGGAAAACACTCACACATTGATGTAGTCGCGCACTTAATTCATAGATTAAGAATTATTTCTTACTCTATGCTTATTTTAGAATGTTTCGATTCCATGGTGTTCCTTTGCTAAAGTTCGGCTCGAATTTGTGACCGATGCGCCCCAATGGATTCATTCAGTTTTGAACGAGCATCGATCACGTTTTGTGGGTTGGCGCTGTGCAAATATCTTAAAAATTTCAAATTTTTATCCGGCGGAGACCGGCAGTATTTATTGCTATATTTTTTCGTTTCGCGTTTCCGCGATAAAATTCCGTTTTGTAAATCATTCTCAAATTGTCTTGAAGGACGGAGAGGATATATTTTGGGGCGTTTAATAAAAGAAATAAAATAAATAAAATAGAGGAGTAAAAGGAAACCTCAAAGATATTTAATATAATTGAATTATTGATTTGACGCTCTCTAGACGACTATTATTAATGAAACATTGAAGCATTCACAACTTACATTAAGGATACGAAAGGAATCAGAATGGTGAAAATGCAATGGTGAAATAAATTATCCACGCATTTATCGCTGATAAGGTTGTTTTAGTTCTGTCCTTGAAATATATTCGTGAGCAAAAAATTTAATAATTATAAAAAAAATTACTAATGCATTAAAAATTGTTTTATTTAAGTTTTTGTAAACAAGAAATTTTAAAACCAGACATTTTAAAAAAGTCTCTCAAACTCTAGTTACAAAAATGTAGACGTGTAATAAAAATATCAGAAAATATGCCTGGGCTGTTTAGATTATAAACTATCAATACTGAATGGTGGCTTTTTCCGCCATTTATTATTTCCTGTTTTGCAAAAAATTTTGCAGATTCTTTATATTCAAAACAAAAAAAAACAAGAATTTTTGCATAAGAGATATAGTTTTATATGCGGTGTAAACGCGTATTCGTCTTTTCGTTTCACATACTTTTTTAAAAATGGCGTAAAAATTGTATTAAAATACGATATAAAGTAAAAGTTTTAAATTTACTTTTATTATTACACGTGCTATTTCTGTAGGGGCAGGGGAACTGCATACTGTTTGTGGAAATGCTCTGTAACGTATTTAAACACGAAGATCCGTCCGTCAATCAATCGTTTCTAATAAAACTGTAAACGGTTGGTTTTAGCAGCAAAACGAAGCAGCAGAATATACGAACGAAAATAGTCCCAGATATCAATAATCAATCGTTTTTCATCAAGTAGCTCAAAATGATGAAAGTTCATTAGAAATTCTTCAATAACCCCGACGATAAAAAGTGCGAATGCGAAAAAGTTTTTGATCTTAAGCCGAAGCACAAGTTATTAATGCAAGCTTCAAAAATCGTTCAATTTTTGAAACTCACACATCCATTGACTCCTATCTCTCTCACTCACTAACTAACTCACGCACATATTTACAAGCGCGCTCTATTCGCAATCAACTCTGCTTGCTGCTTTAAGCTCGTACATTTTATCGTGAGCCTTTTTTGAGGAGAACGTATTGTACTCTCTTCTATGCGAAATTGCTCTAAATTCGCTTCCCGTTTTCCTTCTTTTTCGGATGGAATGGGTCATGCTCTTACACCATTTTTTGTTGTTTTGCAAACAATTCAATAGTAGGCGAAAACAACAATTACCCTCTATTTTAATCTCTAGATATGTGCATTGGAACAAATGTGGGTGTGAGCGCTTGGCGTGTGCAAAAAGTAAAAAACTGCTAACCTGTAAAGCAAGCGAATCTGTGCTAATTTTTCTCTTGAGAATTTCCTTTCAGGCATTTCCTATAAACACCCACCACACCAACTATAATTTGAAACAACAGGGCAGACCTTTCATAAGCTTCAAACATAGAGTAAGAAATAAAATGTGTTCGAATCTGGTACCAGCAAAATTTTCTATGGAGGGTCCAATAATGGACTCCCTTTCTACTCATTCCTGAACGTTTTTGGTTGTTAGCCTCTTTTCTATGCTTCAACTTACTCGTACTTTTACTCTCGTTATTTCTTACTCTATGCTTCAACTTAATTTCATGCCTCAGAAGACCACTTTCTCTAACTTTTAGAAGACGCTTTTGTTGTTCACAGTTTTTCTAAAAATCGCGAGCGTTCCTGATAATTGTTGCTCGAACCAAAATCGATTGGTGCTGACTTTAACATTTGTCCCGTTGCTAAAATTGTTGCTCACGCTAAGCTAACGCTGTGCACTACATGCGCAATTAAGTCAAAATGCTTATTTCTGAGACTACCTTTGTTCAACGAACTAACTTAGTCATCATGAATCTTCAATTTTGTACATCTGGAAGTTTTATCTTTCATATTTGCAATAGCTGGTTAACTGAAGCAGACGGTGCATCTGTTGTTACACAACTTTCCTGTCGTTACGTTAGTTCATCTTCAATTTTATATGACCTTTTAACTATCACATCTACGTGTTCTCTTTACTTGAGTTGATGATGTCATGGCGCAACAACAGGCCGTGTTTTATTTAATATTTTAACAAAAATTAAAAGTTATAGGTTTGGACCACAACGAACACCAGACAACAAAATGAATATCGTTGCCTTAATTATATTTACAATTATACAGTGAGCATCAGTAAAGTGAGCATCAGTGAAATTGTTCGACTTATAGCTCCAATTTTTGGTTCGAGATGAGAACAAGTTGATCGAACTACGTATCGGTTTTTAGTTTTTAATTCAAGTTTATACTTTTATCTTCACAAGTGAGAAAACTTATTTTTATGAAAAAATAAGCTCCACTCTCTGTAACAGATTACATTCCGGAATACACAAACTATTTTTAAAACGAATCCAAAAGTTTCTAAATATTTTGTGATTTTAATGCTATGGAAATTCTGGGAACCATGCATTTTGGAATTCAATGCTGAATGATATTTTTATACTTGATCATAATTAAGCTAAGTTTTCAATATCTTAATGAACTTTTATATTTGGGGTTATAAACCAATCTTCAAGAATTTAAAAGAATCTTGGCAGCGCACACAGAATTTAAGCAAGCCGCAGAAATTTCGCATTTGGGTAAAGGAATCTAAAGAATAAGCCTCTAAAATGTATTGATAGTTTCCAAATTAAAGGATGCAGTGTTGATAGAAGACAAAAACTCAATTTACAAAATGGTTGAAAGAAATTTAAGTACGGGAGATATTTTTGAATAGTAGTAGAAGTTGACAGTTATATTTAGAAGAAAGAGATGAAGCCATCTCATTTTCATATTCCTCAACTATTTAACTAAAGTAGAAAAACGCTTGACATAAAACTTTTGTCAATAAAGGTTTCCACATGGGTTGCTTACCAACTGACAATCTCTGTTAACCAGCTGAAATTAAATTGTTTACCAGCCAAACAAAAGCCTCAATTAACTGAACGAAAATTCAAGATTACTTTTAGAGCTTGACGATGAGTTACAGAGTGATAGTTCTTCTGGTCCCTCCCAAACGTGGAATCATTTTTGTACCTTTAAAATTTTTCATAGAAAAATAAATTAGTATTTAAAAAAAATCGTTATGTTTCCTAATTTGACGAGACACGAGATAGTAAGATAATGAAAAATCTAACTAAGTCAAGAGCTGTGTCAGATAAAACACTTAAAAATAAATGAAAAATGTTCAACAACCGATGTTGGACCGAGCGCAATCCAACAACAAATTAGGTAGATAAATAAGAGACTAATAGTATTCTTAAACCTGAGCAATAGTCGCTTAAGTTGTTATTTTTGTTCTCGCCTTGATGGTTTGATAAGGCCTGAAACTTGATTTGGTCTTTATATATTTTAGTAATGCATTTTTGCCCATAATTGACTGATTGTGGTTTTCACTTATCTGCTGGGTTTGATTCGTGCCTCACTTACGTCTGGCAATAGCGGCAATATTTTATTGTCACGAATGGTCTATTAATCCGTCTTCGAACCACTTGCTTTTCTTCGGGTCTCATTTGTTTACTTCCTCCTATGACAGAGACAACAATCAAAAGGTTCAAGAAATTACAGTATTGATTAACTGGAAGAAATACTAATTTTCTTCAATTCCAATAAAAAAAGCCTACTCGTCAATTTTGCAATTGCACAACCAAATACAGAGCAGTATTTTCGACATCGAACGTCAGATTGTATCCTACCAATTATGTTTTGATTCATGTAATCAAACCGTTCATTCATGTAATTTATTTATCGCGGTTTATATAACCCTTACTGTTAATTTTGACGAAAACTAATGGAAAATCATTTGCTGCCACATTACAAGCGATTTATAATTAAGGAGTTTTACACTGTATTTTTGCTTGTATTTACAGTAACAACGATAAGAACAGCATAAGATGTGATGATTTCCCCCTAAGGAAGAAAACAATTAGATAATGTATTACAAAAGCAACAAAATGCTGCACAAATATTTCCCACAAAAATGTGTAGGCAATGATCCCAAGAAAAGCGAACATTTGCTTCTCGTCGCGTAGTTTATGGGTTTGTATTTTATTTGTGTTTGTTTATTTGTTTTTTCTCTTCCTTCCACTTGTTAGCGTCAACAGACCTAGGGAGCCAGCAGACCATTAAATATTTATATGTGTATAGAATGATAATCACAAATATTGTGATTACTGCAATTACTTTTTTCATACAAAACAAAACAAATTTTCTTTTTCCTTTTCGCAGGCGTTTCTCTAATTTTCATATTTTCCCATGGATACCATCCTATTTGCGGTTCTTCTTTTCTAGCAACAAAATTTATCGGTATCATCAACAATTATTCAAAAAATAATAATGAACTAAATGCATGACTAAAAAAGAAAAATTATTAACTAGCACGAAAACAGTATTTATGATTATTTAGCACGCAAAGAAAGGCTTTCTATTTTCATGCTGGTTTAAGAAGACAATTAATTCATGAGAAAGAATTTACTTTTTTTAATAAATTTTCGGTGTTAACTGAATTGAATTTAGTAGAACTGAATGACGAGACAAACAAATTCGAAACCAGAAGTCAGTAAATCAACAATCACATTCGCTAATCATATTATTTCAAATAATATAAGAGTAAAAATTTACTATAACTCGTTAAACATTTCCACATAACAGCCTACAAAATGTGGACAACTCAGCTGGAAAAAAAGTACACTATATTGTGCAAACTTATTAAATATCAATGTTATAATTTTATTAGATTCCTTCGTTTGCATGCTTAATTGTTCTAATTTTTATTCTTTATATATTTGCCTTTTCTTTATTGTTTATTGTTTATAATCATTAGACTGGTTTACTTGTATTTTTTCAGTTAATCGTTTAAGAACTCTCAAAACTTTCGAACATTCCGAATATAAAAAACAACGATAAAGAAAAGATAAAGAAAAAATAACTGAAAGTACATAAAAGACTATTAAAAGTCATCAAACTAATGCCTTGGATTTGTTTCTATTAATTTTTGGTTTTATAAAGCTTTTTTTCTTAAATACACAATCGTTTTTAAAATTTGTCCTGTTGAAATTATGCAACTTAGGCTTTAGTTGACTGTTGAATTTAGTTTAAAGACTTTAAAAGCCAACAAAGCCGTTAAGAAATTAAATTGAAAATGCAAAACACATCTGCATAGGATTTGAGACCTGAACGGTTTTTCAACTTGAACGCGTCGATGCTAAAATAGAATAATACATGCTGGATGAGAGGAATTAGTGGTATTTTACATTGCCATTGTGTGTGATGATGTATGGAATTTAATATTTCTCATTTACTCGTTTACTAATTTACACCATATAATGCTGAAAAATAATTCAAGACTGAACTGAGTATATAATGATAATATAGGAGAAAATTCAAGCCATTATGATGCCTTAAATTTCTAACGAAATTTTTAAATTTAATAAAGAACTTTCTAACAGTGACGATAAATTCTATCAAGCCATTTTTCAAAACTGCATGTTTCAATCATGTCTGTATCACACGTTTAATTTTGTGTTTTGAGCAAAGCATTTCAAAATATATGCGAATTTTTCGTTGATCATAGAGGCACATACCTTAATTATTGATAGCTATTAAGTCAAAAATATTTCTAACCAAAAAATTTTCATCGTAGATTAAAAAGATGTTTTAAAAAGATGTGGTCACAATGTAAATGAAATTGGTACAAATTATTACATATTGCAAAAAATTAAAAAAATCTAGCGAAATTTACGAAAAGAAATGTCAAGAATTAAATGCTTCACTTTTGGTGCATGAAGTAAATCAATTTCTCTTTTTTTGATTGTTACAAGACAACAGCCACACCAACGGATTAATCTCTCCATCTACTTAATCGGCCATCCATTAATCTGGCTGCCCATCAATCGCGCATCCGTCCACCCACCTATCATACATTACATTTCCATAAATCAAGAAGCTATTTTTCCTTTAATGAGACTTTCGGTATTTATTCGTAAACGATGAAGATGCAAGCTTTGACAAAAGCGAGACCAATATCAGTTTTAGAAACCAATAAAAACTCAACAGTGCACTGAATATTACTGTGCCATGATGAAGTTTCCTTCAATCTCGAGAGCATCAACATCACTTCCATCGTCATCAACGTAGCACACATTTGCTTATAAACCCATTCAAACCCATTGAAGACAATGTGAACAGAGAGGCGATGAAGGAAGCCCGGTCGTTTAGAGTGATATCGCACTACAGATCAATGCGTTGGAATACAATGCACTACGGTTATTGGAAATCATTAAACTTTAGTTGATCGAACGCTTTGTGGAATATGTGGTCGTTGGGTCGATTGGTCTGTCGGTTAGTTTGTCGATATGTTCGCCGCCCCATTTTCGCAGTCTTACCGTAAAATAGCAAGAAATTTTCAATTTGAAGTGAAGTGATAAATTGAAAGGAAGTTGCAACAAGACGTGAGTTCAGTAAAGTCAGTATAATTGAACAATATTTTAAATTGAGAAAGGAATAGCGAAGATATGCATCTGATTACAGCGGCCAAGCGAAACATTTACTTGTGCTGCCGTCACAATGAAATTGCAGCCTGCAATTAGTATTACTTGCCCCTTTCGTTCCTTACCTTCCGCTATCCTTCTCCCGAGCTATTTCACTAAGTCCTAAGGTAAACCGTTTTGCTAAAAATTAATTTTAATTTTCCACTTGTTGCTGCACTTCAGATGCTCGTGTCATTCGAGCAACTCTAACATTTTATCACGCTGCGCGGTAACTGACAAAATCAGAGCACTTGCAAAGCATTTCCGTAAGTAAGTGTTAGCCTACTTATAGAAGGAAGAAGGTGTCTTAGAAAGTAATCAGGGAGATAGATACGAAAAGGAGACGAGCTGGGGAACACGCAGCAGAAGTCAGTTATTTAAACTGAATAAATAATTGTGTGGTCGACCAATATCTTCGTCAATTCCTGACGGTCGCGAAAGTTTTTGCTTAGACGAGTACCGAGTTTAGAAGTTGTGATGCATCTGACTCCCTCGTGCATCCTACCTGTAAGAAATTATTATGTTTGCGTAGGATGAGAAGATTTATTGTTGCTTTCAATGTCATATATATAAATATGATGTATATGCAAACACCGAATTGCGCAATGTTGTATTGGTATAACTTTTGGCAAAACTACCGACTGAACCAAACCGATTCAATTAAAAATCTTATAAATCGCGTGCATCCAAATTGCAGAGAGGTTAATTTCTTTTAGCATAAAGGAATTTTTGCAAGTAAAGTGTTTTGTCGGAGCCGGCTGTACGAATGGGTTCAACGTTAAGGCAGTCATTGTGGTTAAAATTAAAAAGGCCGCAAGACATTTTTTTCGCGGAGCAGCAACAATAAGGATAAGACACAAACTTTAAATTTCCATGATCAGAGAAATTAGTGTTTGAAATGATAAAACAAGGTTAACTCAAGTTGGCGATTCGAACAAGCACTCATCTATGAAGGAGAGCAATTGCAGAAATGATATTTCTAATGCTGCAAGATAATGTTATATAGAACGACATGTCGATAGGCGGAGACAGGGAGAAGGGCGGAATAACATAAGAAAATATTTCTGAAGCTTTAGCTGCGCCGATTCCATAGAATATTATAATAAACCACATCTTAAAATCAGATAGTTAGATGTCTCCTTCTCGGGATGGATTACAAAATAATCAATTCCAAAATCCTTACAACTTATTATCCGTCGCATGTAAATATTTAAATATTAAGAAGAAATATGTATATATGGTTTTAAGCTTTTATTTCAAAAACCAGTAAAAATGATTAGTGGTTTTGCTAAAAATGAAATACAAAATGTCTTGAAATTGTCTGCAGTTAATTTTAAGATAAGATAATGATAATCAGCAAAAATATTTAGCATCGATTAAATCATAAAAAGATAAAATCGTTTAAGCCTTTTGAGAAAGCTTTTCAACAGAAGCTATTTGGCACTGTCGGCTACGATTTGGCAGTTTTACTTAGCTTCAATCCGGTTCCAGGCAATAAAGCGTCGAAATAGCATTACTAGATTGCAGAATATAATACAAGAAAAACCAAATATAAATAAATTGTAAATATTGTCCTTAGAAAGAAGAAAATAGTATTAGAAAAATATTACCATTAATAAAAACCAACTTTTATCTCAAATGTTTTTATTGTCTACAGCAAATGTTTTTATTGTCTTGCTGAGGTCAGCAAGACCCAACACACAACGTTTTTCCCTATTTTTCCCTCTTTGTACTTTCTATTTCTCTCTTTCCCTATTTTTCTCTTTTTTCTTTTCCTTCTCCTATTTCTGTCTTTCTGTACTTTCCATCGAACCGCTTTTCCCTTTATCCGAATCATATTTCTGTGCCAGTAACTATAATTAACGTTATTTTTTCTGTAGATGGCTATTGTTTCTATTTCGGCCATATTTTATATTCTTGCTATTATTTATGTGGCTCTTGTTCTTTTAATCCTTTTACGATTTACCTTAGAAAATAAATCAATAGTTTGTAAGTAGTCATCTCTCTATTTCTGCAGCGACTAAAAGAAGACCGCTGTGTACATTTCCTTTTTATCGAGAGTCAAAAAAATTTGCTGTTTTTTATGCGCACGTTTTTCTGTATCATTGGTGTTGGTCCTGCTGAATTTTTGCTGTTGTCGAGGCTTGTTTTAATGCTTCCAAATCTGTAACACTTTTATATTGTCCCTTAATTAATCTGAATAGTCTCGTCAAATAGTCCAAATCCAAACATAATTATAGAACTCAAAATTGTACACGAACATCATCAAATAATATTTAGAATTGCCTCAGAAATATCTCAGAAATATTCTGAATTATATACGAGAACCGTCTCTAATAGTTCAAGAAACTACTCACTAGCCCGAAGCAAAAGGAAATCACTGACAAACGAGAGCAAACAACCTCACCAGGCGACAATAACTTATTTTAGATACAAGATATGATTGAAAATATGTATAGAATCATCGTAGCATTATAAGAACAAAGAGAGCAAGAACTGTAGCAATTGCAACCAAGATAAGCTTAACAGACATAACCAAACATAATCGCAGACAAACACTCAGTCAGAATAAGAAATTGTACAAAATGTACAAAATATGCAGATTGTACAAAAAACACAAAAAACACAAATTGATGCAGCAGGAGATTGCACGAGACCGAAAATGTCATGGAATTCCAACAGAGAAATATGACAAATTTTCAAGACAAAACTGAATAATAATAACAACGCACGTTAACAAACATCTGAAAACTGCAACAAACTAATTTTCAACAGGAAAGAAAGGCATGCTGCAATCACTCCAGGGAGCACCAGAGGAACGTTCGTTCAATCGTTACAACAACAATCCCAATAGTGTTTCGTTTTCCCGATGAAAAAACATCTAACCAAACTATGGAATAATGTCTTTGAACAAACGAGTCACGGTCTAGAGCAAGTCACAGAAAATTTTAGTTGTTTGCTTAATATTATTTTTTGATAATTTTTTTAACAAATCTATGTCTACACATTCACACACCTGGAGCAACATCTGGAACATATCTTGCTGCTGTTGGTAATATTATCATGTTGTTGGATTATCGTTAAAGTTGTGTAGTTTTTATTATTTGTGCTGTTGGGCGTTTAGGTCTTGGTGCTGTCGCTGATGAACGATAACGCCACATTTCTCATTTTTCGATGTCTTTTCGATTTTTCTTATTAACTTACATGTCTTCCCTGCATCTTCTTCCACATTTGCTTCTTCATCTTCTTCATAATTTCTTGTAGAGCAGACAACATACATAGAAATTGTAGGCGCAACAGAGGTAGATTCAAACCGATAAAGTTAATTTTATTTTACTTCTTTTTTTGTTATTTCTTATATTGCTGATCTCGGTGTTGCTGCTCGAGGTGGTTGTTGTTATTTTCATTTTGCTTAATACATTTTTTATTATTATAAATTTGTACCGGGATCCTTTTGCACAAATTAAAACCACCCGTGGTGCTACCTGTTCCACGCACGCAGACGAAAACATGCTTCGTTTTTTGTAAAATTTTTCGAACACTTGACATTGTCGTGCAGTTTTTGTTGTTACTGTTGATTAGGTTGGTTACCTCACGTTGGTGTGATGTAGCCTGCCAAGTGATTTGAAACTTAACAACCTTGATAAAGATATATAGAGAAGGATTTGAAAAATTATGAAAACAAAGAAAAAGAAATGGTCCATTAAATGAGTAATCCGTTTATGCGCAATGATTTAGTGGCGTTGTCACTATCTCTAATCACGCTAATCACATCAATTTCAATTGCTGTCGAATCAGTTGGAAAATTTTTAAAACAGTTACGAAAACAAACAAAAGCAGCTATATCAATCTTTCATTCCCCAAAATAATTAAAAGCATTCCAACACAGTCATCGATCCCAGCAATACATAAAAAATTCCATTACAAAAACGAGAGAACAGAACCGAAAATGTTGTAAATAAATACTTTAGCTTTCTCAAATTATTTCAATCGGCACCGGTTAACCGAATAGCTATAAGTAATCATTAAGTTCCCGATTAAAAAATGGCAGCCAAGTATCTGACATGACTTTAACGAAATTATGGGAAATTTGTTCGAACGCTTTACCGCCAAGCTTTTATTCGTACACAAATGGACACACTGAATTACTTTCCTGCAAAAAATCATAACCATCATAGCCGATAAAACAGAGCCAAATTAAAGGGCAATAAAATTAATCTTCAATGATTCTCCAAATACGATTTGGCTTTTTGATAAGAAAAATAGCCGTCATTGATTCTCGTACGATTTACCCAAAGTAAAAGAATGTTTTCATCTAAAAGAATTCGTTGAGGTCCTGAAGTATTCATTAATTTTGCGATAGCACCACAAGTGAAATCCGAATGACAGACGGGTTAGGAACAGCAACAACAACAAAATCGATTGCTGCCGTTTGTTCTTCGAAAATGGGCTGGGTGACAGCGTCGGCTAATACCGTTTGACTTGATAACTTGATAACTACTAAAGTCATTTTTTCCTTTGTAGTTTATTTTATTTTATTATGATCTGTATTAAAAATGGGGAAAATCGGAATCACATAAGTCATAAGTGTCTAGTTTTATTTGTGAAAGAAGGCACAAGGAATGATTAATACATAATCTTTGTATTTTATATTGGTTGTAAAATACCATTGCTCGTTTCATTATCATCATTATAATCTTCATCATCATTGACATCATGGATTTATTTATTCGCCTAACTCGTTTTGATTCTTGTTTGACTTGTATTCTTTTTATGCGTACAAATCACCAACCGCGAAAATGGAGTATATTTTTTTGATAGGTCGCATACGCACAAAAAGATAGCGTATGTGCAAATTGTATCTAAATCGCTTGAGCGTAATTCATCTATATGCAGTTATTTCACCACCGTTTGTTGTCATTGTAGGCACAACACCTTTCCACAAGCACTTTACTAGTCCTTATTGTCGATGCTCGCGCGACTGCTTCTTTGATTACCCTGATAATCATCAACACTGTTGTGAACAACAATGCGAAGACTCCGTAGTGTGTCTTATTTTTAGTCAAACGCACATCTACATTGCTTGCGGTCCGTTCATGTGTTCTACTGTATCAACAAAATCAATGTGTGTAATTTATCAGAAAATCGCAAACCATACAAGCCATCATCCGCACCTATATTCATATATTCACACAATTCTTTTGTCGCCTATATAATAAAATATACTCATTCTCATTAATAGTTACTACCAGTAACGAACGCAGCTGAACGCAACAATACCGAACAGCCAACCGACCAAACAGAAACCGAACGCATCGCAATGTCTCGTAAATGCCCTTGACTCGAACTCCAATGTGCACTAGTGGAAACGTCAGAGACCGCTTTTGTACTTTCGTTTGTTCATTTTATTCAATTTTTAGTTATGTTTTCAAGTTTTCATTATTCTTATTGTTACCACGAACTGTTACGCACGTCATGTACGTTAATGTATGATATTCCCCTCATCATTCACACTTGCGCTGCGCTCCTTCTTTGGATTGCTCTGAAAATAATAATAATAATAACAATAATAACAATAATAATAATAATAATAATAATAATAATAATAATAATAATAATAATAATAATAATCCTACAAGTACGCATGATCTCATTGTATCTCATCGTATGCATCAATCCCACTGAAGAAACCATATCCGTAGCTTACCCACACATTTTATTATTTATTTCGCATCGCGCTACGGAAAGATGTAATGAAAGGTAAGAACTCTAACTTCGGCCTGGTCGAAGCTTATATACCCTACACCCAAAAGAGAAATTTGTGGTGTGATCCCTATAATCAAGGGCCCACGCCCCTCTTAATGTTACATTTGCCTTGTGTTGATTAATTTAGATCTGCTAACTAAATTTCAATGGAACTCTTCTTTGAAAATTGAGACGCCGCGGTCATTTTTGATGGATTTATTATGTTCAGCAATGTCACCTCTGTCCTAAGAATTCACCTTCAAAATTTCAATAGAGACTGAAATTCAATAATACTGATATTCAATACTAAGCCCATTCCAGCCATTTTCAAAACCAAACAATTTATGAAATTTAATGGCAATCCCAATTTTTGATAAACAATATAATGTTCATGGCTGAGTTCGAGGATGAAATTTTATGTGCCCAAATCCGTTTATAAATGTTGAGAGTGAAATACAAATGCAGATGTATTTATACTAAGTGCCATGAGAGGGCATGGTTCTCATCCGGTTTCTGCCATTGGGATTTTCAATCCCAAACAGATTATAATAATAATATTTGCGTCAAAGATAACGGAATACTTCTTTTCGTTCTTCTGTGATTGTGATTTCAACAGAGAGACACATTTTTGTCTTTGCCTTACGTGAACACGTGCCATGTATGACTTAATTCCCCGGTGGGCCATTTCACATGGGGTTGTATAAACGGGAGACGGACAGACCGGTGGACGAACGGACATGGTTAACCAAATCAGAAGGAGACTCAAAGCCAGACTATGTATACTTCTCTGATGGTTTTCTTCTACGCCTCTTTTAATGCACTACGAAATATGGGACAAACTAAATGTACCCCTCGCCCTTTGATTGCGTAGTATAAAAACATCAATGTGCGAACAACGATACATAAAATGGGGGAAGGGTGGTATTATAGACAGAGAGATATGAAGACAAAGAGATATGAGAAAGTTTTGGGTGTTGGTAACATATAAGTTACCAGTAGTAGCTAGTTATCAGTTTTGGCCTGCAAAAAATAATGCTCTTCTTCAGATTTCCTTGTCGTCTACTGCGTGTCAAAAACGAAGCAACTCATATTTTTCATATTTTCTGAAATACTTGTCCAGAATTCATATTTTCTGAAATACTCGTCCAATAAAATTTATGATTTGCAAAAGAAGATATAATCACAAAGAGAACATTTTCTCAATATAAATGAACCTGAAATATCGTAAAGAACACAAATAAGTCAATCGGGCTATTGCATTCCCTTTCTACATCTCTCTTTCCCTTTCTCGTTGGTAAAAATAAAAAAAAAATATACGTGGCACGGAGGACACTCCTGTACCACTAATAACGCCTTACAAAAAAAAAACAACAAAATGAACAAAACCAAAGAAAACGCGAAACATGGTCATGGATTATCAAAAAGATCGATGACGAATAATAATGGAATTAATTAGTATGTTGCTGTCGCCTCTGCTGGTTATTCTTTACTACTTTACCGTTATTACTTTTAAGGTTTTGTGTTTGCGGTTTCTCCATCTATTTTCACATTCATCAATCTGGCCGGCTGTCAAACAGATATAGGCTTACTGCATTACGTTTGATTTTTCCATGAATTCTTTATGAGTTTTACAAGTCGTCATTAGTTTTCGGGTCATTGTAAATCATTCAGGGTTTATTATTTTCTGATAGCTTATAAACTCAAGCATGCAAATCTTTTTCTTTTGATAATTTCTAAACAAAAGGAAAATCCCGTTCTACCACCCCAATCTATGTCGCGCATTTTAAGGTAATTAATTGATGTACGCAATAAATAAAAATGACATTTTTAGCTAAACCAAGCCAACCATCGTCATGATTAGAAACAAAAGGAAAAACACCTGTCATTAAATTGGGAGTATTAATACTATTGAGAAAGTCATCGTAATAATTCCGACCATCATCATCGACTAATTCACTAATCGAACCGAAAGATCGTGAACTCATTGAAATCGTTGCATTGCCAGCAAACCAAAATTATGTAGAATGGGTTCACACTGCGATGATGTTTCAATGACTTTTTGGTATCTCCTTTGACACCTAAAACGGTAACATGCAGAATTGCTAGAATTATGTCGCATAAAATTTTCGATAAATTTCGATAAATACACTTTTATGTCACTTATTTGTACACTTTTAAATTATTCCAAACATGTTTACGCATATTTCAATTAAGTTAAAGGGTCTAGTTTACGAGTATAAATTTCATTAATTTGGAATTTATTTCGAATTCCATTTTACTGTAACGGTTTTGGTGGCTCGACTGCTCAACAATTAAATTAATGAAGGCAAGAAAAACAATTATTCAATAATATAATCGCCTCTTTTAAGCGCTTTGAAGTTTGAAGTTGTTCGTATGGTTGTTTCTGTTTTTGTTGCGTCGATTTGCATTTGCTGTGTATTGTTGCGGTTTGTTGATTAACTATACTAATAATCTAATACATAAATCAATGGATTACGAAGAATGATCGGTTTCAATAAAAGTGAAAACAAATATTGTAGCTGGCTTTTAGTTGACCACTTTGCTCAAGAATACGATAAGCCTTTGTTGGAATGTTCCCTCTTTTTCAGCTTCTGTTAAGAAATTGGATTCTCTGACATTCCAAAGTGCGTAATGAGTATGACACAATTTTTCCTCAATCAAGAAATCCTTTTATTTTAAATAAATCGGATCAGAGCCATGCACATTTTTGGCACTCAATCGCAATATATTTATGTGTGTAGTTCACTTGCATTTGTAGACGGAATACGAAGAACTCGAACTCACCCATCCATGTTTAATTGTTTTTTGCAAGAAGCTAGCGTGATCTGCCCAACAGAACTACGATTATAAAGATTGGCGCATTACTGGAGAGCGAGTGGAGGTATTATCGTGCAATATAGCAAGATCGTTTCTCTGATTATAAATGGTTTAATATTGAAAATGTGTGAATTCTGTTGATAACCATGCCTACTTTTGATACCTGGTATATGTATATTTACATGTGACTCGTAACATTTATAGGTGGAATAGGGAGATCCTCAGATTTATCCTTCAGATTTACCCTCAGATTCAACCACGATTATAAAATTATATTGAGCTTAGTCAACCCAGAACCGGAATTATAAAAAAAAACACACTCTTCTCTGTTTTAAAGTCTTTTTTGCAGAGCCTCATTTTTCAGTCGTCTTTGAAGTTTTGAAACTGAATTTTTAGGGTAGAGATGGCAGTGTTTGACCCAATATTTTAGAATACCGTGTGTAGGCATTCTTGAGACGAATTGTGCTGAAGATAAATTTGTAGATCTAAAATAACCAAGAAAGGGTGAACGATGAACACTGATGTTCCTGTACCGTCCACTGAATATTACGATCACATATAAAATAACAAGCTTCATAATTTAGCTTTGGTTTTTCCGAAATTAATGTTCCTATTTGATTTTTCTAGGCATGGCTGGTTTTCTTGATCCGTTAAAATTTACCTTATTGATACCTATACTCTTTTGAAAACTTTTTAGCCAGCGCCGTAATTAATATTTGCTAAAATTATTTGGGATTTACTTTTGACATTTATTTAATTTTAATATAAAACCGTAACAGCGTAACACCTGCAGTTTTTTAAGCAGAATTTTTAATTTTCTTTATATTTTTAATTTATCATCGTCACCATCCTCATCATAATAGATACGCCTCGTCGCGTTCATTATTGGCACCTTTCCAATCTTCAATTTAATATCAACTCTTCAGACAAAAATTTTACGCCTTTCCCTCGCCACATTATCCTCCGCAAATTTTGGTTGAACTTCATCCAGGTTGCCTCCGATCGGCGCTAGCGGAATGCAATAATTTATAACAACTAATGGCAACATTCTAAGCACTACGCCCCACGGCGCCATCTCTTAGACCATTTTAATATACATTCATAGCGTTATTGACAGTAAAATTATGCCAAATAACCACGCACACACATACGCACGCACACGCAAGTACATATCCCAAAGGCTAGCACGCAAAAAGACACAACAGGCTTTTCTTGCACACACATAAACCCTAAAACGACAAAGCGCATATGCTCAGATCGTGGCTTTGGGAGCAGCACATCATCTCCTTGGATCTGAATCTAAGAAAGCCGTAGTCACAAAACGAATGGCTCCCAATAATAATTTTAGCTTCGAATTTTATTGCATTTCCACACTCCAAAAGAAACGCCAGCTGTCGCAACATGAAACAGCATAACCACTGCCAACATCACCATTATCGATGTCGTCTCTGCAGGTTTTTTCAGCTTATTGAATGCTAATTGAATTGGTATCCTTCAACAAAACTGACGATTTATTATGGAACGTGTTCATAAAAGAGAAGACATACAGGAGTCTGAATAAAGAAACTACACCCTTATAATGATAAAAAGGAGGCAGTATGTATCGCACTTGTCGTCAATATTTATTACAATATTAATATTAATTACAAGAGCCGGTAACGACTAAATATTTCACTCATATTAATAATTAAGATATATAAAACTTAAGATATATAAAACTAAAGACTCAAGCGACAAACCTGTTTCATGGGTTATCATATCAATAAATGAAGAAATGCAAACTTAATTACTATATTCTAACATACTTTGGCGAAATTTACAATAATTCAAAATAGCAAGAATAACACCACCGGATCCTGCGAGGGTGAATAGAAAACTAGCGAATTTATCGAATAATGAAACTAACATTAAAAAATATCCTCAGCAAATATCTCACACACTGGACCTAATTAGAACATATAAAGTTCGATTTCTTCTTCTTGAGGTTTTCATCTTGACATTTTTTTATGCTTTTGTATTTTCCGATTGATTTATGTTGGATCAGATTTAGTTGTATTCAGTAATTTAATACAGTTAGTTTAAATAGAGTTATGACGCACTCCTCCCGTAGCAATGTCTGCGTTGACTATCACTTGGCTGGATGGGGTATTTCGTCTTATTTGTTACATTAATTTGTTCCACGGTTATGATACCTTCTTAACATTTCACTATTGTAATAATGAAGCTTATATGTGTGAATGTTAAGTTCTCGTCAGTGTAAATCCGGACGTGAAAAGGATTTACGTTTATTTATAACTTTTGTGTTTTTTTATTCTCAAAATCTATGACGTTAATACAAAATGTGAAAAAGGAAAAGTAATCGTGAAAACAAATTAACAAATAAAATTGATTGATATTGTGACTATTTTCCGGTTCACTATATCGTAGCTACATCAGGAAGATATGATTTGAATACAATAAGGGAAGATAGTAAAGAAATCACGATAAAATCAAATATGTTGCAACGACACAATCAAATTGATAATTCATATTCCATCAACCTTCTGTAATTAATTAAAATTGAAACAAATATTACCTGGTTTATTTTGAAAAACCTACTGGCAGTATAAAAATTTTTTCAAATAAAATATTAATATTTTAATTATAAATAATAAATAAAAATATCCGAAATATTCTTCTGCGCAAAGAAATATCAACTTACAAATTTGTTTGGCGTTGAACGTGTGTGTCATTTATTCATAAGTTTTTTTTAAAAAAATTGTAATTAAATTGACTCCCTTTTTTGATTTCGTTGACAAATACCGGGCAACTTTGACTGATTAGACAAAAATCTCTAACAAAAGCAAAAGAATAATTTTCGGCAAATAGTATTCCTCTAAAAGCATAGATTGCCAAAGAGAGACAAAGTGAGAGAAAGAGAGAGAGAAGACACTTCACAGAAAATTCACTACCAAGCAACCAGAGTAATTTTGCCCATGGCTTAATTTCGAGACGGAAGCATTTGCGATTGCGCGCTCTTGTTGCGGTTTTTGTATTTACATTTGTCGTTCCTGCTACTTTTTCTTAGTTGATACAGGCTTTCTAGTGCTTGCTCTACAAAATCAAGAGCTACGTTAGAGGCATTAAGAGCTGCCTATTTTTTTGTTCTCATTATTGTTGTTGATTTTGTCGTTGCCCCGAATACTGACCGCTGCTCGCAAGAAGAACTTGAAAAAACATCGAAAGAAATTCGGACTAATTCACGTGAAAAGGACGACAGCTACTACTGATGACGGTTACGCTTTTTGCGTATTTAAGGCAAATGTTTGAGTATTTATGACAAACAACAACAACAACAACTTTCTGAATAAGGAATATTAACTGCCCGCAGAAACAGCAACAACCACGGAGAACAACAAACGAAACAAGAAACTGAAACCAATAACAACAACGATTAACGGCACATTCGTGTTTTATCGAACTCAAGAACTGACAACATTAAAAAACCTGAGGATATTCTTGCAGTGGACTAAATTGCTTCTGAAAGATTTATCTACAATCAATGCAATTTACGATAAAGAAGCAGAATAAACGGCATCAGTAGGGGCAGTAGCTGTCAATGTCTGCGGTCAACGTAAAAACCGCTTAACGAAAACAAAAAAATTGAAAAGAGCAAGACCAAAAACACACGCCCAATAAATTGTACCACGTTTTTTTTTCTTATGAAAAGTATTTCCTCATAATTTATGCAAAACTCGGGTAAAACAAGAAAATCGATAGTACTTAATTGGGTGTATAAGACAAGATGCGCGAATGTTTAGAGTTAACAAGATGTCGAGAAATGCAATGTCGAGAATAGACGACTAGAATACGAATAAGAATCAGATAGCATGAGGATGGATCAAGCTTTTAGGTAGCGCAACCTGCCTTAGAATGGATCAAACAGATAGCGAGGAAAGGAGAACAATGGTAGAAGCGTAATATGTCAGGAACTGCGGTAACGGGCCAGTGATTACGGCATTTTAAATGCCGCTTACACAACTAACACAAACACACACGCAGCCAAACGAACTAACACGTGTGCCGTCGACGTTTTATATGCTCTTAGAATGCGATGCTTTTGACATGCCCAGCCATCATTAAAAACAAACAAGTAAGAACGTTAACTTCGGCCTGAACAAAACTTCTATACCCTACACCCGCAACATAATTTACAACTTAATCCACAATTCATTGACCATTTTTGTGGTAAGTTATTATCCGGGACGGTTATGAAATGTTATCTTTAATACTATACTATAAACCATCAGGAAGGTCTAATAAAACTCCTGCTGCTTTTATATTTTTATCAAAAAGTAGGCGTGGCAATGAGCCGATTTTCTTGATTTTCACCCTCAACGAACTACTGGATGAGAGAGAATACTTCTGTCTCGAGTCAATTATCCCATCAGTTCCTTGTCAATCATTATTTGTGTTCCCACATGGGCAGATCATACACATTTCTCGGGAGATAATCCTTCCTTGAATGTTTATTATGGCAAAGTAAAATCAGCTCCATAACTGCTTAAGATATTCACAAATTCTTCTCTAAATATTTATGAAGTAATATTTACTATGGAAAGTAGGCGTGGCACTGATCTCATTTTATCCGTTTTCGATCCTAAAGAAACTACTGCAATAAACATTCGAGCCAAATTTCATGTCGATGTTATTTTCCGTCGCCCGTAACGACAATTTCGACACCCTGCCGCACAGGCAGACAGACACACATACAGAAAGACGAATGCATACAGACAGATAGACGATAAATAACCAGATCGACGACAAATAGACGATAAATGGACATAAATAGAAAATCACTAACAAACGCTGTAATAAATATAAACAAATAAATCCTGGACAAAGATTATATTTTCTACACGCTACTTTTAGACTTACATTTCTCCTTCTTGGTTCATTTCTAGGAACACACATGTGGGTATATTTATTTTAGTTATGGCCGTGGAACTCGTCCGATTTACAATATCAAGCGGAGGAACAAACATAGTATACGCTAACTAAAAACTAAAGAACGCTGCTAAAGGAAGAAACAAACAGAAAAACAGAATATACAATTAATTAGAGAAACAAAATAAAGCATGAAATAGCTATTATATATGAGATATATAAGAATTTTGAAAGAGCATTTTAAACATTTTGCCAAAAATTTTATGACCAAATTCCAAAAAAGCAGAATCTTAAAAAAATTATTACAAATTTGTGAAGAGTTTATCGATTTACGTGCATATCCGTGTGCACGGTGAACGTTTAGCGGTATTGTCATAACGATATACCAATATTACCAGTCCGGGGGCTTTTACAATCAGTTGGGAACGAAAGCCAGGAAAAGGGAAGTTAAAAGTTAAGGTCAAGAACTTTTGTTTCATTTCAAAATTTCTTGTATACGAAACGGTTCACTAGAATTTGTGTGAGCTTCCTCCGTCATTCACAGAAATGGTGGAGAGAATAAGAAGGAATATATATTTTTAATAAGACAGCCGTTTATTCAATATCAATTATAATGTAAGAAAATGTATTGATTTATTGAGTGTTAGGCAAATTAGGTCCGAGATTTTCCGATTAGGTTCGTTAAACATTCAGACTCGCAATTAAAGAGATCAATATAGAACCCAGTATTTATTTCAACTCTTCACTAAGTCTTTTCCTCTCACTTTCTTTTTGTTTCTCTTTCTTAAAAATCTTTAAATTTATCTGCGCCTACTCTATTGAATGCATAATGTTGCCACCCATGAAAAATATAATATTGTTTATATTTTTTTTGAGGTTTCTTACAACGTTGTGTTAGGCAGCAAATTTGTAGATAATAAATTCAATATCAGAGGAAATATATCACTACCAACCGTAAGCACCCATTGTAGCTTGCCAAATATACAAGAAAGTGAGCGCAAAGAACATTTAATTGCAGCAACATGTTTCACCTCCACCATCTCGTTCAATATTTTCCAGCAAGCATTCGATGGTCAAAAACAATGCAAAATAAAAATCAAAATTGTAAAAATCAAATCTAAAAGCAGCAATCAGGAAAGCAATTTTTTGTTTCATTTTATAGCAATCCCGAAACGTGTTTACAGTCAGGTGCCAAATATAGGCTCCTTAGTCAAGTGGACAGGTTCGGCCAACAACAATTCGATCGTTGTCATTGTTGTTCTTTCCACTGTTACTGCTAGAAGTAGGTTGAAGATCGCAAAAAAAGCAAACAAAGTCAACAATGACAATTACGAGAAAAATATCTTTAACCATGGGAGTCGTTTAAACAACGGTGTTCATTTGAAACTTGTTCTTTATTGATTTATTAAAGGGTGGGCTTAATACTCAATTCTGCCCTATTCAGACTTATTTTTTCCCTTTGCATTTCCCGTACTATCCTCGGTTTCTCACCTATAGATTTCGCGAATGGAGGCGACTAAATCTACTTCTTCGTCAATATGACAAAACCCGAGCCACCAACACTTCCAGCAATAGGAGAAAAACAGCAGAATTAATTGCAATAGTAGAATCATGCAATTCGTATAAAAAAAGAAAATTTTATAAGATTTATTCTAATAATTTTTTAGAAAATATATTCATTAATATCATAACCAACGTTTAACAGTTTTAACAGTTCAACAGCTATAGCAGTTTAACAGTTTTAAGGATGCCAAGCCAGAAAGAAATTAGTTGAGTGTACCATCCCAAAAAACTAAAAATCAATGCTCCAATAGGCGAAAATATGCCGCAAATATGAATCGAAAGCAAAGAAGCCACAAATCATTAGCGAACCACTGGTTATTCCATCACAAATAAGAAGTGAAATAACAGCGAGTTTAATAGCAAAGAAATAGTGAAAATCCAAAGTTAAGAGAGAATGGATTAACGCGGTTAATCCAATAGTAGATTAACCGTGGCTAACAAGTGTGCTATCGGCGAATTGTTAAAGAGTTAAGCACGAAACGACGCAACAATGAGTAAAGAGGTAAGATAATAATCAAATAAATGATTAATCAGAATCAATAATCAATAGGAAACCAACGTCGACTCAATAAAGATTTAGGAGTGATCTGGTGGAGAGCCGACTGAGAATAAGCTATGAATACACAGTTTATCTACAGCAAAATATTATTGAAAAGAACGTGATTCAATCTTAAATTCGAAAGCAAAACCTAAAATCATAACCTAAAAAAGGAAGATGAAAACAAATTATGAAAGTGAAGTCGTGCCTAAGTCAAACGAAAAATAGGTTACGATTCCTTTTTCTAAAAACCAGAAAGCTACCATAAAAAATTATTTATTACATAGTTTGCGTCTAAGCCGTAGTATCGCATAAGGAGACAGATTTATGGCAAAGAGGATGGCCAACATCTCTGTGATCATCACTTTTATTCAGGACTCGTTGCCAGCGAAGTAAATACATTTTCCTCACTAATGTAGGAAAATTTTTTCAAGAAAATTGTTGAAAAGAATTGAAAATATATTATTCCCTGTGTGAATACATGTAAAAACGTAGGCATGAATGTTTGTACGAGCACGTAGTTATTCGCTTTCAAACGCAGACTCATTTTCATGAAAATAAAAGCTCAGTCAAGTCTTTTGTACGTTTCTGTATCTCATTGATGTTACTTTTCATGAAGAAATTTATTCCCAACCTCCACTGGCACCACGAAGAATGTGAAACAGGATAAATACACAAAATGTTTATTTAAGCAAATATTGTAGTTCTAAATGACGTCCACATTAAACCTCCATTTATAAAATTATTTCACATAAAAATTTAACAAACAGAATTTAGCTCGACGAACGGCTGTGTCCGCATTGAGTAAAATTTCAAATAAATAATTGCTTAGGATGATGATGAATGTCCAAAATTTTTCTTTATTTTGGAACTCACACATCTCGTCTTCGCGTAGAAGTCCAAAACTGGAATCAAGGTGCCAAAAATCGAATAGATATTGTTCAATAGCAATATGTTCATAAATCAGCTAAGACATTTTAAAATATTTCAGCAAGCTCAGAAATTCGATATCTTTTGAAAATTATTCGATCTCTTTTGAAATTATGGCTCAGAAATTCGATCTCTTTTGAAATTATGGCAAAAAGTCAAATTAATATAAATCGAAATATAATTTTCAGGAAGTGTTTCAAGTTAAGAAAAGAAAGAACATGTTTCCAGGAGAGAGGTTTAATCCAACAAGTTTTGATAATTCACAATGATCAAATTTAGCACCAATGTTTGACGGCAGCGAAAGTTGACCTTGACATTGGTTCCAGCCAACCCAAATGCGAAATGTCAAGTTTTATTTCCGTTACAAGAAAAATAAAGAACAAAACTAGCAGCATTGACAAAAATATAATTCATTCCCAGCATTTGTATCAGAGACATTTAACTTTTTGCTCAATTACCAGGAGAGCCTGTGTTAGTTTGGCATGTCGCTGCGACCAATATCGTTGTAGATTTTCTGTATGTTTATAGCTTTACATACTTTACTTTAATGTAATAGAAAATTATGATATTAAATTTGCAAAGAAACTTTTGTGGAGTCAATATCTAGGGTTCTTTTGAAAAGTACATTATTATCCGGATGCATTCAAACATATTAGAACCCTTTCTAAAATAATAGTAACTTTTGTAATTCTAACATTTGTAGCATTGTTGCCTATTGTTATTTTGCTTCCATCTTCTTCGCTGTTTACACACAACATTTTGACGTAATAAACCGTTTATTAAGTCCAAATAAAGAGAACGTTTTAGAGTTATACACCTTCGACTGAAAACAACGCAATAAGACAACAAAAACCACTAAATTTTTTTAATTTAATGTTTTTGTTTGTATTTGTCATGAAATTTATTTATACCAATCTTTTTAATGAATACATTTTTTTCTGCTAAACAACTATGCAATGCTCTTTCCGCTGCAAAAGAGCATTGAAGAATAATGTACCCAGGTAAGACAAATTCCATCAAATTTCTTTGTCATATAATCCAATTTTTTTATTTGCTGAAAATAGTCAAGCTATTTAATCTCGAGTTAGGACTTAAAGAGTGACCCCGGAAACTTCTCCCTTCTACGAACTCCTATTATCCGGTAACTAAAAACCTTACAAATATTTTTACGTCAATATTATTATGCCGTTGATGCCATGGTGTGGAAACTACTAAGGAACTTGTACTTATGGTCACCATTTGCTAATATTAATTTTTGGTTGCGCTTTTTAAAATTTGCGGTTTACTGCAGGTCAGGTTTTACAGATTGGTAGGATGCGATGCGATAGAATAGGTTAGAGTAGAGTGGAATTGATGTCCTAGATAGTAGGTGATAAATTTTTGAGAGTGGACCAAGGAAATAAACTGACATCAAAACCATCTTAAAGTAAATGGGTGCAAAATATGCCAGTGAAATCGTAAGGAAAGTAATGTTAAAAATCACTAGAGGTAACAACAACTCATAGCACCTGCGAGAACAGCAGGTGATGGTAATAATGATTCCGGTAACTTGGCAATAACTTGATTCCAAGAAACTTTAGATCAATGGCATGTATTAAACGAGCATATAAAATCTGTTTTGCTGTAAAAATGTAAGGAGAACCGCACCGACCCCTAGAACTGGACTGGACTGATGCTGACGTTACATTTGTTACTTGCAGAAATTGCAGGAAAACTAGAGCTAACGACTATCGCAAAAGACTGTTCTGCTCAAAAGGTAACCGCAATAGAGATTTTATCGACAAGTATATTCTGCTGTTGCTGCTGTCAGACTCCATCACTGCTGTTGCTTCTGTATGCTATGTTCTTGCCCGCGGCTAATGGTGTTGGTCAACAACCGTTATGTTCTGATTGCATTCCTGACTTTAGTTTTACTTATTTGTGCTTTTAGTTGTTTTTGTTGGTGTCAGCGATTTTTTGACTACTTATTATTTACTTATCTCCACATTATTATTGCGCTCGAGTGAACTCTTCCAGTCCTCAAGAATATTTTCAAAATATACTTGTGCTTCGTTCTATTCATTTTTCTCTTAATTTACCCTTTAGCCGCATTCGAATTACTCCGTTATTTTGGGCGTTTCTCCAAAGACCTCCTACGACGTGACTCGTCATCTATTGCGCGATTTAATTCTATTATTGGATTAACTTTCATCTGTTTTAATTGACTAATCTTCAGCTAATGAAAGCGGAAAACAACAGCAGCAACAACAGTAATAAGCAAAATGATAAACACCCACGCTTTTAAATATGACGTCAGGCCAGGGGCAGCAGCGAAATTTTGCGAGAAAATAGATCGCAGTAACATGCTATTTGGACTTTTCTTACTGTTCGTTTTTAATATTTATTCTAAATACATACTTAATGCATTATGTTAATTTACATTTATATAAGATATTTGCCTTCGTTTTCTTCTGCTACTTCCAATTTACATGCGAGACTATGGAGTATCGTCACTCAGGTGATAATTTTTGAGTAAGTTTTAAACTGAGTTTGTGTCTTAAGTCTTTCATATTATTTTCTACGTCGCGAATTGGAGGAAAATAATATCGAGAAATTGTTATAATTATAGCTTTATATGATTTTACGCTTTACTTTCTTCAGAACACACAAAGCAACTAAGAAAGAAAAATGAGAAATAAACTGAACAAGTAAGGGTGCTATCTTCGGCCTGGTTGAAGCTTAAGTACCCAACACCCACACGATATATCCGTATTCTTAGTATCACGCCCATTTTTTGCAAAATAATTTAGTATTTGTGGGTCAGTTCCAGGATAAAGTTTTGCCTTCAAATACGTTCTACAGTCTGACAGTAACTGTTTCTACAGTAAAACAGTTGCACCTTTGCTACTTTCATAGTTATTGCAAGCAATATGAATCTTATCTAATATGAAATACTAACTCATCGTCATATCAAATCAATCAAATTTGTATAAACGTATTTTCCTGATATAGTATTATTTATTACAGTATAATTTGATAAAGCCCATCCAAACTGTCATATAATCTAATCAAATTATTTCAATCTAATAATCAACGCGTCATACTCAATATTTCTCACGCACGCTTTAAATTTTCAAACACTTTAAAGCACGTCTTATTATTTCAGGAAAGCGAGTTTTCTATTACAGTCAGTTGCAGAAAAAGACTTAAAAAACATACTCGAGATATGCTTCCTTGCTTAGAAATTTTAAACCAGTCCTGTCGATTCCAACAAATTTGCTGCATCTACCGCAGAAAGAATAACAAGGCAGGAACGAAAATAAGTAAAGATGTAATGAAATGGACCCCATGCCAGGCGTAACTAGAAGCCTGCACTAGCCATAATAACCGCAACTGCTACAAAAAAGTAATAATCACGGCAACTATCCTTAAACTCCTTAGACGACTTTAACGTCGCATCTTTTTTTCAGCATCTTTTGCATCAGCGGTTCGATGCATATCTACCGCTGTTGATGCAGTTTGAGCTGGTGGCACTACAGCAGTTTTTTCCAATGATATTATTGCTCTTGCTCTAAATTATAAGTTTTGTGGTGTTTTTGTACCCAACAGACAGGAATGTTAAATAAAGCAGGAAATATTAAAGAATTATAATGTGCCATTTAATACCACACATCACTGCAGGCACCGCCCCAGGTTGTGTTCATCGTCGTCGTCGCAATCAATATTGCTATAACTAATACGGGAAACCAAGTATCAAATACAATGTAAACCTCCATGAAGAAAGCAGTGCAGACAACCCTTTCGAAATATGACAATATGACAACAATAGCAACGCAATTGGGCAAACAGATATAACAAATGTGGTGACTGAATATCCTACGCTAATCCCGCTCTTTGCTACAACTCATTGTGAATTCACGTTAGCTGTTACCACCGCGATCAAATCCCATGCATGGTAGACACTACTACCATACTAATACCATCAAATATTTACTATCAACTGCTGAGCTCTTCGGCCAATGCAAAATTATGTTAATCCGCCAGCAGATGACTCAAATCTGATATCCACGACACTTCGCTTGACGCGAGCTAGTACTATGCTACAGAGCTACTCGTGATACCCCATATAATTAATTTTGTCTTTTCAAAAGGAGAATTAAAAACAAAAGGAAATTATTTTTAAATTAAAATTAATTTCAGTTAGCAAGACGTGTTTGAATTATTATTAGTTCAATTTTCTTGTGTCTACCCCATTGGTTACAGAACTGTACCAACAGGAGTAGCATAGACTGCTTGCATATCGCGTATTTTAATCCATTTTGATACCCGCCGGTCAATTTTAATTTGCATGCGTCCCGGCTCAGGAATCACTTGGATTTGCCGCGTGTGGCTTTATCCTTGATCTTACTTCAGGTTATATTTCTTCTTCGTTTATTTCTCGCGGAATTAATATATCTGATACTCTGTTATTGCTGCTGCTCCTGCTGTTGATGCTGTTGCCGCATCATTAATTCTGTATGATCGATGTTTTATTGCATTTGGACGAAACTACTGACGGATATAACTTTTCTTAGGAACGCAATGGTTTCCTGTCTTTTCCTCAGGCTGATCGTCGTGTTAGCACTAATTCATTGCATCATTGCGTGTACCGTTTGTGCATCGCATCGCATCACTTTAGCGTCCATTGTCTCAACCATTCTTGTTAACCACATCGCCCCGAGTTGATCGCAAGGCGTTAATTCTCATATTCTCAAATGTTATACGGCGTTGACTTTACTCGACACAATACTTCCAGAATCATTTATCAGAGCATGCCTTATAAGTTCGTGAGATTTTCTTATTATTCTTTCTCTTTTTATTTTTACTAATCTTTTCGCTTTGCAGTTCCACGGCTATTGTTATTTTTACTACTTTGAATTTTTATTAGGGCAACACCATTAATATGCACTAAACTATCAACACTGTTATGATTGGTGTTGCTGTTGGTGTTGCTTGTACTCAAAGACGACAAAATGCAAATGTCACAAAAAATCACGAATACAAAAACACAAATAAATACAGGAAAGGGGCACTTTTCGACCTTAGAAAACGCTGAGCTATTTGTTTGTCGTATATGAGGTCTAAATTCATTAAATCTATTTAAATGCCGTTTTCACCATTTGGTTGAAAACAAATATAATTTTTTGAAAATAAACAAGTATACATTTTTTAAAATCTTTTCAATAGAGGGTGGCGTAGAGTACAACAATTTCGCGTTTTGTAAGAAATACAGAATTAATGATGCAATCGATTTTTCATTGACCTCCAAAATTTGTCTGCAATTTCATACAATGTATCCAAAGACATATAAAATTAACCTCCGTGTCGCTAGAGAAATATTGTCATCATGCTGCTTCAAGTATGCGTGTACCTACCTACATTTTTCGTTTTGCAGTCAGGTTCATGGAACTGAATTGAATTTAGACAAAGAATTCCCGCAAACCACTAACAGATATTTTGGCATGGAACGTAATTGCTATAAAACTACAAGTACTACGAAATTCTGCAAAACAAAAAACGATCTAGGAATATCTTCCAACAGATATCGCCAAATACAAACGGGTTTACATAAATGATAATCGTGGTTAATGTGCTTGTAAAATCCCTTTCTTTCTGTTGATAATTTTGTAAGTCCTTAATCATTGGGTTCTACCATATGCATAATCTAATGAGAAATGCGACGACCGCAACTATTTCTTTATCTTACGTTAAACTTGCTACACTTACTATTTTGCTACCATGAAATGAAAAAGCCAACTTCCATCGAACGGCATTATAAATCAATGTTGCCAAACCATTTCGTAGGCGGAAACAAACGAAAGCGTAAAGAAATGAATATAATAAACGAAGTGTAAATATTTCGTCTGATATCGGACCTCTCAAGCCAGAGTAAGACCGTACATACACACACATACATACGCATAATTTATATATAATATATATATTGCCCATACTTCGCGACATCCTTCCTATGTTTCCACCCGTTATCCTTACTTCATTTCATTTCCTCTTGCCATTCTTAAATACATTTTTCTGTTCGTTGAAATTAATGTTGATGATTAAATCTTTTGTTTCCTTCTTCTAAATTTATAGCAATTTCGTTGTTCTTTTTTCATCTTTTTATATGTTGCCGCTCATTTGGAAGCCTTCATAAATTTTATTTGAATGTGTGTAAATTACGATGTCCAAAAACAAACACTAACAAAATAGCAAGAAAAAAATTAAAGCAAAAGAATAAGAGATAGCATTAACAACAACAATACAACAATAAGGATTAGAGCTCATAATGCATTGCTTTGGGTCTACAAAACTGCTAGATAACTTCAATTGAAAACCAATTTTTTATCTCACTTATTTATCGATCACATAAACCACTAAAATGTATATACACAAGCCGATTTGAATATTGGTCAAATAAAGTTCGACAAGTTTCTAAAATGGTGCGAAACACGGAGGGAATAAGAGAGCATATACATTACCGACTTTCCCACATTGCAATTTCTGGAGTTATTGTTGTTTAGATGCTTATAATTCTTTCTATTTCTTCGAGCATAATCTCACTTTTGGTACTTCCAATTTATAAACCAAAATCAAAGAAGTCAATTTTTTTTAATCAAACAGAACGAATAAACCATCTAATGTAGTTTCTCTAAAGTTGCTACAACAGCAAGGACCAACGGCAACGCCAACATCCAAAAGATTTACAAGATTGAACAGAAAAATATTTTTAAATTTTAACGCGGTAGTATTTGCAAATATATTTCTATTACTTTTTAAATGTTTATGGATATGCAATACATACTTTAGGAAAAGATAAAGACCATTTCTTGTTGGATAAACGGAAGCATTTGTTCGTTCGATATTTTGCTGCTGTTCAAAGGGAAACTCATTTGCCGGTAGTAATCCTGTAATAAATTACGTTTCTTGGAAAATTACATGGCTGCTGAATTTTTTTGAGCTCTGATTGAAATTTTTATGCTTTGTCTTTGTTGCGGTCATAGTGAAGCTCTTGTTCTTGTATTGGTGTTAATGTTGTTATTCATGATGTTGTGTTATAGACATATCGCTATTTAGTAATGAATCATGTATGTTCGTCTCACAGAAATGTTTTTTAGAGAACAAAAAAAGAACTTTTTCCTTGCAAAGGTCTTAAATATAATTCGGAGTTCATTTTTATTCAATCTATTCGCCTCATTCAAATAATAAACTATTTTTTGTTGCTTGTATTCTATTCTTATATATTCAGTTACATTCAATGTATAATTAATTCAGTGTAGGTATAAGTATATATTCAGTATATTATTAAAATATAAATTTTATTTATATCTTTACACATCTCTCGACTCATGATCTCGAAGAAGGAAAATGTTAATTTATGTTATGATCTAAAAAATGTTAATAATTGCTCATATATTTATTGTAAACCATTCCTGCGTGTGCTCTCCTTAATGATGGCTTAGCTTCAAGGGTATTTCAATAGAAATCCTCTGGCACGACATTCAATGACACTCAATAACTATGGCATTAAATTAACTTTTCGGAATTTTCCCAATGATTTTTATATCAATTTTACTGAATAATTTTTGCCTTTAAAGTGAAATGACTTGTTCTCCCGCCCATTTACTTTCAATGCCAAATCGCATGAATTAAAATGCATGATATGTCACAAAGAAATTCGTGTATGAACATATATCACCAAGTTTACTCAGAGATACACTTTAAAAGAGCTCCTTATGACTCACCAACAGTAATAGCAATCGTTGCTGCAACAACACCACAACAATGACGATAGCAACAGCGATTGCTGCAGCAATTCCGTCAAGGTGAGTTTGAAAAGAAATGTTTCAACGAAAACCAGCTAATAGCTACCAATTCTCATTCTTCTTCATAACTTATTCGAATTTGTATTAAAGCCCTAAAAAATTTGTTTATAAATTAATTCAATTATTGTGCTCCACAAATTTTTCTTGAAGGAAACAACCTCCTTAGAACTACTTTACTTTGTTGTATTTTCACAAGAATTTATTCAGAAGAAAACATAATAAACCCAGGACTAAACATAAATTTCTTGAAGATCTCAATTTTCCTATGTTATTCTTCTGCTTCCACGCCACCACATTTGCCAACATTTGGCGATGCATACAGAGAAAATGTACCTACTCCATTTTAAGAAGGTATGCTCGTAAATATGACTATGAGTATATTACGATGTTATTCGCAATGCTGAAAGAGAGCATTAGTATAAAAATTGATCATAATGTTCATTTGTAAGGTGAAGTGATGATGACTGTGATGACGGTGGTGGTACTAATGATGATAGCGATGGTGTTTAATACAGTAGTGGGGTAGTAATAAAAGTTGATACTGATCTTTATGTTCACTGCTAAGGCAAGGGTAATGACAATGCCGTGATATAGTTAGTGATGCCGCTGATTTTATTGCTTTAAATAATTTTACAACTTCCTGGGGTCAAAAGAAAAGGGTCCACATGTTTAATGCAATTAAACTGAGAATGCCCGAAGGGAAAGAATTGAGAAAAATAGTATGAAACATAATGAGAAAATACCCATGAGGCAAAAATTAATTCGCGAACGGTAAAACGTAAACCCAATTAACGCCCTGACACGCCAAATACTTGTTTGATATTTGATATTATTTTTTGCGATTTAATCCAGTTTTTAAATCGTTTTGCTTATTTTTCAAATAGTGTTGGTTTTTTGCTTAAAATGGAATAATTTTTATGTGTGATTAGTTTATGTATCCAGTTGTTTATTGAATAAATAGCACTTAGGCGAATCTGTGTTCCGCAAAAAGTGCTTTCGATTGAGAATGCCTTCGATAATTGCCCTGGCTCGTTCTAAAGATCATCGGCTTACGAAAACGCGAGGAAATGGAAATTTATTCATGCAGCCTCGCTCAAGCTCAGAAATCATTTGTTCATGCTTCTGGAGTCGGGTCCTTGAAATGGCTCACTGAAACAACTCACAGGAAGGATCGCGGGCAATCAAGAGTAAACCAATGAATTTGCGCCTTACAGTGATTTGATTGGAAGTTTGTGGTAACAATTATTACTAACTTCTATTCCCCTTATTGTCGAAAATAGGTTCTTAATTTAACGCGCAGTTGAAACAAATTTAGCGAAAATAACAAGAAAAAACTGCCACTTATTGGTGGTTTCTTCCCATAAGTTACTTTCCATAAGTTGATAAGGGGAGACCAAGGAACCACCATTAATTATCTCTAACAAATTTTCCGCAAGTATTAATAAGAGTTAAGGTGAGAACAGCAAGTTTTGTAATTTATTGGGGAGTCTAAATATCAACAATAAAACTTCAATCAAGTTTCTTGAAAAGATACCAAACCCCGAACGAATGTGTTACGTCAATTGATCGCACAGCTTGAGCGATTATGTGAAGAGATCAGCTAGAAAAATATACGTTTCACCACATAGAAGAAATCAACGCTTCAGGATTCATGAATGAATGTATAACAGCGCTAATTTCATTTATACTTTAAAGTGATTTTCAGTACAAAAGTTCTGTGGGATAAAATTTATTAAAAAAAGCTGCCTTACACTACTCGATTGCTTTTCATGTCTCATGGTACTTTTAAATGGAAGCATTATGCTTCCATTTAAAAAAATTTGCAAAAGAATTGTCGGATTTAGAAAAACATATATATCCAAACTCAAATCAGACTCTGATGCTATTTAGCCATTTCTGTATATTTGTCTCTCTTTTAGTAAAAACCCAGGAGGAATGACAGGAGAAAGAGTGTATACATATAGATCATTTGGTAATTAAATTTATTAATTTGACTACGGGGAAAAACCTACCAATATATACGTGCACCACATTCCATTCTCTCCCTTCTATACCTCCTATTTTCCTTACAACTAGTCCACTGTTTCGTCTTTACTTTTCTTTTGCCTACTTTCCAGATTTTTTCCATTTACGAACATGCATACTGAAGGATATTCGGTGAAGTTCTTTAGTGGAGCTGCAACTGTTTGGAGTGTAGTTTATTGTTGCAACGTAATTCATTGTGCTGAACTTGTGCCATCGGGCAAACCATTTTGTATCTCTGCAACCTAACACTTTCCTTTCTCTGTCTAGATGTGCTTCGAATGGTCGATCACTACGTTTTTATAATATACGCCTGTACATGCATAAATGGCAAGGCGTATAAAACGTCACTCAATTATTAGTCTAGAATGTTCACGGCAGGCAAAAATGTTATCCAAGTCATCAGGTAATCGTATCCTAAAGAGCGTATAGGAAACGGGATTTTCTTAGCAATTTGTTTTGAAAGGCTAGTAGCTGCTCTTGATGCTGTTGCTGGCGCTGGCGATACCACCGATATTGCCTTATTCCTGTTTGTGTATCTTTGACTCCTAATTATTTACAACAGTTGTTGCCATTGGGTCCATAGCTGTGGCTCCGTATGTTTGTTATGCCGATGCTGATGTTGCTTTAATTGCTAGCATTTATGTTGTGATCATCTTTCGTATTATGTACTACAATTCTGTTCTTAAGGAAGCCAAGTTAAGTTTTTAATTCAGCCATGGGCAAAGTTTCGAGTTAATTTATCGGAAATGCTTTACCGCAACTTTATCGCTCCCGGCTACCCAAGTCTTTCTGCCTCATGTCAACTTTTCGCAAAATTGTGATGCATGTATCTGCCAACGATCGGTCCACTCGTTAATTATTTTGCATTCCTTCGCTCCAGAAATCTGAAAATTTGACATCACTTTGATTAATGCTTGATTTGCTCACTTTTGCATTGCTGACACACCGCACCCTCAACATACATACTGCCTATGGATTAATTTAATGATTTAGGTTATCGTCATAAATGATGATTGCGAATTTCATTACTAGATTGGCTTGAGAAACACTAAAGCTCATACGTTCATTGAGAGAAATTTGCATTTAAATAATTTTTAAAATTTCCTTAAAAATATTAAATAGCAAAAATAAACACATTAGTAAAAGACAAAGAAATGGCCCCGATTAAACTGTTGCTATTATTGGTAATAAACCAAATGAGACTATTAAAAATCCGGATTTGTTCTGTTAGCTAATTTAGTATCTAATTAAGTGCTACCTACGTATTCCACGGTATCTATGAAGTTCTAAGATTAAATTAGTACCATTGAAAACTACTGATTAAGGCCCTTTTATAGAATTATTAAAAGCATGAAAGTGTAATTTATTTTTTAAACCCAAATCATTGAAGACTATCCCAATCTTTAACAATAAAAGATGCTAACGACGCAAACGCTGACAACGATATTAATGTCAATGCTGCAAAATAAAGCTAGCGCTAATGCTAATGCCGATGTTGACGTTCGATGGCAGGCTGCCACACCACATTTACACATAACCACAAACACATAACAGTTTGCGATGTCTTATAAGTTATAACTAAACAGTAAAAGGCATGGTTATGACCTATGCTTCTGTATTTTTGCGCAGCTCTCTGCTGTCAAATTATTATTGTTCTCAATAGAATAAAAAATATATTTAATATTGCGCTTAAAGCATAAATATTTGGGACTTAAAATCTCTAAAAGCTCTAATGACGTTCCAAACCCTCAGGTTTTTCCGTAGATACCGCTAGCAGACGATGACAATGTTATCCATTGTTTAGAAATGAATTTTCTGTGCCTGTAGCCAACAGGTGACAACTTGGTGAATGAGTTGACAGTCTCTAAAAACGGCTAAGACAAATAACAACCAAAGTTAATTGGATAGACATACTAAAATGATCATACATGACGTAGCAACGTTGTTTTGAACACTTGATGTAAGGCAGGATGGGAAAAAGAGAAAAAGGAAAAATAGACGAGAAGGAAGATGTAAGTGAAGAAGAAGAAGACCGCAAAAAATGTAGTAAAATTAAGTAGAGAAAAAGTAAGAAGAAGGATCCGATTCATTCCTTCTCAGATTTGCGTCATTACAAAGAAATTGTTCAGTAATTAACAAATTTGTACTTATGCTGCACCTGTAAAACACTCCCCTAGCAATTACCGGTGGGAACAACGATAAGAGTGAACAGGTCAACAGCAAAATTAATTCCCAACAATTTCCAACTTTTGTCAAGAGGCGTTTTCTAAAAAATAACGACGGAAAAGAAAAAATACACACTTCTTGTGTCCTAAGAATCGGTAACAATTCTTTTTTAATTACCAACATATTCGAACAATGTGTCACTGACCACAAAAAGCTCAGGCTACTTCGGTTTGGCACCGCTTCGTGCCGCAAGCATGCACCCAGCAATAATAGAAAGAAATAGAAGAGTAGATCCGACCATTCGGATCGCGCACTCAAGCTACAACAAAAAGTGGAAGATGAGCGGTGTTGTCGTCTCAACAACAACAATAACAAAAATGTCACTAACAACACTAGAATCCATTCTAATAACTTGCGATCTGAACAAACAATGATGTGCCTGCTTATGGGAAGCAAACTCCGCGATAATCGATGTGGTGAGAGCTAGATGCTGGTCGAAAAAGGGTGAGGAAAATGGAAATAGATAAAGGTAGGAGTAGGTTTAAAAAGGTGGTCACGTTCAGTCACACTAACGCGCCGACACGGCCCTCGTTTTAGATAGTTTTCTGCGATAAAACACTGCACACAAAACGAAGCAAGTGTATCAAATTTTTCTCTAGTATCTTTTTCCTTTTTCCATTCCCTAGCCCTCATTCTCCAATCTATATATCTTTTATATCGAATTTCTTTATTTTTAGTTATATTTGTTAGTTGTACCTTTTTTCCATCCCCGTCTTCAATCTCACCACCACTCTATGTCCATTAAGTAACTTTAATTGCCTTTACGTGTTTGCTGAAATTTAGTACGTTTTCTAAATATTGGGAGTGCGTAGGGAAGGAGAGTTGAGACCATGGATCGACCACAACGTTCGATTTCAGATCGAAGTGATTGGCAATGTAGCGTGCAGCGATAACTCTCCTCTAATACTGTAACGGTTTTTTAAAAAAATCGAAAGTTATTAAAACGGTTTAATCAAATCAATTAATTCTTCAGCAATAAATTAATTGAAAATAGTATTAATACGAGTATATTAATAGTATTAACAGTATTAATACGAGTATTAATACGAGTAAAATTGCCTTGAAATACCCTACATCCCTACATTATTCGAAGGAGCTGCTTTTCCCAGTTTGTGCTTCCATTTATAAGGCATTAAATGGCACATGTCGAATGTATAAATGTTTTCTGTTCATAACTAACTTTTAATTCGATTTAACAACTTTAGCTGTTGAAATCACGACAATATATAAAGAACTGGGAGAGGCACCGTCATTTAATTTGGCATTAAATTTCTCTTCTTTCCCAGACACCGTTAAATTCAGTCGAATGATACGCCTACATTCTGAATTAGCATGAGTTTATCAGTAATTCGGAATTTCAAGCTAATAATCTATATTCGACTTAAATTTCTAATAAAAAACTCCACACAAATTGGCGTCGTTCGCCCACTAGTTATTAAGAATTTAACTACAAACACATACCACGTGTGGAGGTTTATTCGCCCAGGCCAAGCTCTGTTTTCCTATTTTGTTTAGCCTAAATTGGCCCGTTATTTTATTCGTCACAAGCATTGTATTTCCACAGCTTTACTTCCTCCTCAGTTTTATTAACTTTCTAGTTTTATTTGGCTCACCATTTTTGCTTTTGTTTTGAAGTTAACAAGACAACTTTATTACCAACAAATTAACCACCTTATTTTATTGGTTTTATCCGATTCGCTGATTTTATTTACTTCGCTATTTTTTGGCTCATTAATTCTGTTTATTAGTTTAATAAACAAATTTTTATTAAATTAAAATTTTTCTCACAATTTTTTGTAGTCTCGTAAATTTTATTTACTTAGATGCATTTGTTGTTAGGTTTACTTTTTAATAAATTAATATCTCTTCCTTCTTTCGTATTCTTCTAAGTTAACTTATGAAAACGTCTATAAATGAATAAATAAATAATAATGAATGAATGCAGAGTAAGAAAGATAACAAAAAAAACAAATCAGACAGACAAAAAGTCGAATTGTTGTTTCAGGCACAAATCAGTCACAATGCGCATAAAACAAAGACGCAACAGCGAATTAAGGGTAAGCTAAAAGATGAATTGCTAGCCTTTGTGAGTGAGTCAAACAAAAATGTTTTTTAATAATTCTTAATGTGATTGTTGTCGATGCAGTAATGATTGCTGTTATTATCGTAACATAAGCAACTTGTCATCAAAAATTATAATCAATTGCCAATCAAGCAATTAAACAACTTAAGACCCAACGAATACTTGATAATGGTTATTTTGTCGATTTATAAAAAACAAAAGCATTTATTTTTATTTTCGCTGACAATTAGAGAAGGAGATGGCTTCGATAATTGTTTTTTGATTTTGTTTTGATGGCTGTTTTGATAGAGCATTCAACCAGACAGTCATTATTAAGGAAGTGTCTTTCGACAGACGCAATATTTTAGAGAAACTCTAATATAACCTGATTTTATTTAATATTGTTATTAATATTGTTTGTTCTTCATGTTCCAAATTATATTCCTCGCGTTTAATTTAAATATTTGTAATCGCAAAAATAAACGTGCTTTCACTGCAACTATAAAGTCGTTTTTATAGTTGAAATATAATCTTATTATATGAATAGTCGTAAAATTTAGTTTTTATTCTGTTAGCATCAAATATCGTAAATACTTATAAAATAATAAAAGACAAAAACATAAAAAGATAAAGCCAAACAACAATATTGTTAAACTACTAACTACTAAATACTTGCATCAGTTTGCAAAAAATATGAAGCCTGTGGCGATATTTTTATTAGCACTAAGGAAACCAAAATACCATTATGTCAAATGAAAATTATTTTATTAATTTTTTCGCGCGTAAGCAGTCTTGGATGACACGTTGAAAATGTAAAAAAAGTTTGTAAAGCCTAAAACAGTCATGCATTTTATTAACTTATGGAGGCACTTAATATTCTTGTTTAAGACCAAACGAAACAAAATAAGTTAAAATTTTGTGACAAAGAAAAACAACGGGCCAATGGTACTTCATTCCAAACGACGAAAAAACTTACGGTGAGTACTACTAAAAAACTTATATAAAAATATAAAGAAAGATCAAAATAAAAACCTGATAAATCGACTGTAAAGAAAAATAGCTTATAACGAAGCTTCTCTGTCCGCCACCTTTTCCGTCTTCGGCGATAAAGTTCATCTTCATCTCTGTGTTGCTCTTTCGTTCATCGGAGCACTAATATTATCATCATGATCACCATCACCTGCGCATTAGGCACAATGGTGACTAGCATCCATGCAAATTAAAAATGCCGCCAATTTGTGGGAAAATTATTTTTAATGATAAAAGTAATACAGTCCAATTTATTGTCTAATTTAATTAAGTTTTATTCCAGCGATACTGCTGGTCGTTTGGCTAGTTTGTGATTATTTGTTAATCTAGCCGAGTTTTTCGTATATCCATAGTTCCTTTACGATTATTATTTTGTCACACTTTTTAATGCCTCTGTGTGAACGCACTCGTGAGATTGTCGATGCCTTTTGTCATTCATTACTTAGCATTTAAACAGGAGTAAAACAGTAACAAAATACCATCACCATCATCTCGGACCATTATTGTTATCCCTAATGATTCAACTTCTTCTTTCATAGTCAAAAAGAACGATCGCTGACAAATAACCACAGTGCAGCTTAATACACCACCGTGCATTTACAATTGCAGTGTAATGCATTTATAAATTTTAAAAATTCACTAGTTTGATAAAAGCAATAGTAATGATAGTTATACAGCTGTACAGTAGTCTGGGGTCTATATATTTTGAGAGTCTTCAAGTTTCACTCAGTAAATCAGTAAGAATGTCTGTGCTTTTGAAAGATATGACTGCATTTCGGCTTATATTAATGGTATTCGGGGATGTAGTACATTCAATTATATCAAAGCAAGGATACCCACACGAAAAACTTCAATTCACTAAATTACCAAAGGGAGGTTTTACAACTCCACTAATCAAATATAGCGAAACTCTCAACCATTCAACTTTGGAATTACCTGCCACTCAACATCAAGGGTAAATGCAATGAATTAAACTACAGGCAACTGATTTGTCGGCACCTTAACTGCCAAAACTGACAAAACTTCTCTGCCCTTTTTAACTTAATTAATGGAATTATGCTCGGTTATTTTTATTATATTATAAATTTTAATCAGCGATTTTAAATTGTCTTCGTTGTGCGATGAAGCCAATAAAGAATTATGCTTATATGTCCTCCGATTTATGAATAAATAATATAAAGGAAATATAAGAGAAAGCACTCTATGGGTGCAGATAACGGCTATCTCACCACTTTTCCACTTTTAGAGGCAAAGAGTTATTTTTATAAAATAATTATTTAAGATAATAAAAGACTGCGAGAACCCATAGGGACACCCGTGAGATCCAATGAAGCGCTTTAAAAAATTTTTTAAATGAGAATTTGAATAACTCCTGTAGAATTCCATTCTACAGAAGAGAGAAGAAGGAAAACTTCAATATTTTATGTTTAAAACGAGGCTCATGTAATCACTTCCACAAGAATTTTTCGTACATTCCCAAATTATTTCATTTAAAAACTATTAAATTTGAAAACAATAACTGCGATGATTATGATGATGTTATCTAGTCTGTTGAAGATTTCCTTTCTTTCCGCCAAACGCTGCCTTTGTTATGGGAATAAAATTCTGTACATCGTTTTCATCGAGATAAGGAAAACGTGTCCCCTCTCCAGAACATTATTCAACGTCCATTACCAGCTGCGAAGTATTATTTATACAGTTGTGGGCCATCCTGCCCGAAACAAGGGGAAAGTAATACATGATTGAGAAGAAGAAAACATGATCGAAAAGAACGAACGTGCATTAATGTGCTCGTATTGATTATCTTTATATTTTAAAAGTCGTGCCAATTTTTATCAGAGCTTTTTCTGTGAATACGTATTGTTTGCTTTGAAAGTTTCGAAGGATGTTAATATCTCTTAATATAAATAACAACAAATTACAAAGGGCTGAACTGACGGATACAAAATTAGAACCAACAGGAAGCTATTAATTTTGAAGCCATGGATAATCACAATCAACTTGTTAGATCGAACGCATCTGGTGAAATCGCTAAAAACACTAATAAGGATGTGTAGTATCAAACATACACTAAAAAAGAATCAACTCATTGAGTAAGTTCGAAAGTTTCGAAAGGATCAGGAATCAACAAATTCTCATAAAATACAGGGATAGGGCACGTTTGAAATTGCGACAAAATTTACTGTAAATCACTCTTTTTTACCAAAAGGAATTTAAAGATGTAATGTAATAGTAACATATGTGATTATTATATATAGTATCATATGTGATCTAGCAATTCTCCAACAAATCGAGAGAAATTTAACAAGCGTGTTTAACCCTTTCGTCAGTTCGCTGCTGCTCAACGATTTTTTTTTCATATCGCATCTCTGCGATCACTGTGAGATATAGATACCAAACTACGAACGCAAAAAATAAAAGGAAGGATTGAAATCCTCAAACCCTAGAAGACAACATCAAGCAACCAATTGGACAGTCCATCAAACGATTGATCAATCGATCGATCGCTAGACTGATTGGCGAACGCTAGGGAGCAATATATTTCCCATTATATATAATAAAATATAATTTAGGATTGCACAGCCGATGGAATTGGTTGGGGGTAGATCCATTGCGAATTGTATATCGTTTGGACATCGTTCGGGAATTATAAAATATAGTCGTTAAGCACTTAAATCGGTTTCGAGTTACTCGTTCACCACCGCTGGAAGTCATCGTCGTTGCTCATGCTGTGACACAATGGTTGGACTATTAACGTTACACGATCTCATACCTTGATAATGAAAGGTTCTTTATCGTCACCACCATCGGTCACCAAGCGTCGCCATGAAGTTGGATTACAAAAGCCTCATTACCGGAGACCAACGACGGATATCAACAACTGTCCAGCACTATAGCTTTTGTATCAACGCTACCACCAACTACAAAACCATCAACAACAATAAGAATATGATCATCACATGCGTCGACATTTCGACAGGACTTAAAATCTAGCTAGTTTAAGGAAAAAACCGAAGACGGTAAGAAAAAGGGTTAATGACATAAGTTTGGCTTGTGTGAGATTTAATTGCAATCTGGCATTACTCTCGGGATGCCCTCATAGTTGTTCACTCTTAGTTGAAGCAGTATTATTTCTTGCTGTCAACATATCTAGCATTTTAATTGGAGTCTTTCGTATGTTGTCGTTCGGCTTTCTTTGTCATAGTGGTGTACCGTGCATGCCTGTGGTCTGTATCAAAATGGAAAAACGCGCTTTTAAAAATATACACACATTTATACAATCAGCAGTCCAAAAGCCATGGGTGGTGAACTATGTCCAAGGCCAGTCCAGACAATTACCATCAAGTAATTTTCAAGTTATGACGACCACATGACTATACATGTTGCTCAATCGAGCTGGGCACTTAAATTAAATTAAATATAAACTAATAATGAAGTGGTTTTAGCCGGTGATATGATTCAATTAGGCGCCAACTAGCAGTAATCTTGATTGGCTTGTGAACGAATTTTTTCACTTGTAAACGGCACATGTGGTTAGGGGTTAGGAGTTGGGTAGACGTGGATGCAAACGTTGAAAAATGGGAGAGACGGATTTGATGGGCAAATCAGGCGGAGTCGAGAATCAAGATTAATGATAACAATTATGTTGAGTCAGTATTTCGAATGCCAAAGATCGATATCTGACTAAAGCAATTAAATGGTAAGGCTATGGACCACTGAAATATTCGTTTATGGTTTCGGTGGAAAATGTTTACAACTAACTGAAAGAATTCATACTATCTATAAATTATTGATTTCAACTTTTAGTGTTGGAATCCTTTGTTATTCGGTTTTTCGTGTATGATGGTTTCGAGTACCGAATATACCGATTTGATTAATTTTTTAGGCATATTTTCCGTTGCAGAGCAGATAGATCACTACATCTCTTTGTTTTCAATTTCTCGTGTCATTTTACCACATTTTGAGTTTCTTTTTAATTTTTCATTTTTCAACATTCGCAGTTTTCGTTAATTTAATTCTATTAAGTTTTCAATCCATCTTTCTTTTACTCCTTAATTTTTAAATATTATGTTATTTTAATTTTTGTTTACCTTTCAATTTTTGTAATTTCTTCCATTTTTCTTCATAACATTAATTCCTTTATCATTTTTAGCAGTTTCCCTTAACCCTTTCATATACCATATTTCATATTATCTTAATCCTTTCTTAACCTTCACACCGCTTTTAATAATTTAGTTGTCAATTTTTTTATTTTTATCTAATTTTTATACTCTTTGAATTTTTTCATCTATCGAATTTTCTTAAGTGTCCTTTATATTTTAGTTATTACCAAGTCTAGATTTTTCTAATTTAGAGATTTTTTTTTAAAAAACTCATTGATCCAAGCTTCTATTTTTAAGTGATTATTCCGAGTTTAATGCACACTTCGCCCATCTTCGCCAAACTCGCCGCTTTCTTTATGTTTTAATAAAATTGATATTCTTTCCAATATTCTCTATTTCATCGCATTCAATTTTTTAAATTTCTGTAAACTGTATTAATGATGACTTAGCAAAGGTGTTTAACGAGACGATATATCTGCTATAAATTTCTAAAAAAATTTAACAAAAGTTAACATATAAGTTAACATATAAGTTAACATTTTAAATTTAGCGAATAAGAAAAACAGACATTAAAGAAATAAGAAACATGGTGTGATGGTGGACGCCACTTAGCACAAATCTCACTGCTAGCAAA